>CM068373.1:354744697-355196378 GCA_034769895.1 Magicicada septendecula
TAACTCACTGTTAACATATAACAATTATAAATCAACATTTTTAGCATCAATAATTACAAAGTAATTAATAAAAACGGAATAAAACGAAATTGTGATTGATCTGGGAAAGTGAACAATATAAAATACAGGCACGTTATCATCAAATAGTACCATATCATATCATAAATTGATACCATGACATCTGAAAAAGTATATCAGCTGATATTTTTGGAATCAGTTGACTGGAAATATCACTATTTACTTTTTAATTTAAACACTATATGTGATGAACTGAACTTTTTTTGTTCACTATAAGAACAACTGGTCTGCATATTACTTAATAAAAATGTACATTATTTAACAATACTATTAAAAAATATTCAATTTACAGTAATAACAATTAATACAATAAGGTATAAGAAATAATACTATGTACAAAATTATGACTATATATACTTGATGGTTCTAAGATAAAATTTTATAATTATCAGTAAAAAACGATTTTTTTTTTACATTTTATTTCACTTCAACTGAAGGAAATCTGATAATAAACATCCAAGTCTTAAAAAAATATTTCCTTAAATACAAAATAAGTACAAAAATCTGGTCTTTTTATATATAAAATTTGTACTACTATTAATAGGTAGATGTTTTCAACTGAATAGAGTTAAGTTAAAAAATTCGGGTTACATATTTTTTGTATCATGTACTTATAAGTGGTTACTTAAAACACCAAATAACAGTATGACAATATTTATTTTCAACTACTCAGCTGTGGGAATCGTATATGTTTGATAATGCATCCACTGGACCAAATTACTTTGGCAAGTTATACTTTCAATTATGTTTCTCCAAAAATGTGATTTTTTTTGTATTTAGGTACACTTTTCTCAAGTATAAGTGAGACATACTAACTTGAAATTTATTGTGGATATGAAATACCATTATGTTTATAAAGTGAAGTAGAACAATCAATATTCATCTTAACTGCATATTAAAATTTGTTTAAATGTGTTTCATGGGAAACTGTGATAGAAACTGTTTAAGTATGACTGTGTAAAAATTCCGATGTCTTAACTCTAATAGTTTTCAAAATAAGGGTACCTAAGTGGAGCTAAAATTGAATGAAAAGGTGACACTCTCTCCTTATACAATTTGTGTCGATGTTTTGGCAGTTTTTACTTTTGTATTCTGGACAATTAAAGACAAGTCGTTATGATGCCAAACACACAGCTGTTAAAGACAACTTTTGTACCTTCTTGTTGATGAAAACCCACAAAACCTTTCATCGTTTGTTGATTCATAGTCACTACTAAATTAAGTAATAACATTAAAAACTGAGAATTATAACACTTCACCTTAGGACCATCACTACTGTACAGACTAAGCTGAAAGTTCACACAGCACACTGTCTTCGTTTAATATGAACCAGTCTTTCTCTGTCCACTTTCTACTGACGATCTGTTTTTATGTCCGCTCAGTTCTTCTTGCACTTCTTCAAGAGTTTTACCTTTTGTCTCAGGCACAAGGTAGAATACAAACACTGTTCCGATGAAGGAGATCACGGAGAATATCCAAAACGCACCATACGAGCCCATGTATTCCTGGATCGTCGAGAAGCTGCGTGTCACAGTGAACACGCAGGCCCAGTTCACCATACACGCGATTGAACACGCATAACCTGTAATCTGTCGCGGGAATATCTCGCTCATAAACATCCACGGTATGGGACCAAAGCCGAGCGCAAACATCACTATGAACGTGCATACGGAGAGGACAGGCAGCCATGATATCGCTGATACATCATACTTCATACCGTCTTTCAAAAAGAAAAACAATCCCAGTAGTGTGGTGCACACTGCCATGAAGAAGTCGGACAATAGTAGAAGTGGACGACGTCCAAGACGGTCTACAATCACAGTGGACACAAACGTAACGACGACGCTGACGACACCAACAACAATGGTCTGTATTCCAGGTTCCATCTGACTACCAGCACTCTGAAACAACACCAAACATGTTTGATTACAGTACACATATTACTATAAATAAAAATATTACTATACAAAATGTTACTCTGAACACCTAAATGCATGCAAAAACCAAACATTTACAAATCACTTTAGCCCCCCTCTCTCTTTCTCCACCCCCCCCACACACACACACCAGGTTTTAGATTTTAGTACAAAATAATAAGAAGAATGCTTACTATTGTTTATACAGGGTACACAAAGGATATGAGGAATGGATCAACATTGTAAGATTCATAAAGGCTCAACAAAGACAATGGTTAGGTCACCTACAGCGGATGGATGATCAGCATATGCCAAAGAAAATTCTGAGGGCGCAGGTCTGTAAAAGCAGAAACAGGGGCCGATCTAGGATACGATGGTTGGATGACGTGCTAGAAGGTCTCAGAAGAAAGGATGTTTGGGGTTACATTGAGATGGCAATGAATAGACAACTGGTGTTGGAAGCTAGGTCTCACGTTGGGCCGCAGTGCTGAACAAGTAGTAGTAGAAGTCTGTGAAGAACAACTGTATCTCTAAATTAAATTCTATATTGCAACAATACATATATGTGCATATTTGCCCAGGGTGGTATGTTTTATATTGTAATTAGCGTAAAGAGAATAAGGAACAGTTTTATACAATTTTGTGCAAGAAATTGCAGGCTCTGTTATGTCGAGAGTGCACCTGCTTCGATAGTTAAAAATACGGTGTGTGTGTGTGTGTGTGTGTGTGTGTGTGAGCCAGCTGCGACAAGAATATTGGGGTGACGCTACGAATTGTTTGTTCCAATTATTCAGGTCTTAACAGGATTATAATAAACTAATTAAACCTGTAAGCAAAGACTTACGCCAATTATAAAAACACCATTGAATTAAGGGATTTTTAACGGATGCAGTGATATAAAAATATTGCAGAAAGGTGCAATATTAATGCTCCTAACTAATTAATATTAATTACTAGTGTAATTGAAGAGTAATTAATATGTGTGGTATATGTGAGTGACCAGAGAAAAATTATGCAAACAATGATATCGATCAGGT
The DNA here is from genome assembly GCA_034769895.1 of Magicicada septendecula. NCBI lineage: Eukaryota > Metazoa > Arthropoda > Insecta > Hemiptera > Cicadidae > Magicicada > Magicicada septendecula. Next base: position 354,747,729 of record CM068373.1, read on the forward strand.
GACGAGTATGTTCATGAGTTCGCGATAATTAACCAAAAAGTGAGTGTAATAAAAAGGACGCTTAGGCGCGAATGGACCATCTCTCTAGCTTGTTGAAAACAGGCCTGTTCCTGTCAAATCGCCACCAGTATAAATACCACTGGCAATTTTGGGAGATCACACACTCAGACTCCAGAAATCTACAGACGTTACGCTGCCCGTTTGCAGATCGACATGGACACACACACACTACCACACTCACACCATGATGTAAGGAGGATTTCTGGAGCATCAACAACAATAACACTTAGAGACAACGACCCCAGCAGCAGAATAACCATCATCATCATCATCATCATCATACTCTCAGGATTCTGGACACACACACACACACACACACACACACACACACGCCGCGCGCGCGCAACGGTAACGGCAGATAAACGCAAGTGATAAAAAAAACAATTATATTTTATCGTGAAGAGAGCTCTTGAAAAAGAACTTAAATATGAACAGATAATAATTAGAGTTTTAAAGTAAAATAGTAGTTAGATAAGAGAGTGTAATTTAACAACTTGTAGAAAAGAAATAGTAATCTTTTGTTTTATTTTTTGGGTGTGTCAGTGTAAATCAATAATAGATTGGAAGTAAATGTAATATTTTTATTTGTTTATAGCAACAATAAATTCATTCTTGAATCTTAATATTTTTTGTTGGTAAATGAGTTGCTATCATTAATTAAAATTTGAGTTAATTTCAGACACACAAATAAAAAGAATTTAAATAACTTGTTTAACATGTTTGGTTAGTTAATAAGTTTATTTGAGTGTGTATTTTTGTTGTATGTTATGAATAGCATAGCAGGTTACAGATTTGTAAAGCTTATAAAGGTGAATATTTATTTGTACATATAATGTTTGATATTTTAATAGTTAGATATTTTTCTATCAAGTAATAAATCTTAGAATGATTATTTTGAAATGGGTTTAATTGATTATTTTATGTCAAGAACATCTCACTCCTCTTTAAAAATTATTTAATTATTGTGCAACCACTTATACTTGACGCAACGAGAAACCAAATCCTGCGTTGCGTCAAGTATAAGTGGTTGCATAATAAATTGGTGCAGCCAACGTGGGGCCCGATATTAAAAGAACCATAATAATTAACGTGCCATAATAAATTGGCAGGCTCGATAATTAACGTGCAATAATAAATTGGTTCAGAATAATTAAGTGTATTGTTATTAATGTTACTGTATTGAAATTGTAATACTGTTGTGTATTTCACAACTGGTGCTCAACAAAACTAAAAGAAATTGTTGGTATGAGATAATTTATAATAATAACAAATATAAAGAAATAATATTAAATAAAAAACCAATAGAGTTGCGGTTTACCAATGATAATTATTTTAAAATATAAATAATAAAATAATTCAACATGTCAACAATGTTTAACTTCAGTTAAACAAAATGTATGTGCTAGACTAGATAGAAACATAGAAGAGTTAGAACCAGATAAAGTACAATTAAGAAAAAAATTAAAAGAATATAATGCAAGACTAAGAGAAGGAGTAAAAGAAAAATTTGAACAAAATATTGTAGGTAATACTACACAACTAGTAGAGACGAATAAGTGAATAGATGCATTGGAGTTTAAAGAACAGAAAGCAGAAGGGTCGAAAGAATTAAATATCGGTATGGAGAACCATACATGACTTCCATATTCTAAGATTTATATTTAAAATCATTTTCGAAATGAAATATTACCATAGAAACTACTTCTTTCTACTTACTGCTTCAGCCTTAACCACAGTACTGTGGTCACTAACGTATACCACCTCACGTTATCGCACTCGATTTTCACTGATGATGGAAGTCGATGGCATTGCCGAAATGTCTGGTTTTGTAGAAAACATTGGACTACGGCCAAATATCCCGGGAAGGAATTTTAACAAAAACTACTTCTTTGTTGCCGATAACGTTGTACACATATATATCAGCGGCGAAGTTACATGGAGGCAATTGAGGCAATGCCTACCCTAAAAAATTCTGTAGAATAAAAATTATAAATACGTATGAACTACATAACGTAAAGATTATACATTGTTACTGCAACTGTCAAATTTATTAAACCGAAACGTGCTTTATTGAGCGACCGCTAGATGGTGACAGGTGAGATTCGGCATAGTTCGTTTAAAGCGAATGAGGCAACCTGAACTTGCCTCAGCGTTTTTTGTATACATCATATGTAAGCAATGTAGTGGTGCGATAGGGAAGTGTAGGGAGGGGGGATTGTCCCGCGCTGTACACATAGAGCGTTGAGGCATGCCTCACTTCTGTGGTCCAAACAGTTAAGTTAAAGCGCCTGTGTTGTTTCTAAGTGTTTATTTTATGCGGTTATTAAAAGTGTCACTGTTATTCCGCTGCTCTAACAGATGATCAAGATTGTTATTTGAATTATTTGTAACATTAAACATATATATAGAAACTAATCAAGTTTAAAAATTTGAAGTTCAATCAGTTGTATTATTGTGTATGACTAATACAAGGATTGTTCAATAGAAACACGTATAGAGCCGTAAAGCATTTTTTATTCAACGATTTTAAAAGAAGTCTCCAATAACATTAAGACATGAGTTCCACTGTTGCGCTAACCTGTAGATTCCCTGCTAGTAAAATTCTTACGGCTGTTTGTGGAACCATTCGGTTACAGCAAACTCTACCTCAGCGTCCGATTTGAACCACCGTCCTTTTAGTGATTCCTTAAAAAAAATTTCGGCTTGCACGCGTTATGTTGGTGTGGGTTTCGGCACTTTCCATTTAAAAAGCGTGCAAATGTAAGAAAATAAACATGAGTGAGGCCAGAAATAATGTGAATTTTGTGTGTGTGTGTGTGTGTGTGTGTGTGTGTGTGTGTGTGTGTGTGTGTGTGTGTGTCTTACCTGCCTTTTTATTGCTGTATTAAATGAAAAATATTATTATTACATTAAAATGAAAAAATTATAATTTTACTGCCTGGCAACAAAATTATTTTATTTTTAACAATTACCATTGTTTCAAAAAGTTTAAATAAATTTTCAAGTACTTTACTCTTGTTAAAACGTAAAAGGTTGCAGGTAAACTACCCCTTCCCCTTAACCAATCTTCACCAAAATCGAAAGTCCTTGAGACCTCTAAAATTCAGGGACGTATGCAAAAAATTATTTGATTCTGTTTGAATTTGCGGCTGTTATCGTTTGCCATAGAAAATACGCTTGATAAAAAAACGTTGCAGGTAAACTACCCCTTCCCCTTAACCGATCTTCACCAAAAACAATAGGTCTTGAGTACTCTACAAATTAGGACTGTATGCACAACATTATTTGATTCTGTTTGAATTTGCGGCTGTTATCGTTTGCCATAGAAAATACCCTTGTTAAAAAAACGTTGCAGGTAAACTACCCCCTTCCCTCAACCGATCTTCACCAAAAACAATAGGTCTTGAGACCTCTACAATTTAGGGCTGTATGCAAATAATCTTTTGATTCTGTTTGAATTTGCGGCTGTTATCGTTTGCCATAGGAACTACCCTTGTTAAAACATAAAACGTTACAGGTAAACTACCCCTTTCCCTTAACCGATCTTCACCAAAAACAATAGGTCTTGAGAACTCTACAATTCAGGGCTGTATGCGAAACATTATTTGATTCTGTTTGAATTTGCGGCTGTTATCGTTTGCCAAAAAAAAAAAAAATGTCCCTTGATAAAAAAAAACCGTTGCAGGTAAACTACCCCTTTCCCTCAACCGATCTTCACCAAAAACAATAGGTCGTGAGTACTCTACAAATCAGGGCTGTATGCAAAAAATTATTTGATTCTGTTTGAATTTGCGGCAGTTATCGTTTGCCATAGAAAAAGAATCTACAGACACACAGACAGACAGACACACACACAGACACTTTTCGGAAAACGACTTTTTTTCATGTTTTGAGTGTAGTACAATCAGAATCTGCAATAATCTCGAACACGATTTTTTTGCCATCACCATACTTCCATTCCTTAAGGAATATGGAAGTAAAAAGATAGTGTGAAACAAGTAGCTGAACAATGGAATGAGAAGTTTATAGTAACAAAGCAGGAGAAGGAGATAGAAAGAAACGCAGTCAGTGAACAAGTCCATAAAAACATCAATAAGACGCAGAAGTTGGAAGCCAGAGTAATAAGGTTGGAAATTGCCGTAGTCGTGCCTAATAAAACCACAAAGGAATATTCCAGTGAAATAGATACACTAAGGAAAAATCAACGTGGAAAGGTAAAACGTATAAGAACGGAATTGATGAAGGGAGCAACAAATTTAATGGTAGATACAACACTGAGTGATGAAAGGACAAAATTGTTACTGAACTGGGAACGAGATATGGATTTAAAAGGTAATGTGTTAACTTATAAAGAGAAAAGTAGCTTTATTAGTAAACAGTTTCAAGGTTATGCTGTAAAATGGTAAACGAGAGTTCGATATAATTTAACTGCTAACGAACAATTTAAAAGCTAATTGTTTGAAGGTTGCTATGGGAATATTCACATGAAAAAAAAAACAAATAAGAGACCAAGTAGCAGATGGTAAGTATCAAGGTAAAGATACACTTACCGTTGGGGAGTACGTAATCCAATGTGTCGAAAGAAGTAAATACTTAAGATCCAGATTGGCAGTACACAGAGTGATACGTAATTTTGCACATCACTTTCACCAAGATAGTAAATTCGCCAGTAAAACACTAGGAATTAAAACGATTAAAGAATTGTTAATTTTACTCGCACAGTCTGAACACATATTTCACACCAAGTACAGAAAACTAACTGTTATACAGAGAGCAGAGAATTGTGGAGAGAAAAATACAACGTATTCTCTGAACGCAGGTAAGAGAAAACAGAGAGGGAGAGAAACTAAACTTTATGGTATTTTTAATTCAACTGATTCTCTTAAATATTTAGAGAGGGGGAAACCAGAATCACACGGGAAGAGAAACATAAGTAAGTATAAGAACAGCTGTTATGATTGTATAAGTAAGGGGGGGATTTCACCGCGAGCGATGGAAAATAAGGAATCATAGTAGCGGCAGAACGTTACACAAACATAACAATAAAGCGTTGTTATGCACTGCCGGAACAAATGGGTCGAGACGTATGACATTGGAACTAATGTCTCGACGACAACAAATAGAAAACAGGATACAATGTTTATATTAGGGGGAAGAAGTTGGTCACCCTCCACAAACAGGGAAATGTTTCGTACATCCGATAAAAATATTTACTTTTATAAAGAGTTAAAAAACCCACTATAATATAGTTAATAAGATGTAATAGTAATTATAAGTTACACATGTATTTGTGTAAATAAAATTTGACTAACAGTCAAATTTTATTTAAACCCACCTGGGGAATATATGCAACAATACATATATGTGCATATTTGCCCAGGGCGGTATGTTTTATCTTGTAATTAGCGTAAAGAGAATAAGGAACAGTTTTATGTAATTTTATGCAAGAAAATGCAGGCTCTATCATGTCGAGAGTGCACCTGCTTCGATAGTTAAAAATACGGGGTGTGTGTGTTTGTGTGTATGAGCCAGCTGCGACAACAATATTGGGGTGACGCTACGAATTGTTTGTTCCAATTATTCAGGTCTTAACAGGATTATAATAAACTAATTAAACCTATAAGCAAAGACTTACGCCAATTATAAATATTGGTATGGAGAACCATACATGACTTCCATGTTCTAAGATTTATATTTAAAATCATTTACGAAATGAAATGTTTCCATAACAACTACTTCTTTCCACTTATTGCTTCAGCCTTAACCACAGTACTGTGGTCACTAACGTATACCACCACACGTTATCGCACTCGATTTTCACTGATGATGGCAGTCGACGGCACTGCCAAAACGTCTGGTTTTGCAGAAAACATTGGACTAAGGCCAAACAGCCCGGGAAGGAATTTTTACAACAAACTACTACTTTGTTGCCGATAACGTAGTACACATATAAAAATTATCTAACTATCTAACACTAACGTATACCACCGTGAATCTACGGCAGTTATCGTTCGTCATAGAAAAAATTAACCTTGTTATCACATAAAACGTTGCAGGTAAACTACCCGTTTCCCTTAACCGATCTTCACCAAAATCAACAGGCCTTGAGTTCTCTATAATGTAGGGAAGTATGCAAAACATTATTTGATTATGTTTGAATGTGCAGCAGTTATCGTTCGTCATAGAAACAATTACTCTTGTTAAAACATTAAAAGTGGCAGGTAAACTACCCCTTTCGCTTAACCGATCTTCATCAAAAGCAATAGGCCTTGAGTCCTCTACAACTCAGGCAAATATGTAAAAAATTATTTGATTCCATGTGAATTTACGGCAGTTATCGTTCTTCATGAAAAACGTTCTCTTGTTACAACATAAAATGTTGCACGTAAACTACCCCTTTCCCTTAACCGATCTTCAACAAAATCAACAGACCTTGAGGTATCTACAATTGAGGAAGGTATGCACAAAATTATTTGATTCTGTTTAAATGTGCGGCAGTTATCGTTCGTCATAGAAACAATTACTCTTGTTAAAACATACAATGTGGCAGGTAAACTACCCCTTTCCCTTAACCGATCTTCACCAAAATCAACAGGCCTTCAGTCTTTTTACAATTGAGGAACGTATGCAAAAAAAAAAAAAATTTGATTCTGTTTGAATGTGCGGCAGTTATCGTTTGCCATAGGAAAAATTACCGTTGTTAAAACATAAAATGTTGCACGTAAACTACCCCTTTCCTTAACCGTTCTTCACCATAATCAACAGACACTGAGTTCTCTATAGCTCAGGAAGGTATGCAAAACATTATTTGATTCTGATTGAATTTACAGCAGTTATCATTCGACATAGAAAAAATTATCCATGTTAAAACATAAAACGTTGCAGGTAAACTACCCCTTTCCCACATCCGAACTTCAACAAAAACAATAGGTCTTGAGAACTCTACAATTCATGGCTGTATGCAAAACATTATTTGATTCTGTTTGAATTTGCGCTGTTATCATTTGCCATAGAAAATACCCTTGTTAAAACATAAAACGTTGCAGGTAAACTACCCCTTCCCCTTAACCGATCTTCACCAAAAACAATAGTTCTTGAGAACTCTACAATTCAGTGCTGTATGCAAAACATTATTTGATTCTGTTTTAATGTGCGGCTGTTATCGTTTGTCATAGAAAAATATCGGTATGGAGAATCATACATGACTTCCATGTTCTAAGATTTATATTTTAAATCATTTACGAAATGAAATGTTTCCTTAGAAACTACTTTTTTCAACTTATTGCTTCAGTCTTAATGACAGTACTGTGGTCACTAACGTATACCACCACACGTTATCGCACTCGATTTTCACTGATGATGGCAGTCGACGGCACTGCAGAAACGTCTGGATTTGCAGAAAACTTTGGTCTACGGCCGAACAGGACGGGAAGGAATTTCAACAACAAACTACTTCTTTGTTGCCGATAACGTAGTACATATATAAAAAATTATCCCCTCCCTCTTCAACTATAATTTTCTTTTCTAGAAAATTACCCCCATCCCGTTCAAATAGTCTTTTCATTTATAGATATTTCATCTACGTTTCTACACTGGATTATTAAGATATTCTTATCAGGATACTTTATTTATCAAAATTAAGTACTTTACTCTTGTTACAACAAAAAATTTTTCAGGTAAACTACCCCTTTCCCTTAACCGATCTTCACCAAAATCAACAGGCCTTGAGTTCTCTACAATGTAGGGAAGTATGCACAACATTATTTGATTATGTTTGAATTTACGGCAGTTATCGTTCGTCAAAGAAAAAATTACCCTTGTTATCACATAAAACGTTGCAGGTAAATAAATCATACATGAATTCCATGTTCTAAGATTTATATTTTAAATCATTTACAAAATGAAATGTTTCTATAGAAACTACCTTCAACACGGCTGTTATCGTTTGTCATAGAAAATAACATTGTTAAAACATAAAACGTTGCAGGTAAACTACCTCTTTCCCTTAACCGATCTTCACCAAAAACAATAGGTCTTGAGAACTGTACAATTCAGGGCTGTATGCAAAACATTATTTGATTTTGCTTGAATTTGCGGTTGTTATCGTTTGACATAGAAAAATATCGGTATGGAGAACCATACATAACTTCCATGTTCTAAGATTTATAATTAGAATCATTTACAAAATGAAATGTTTCTATAGAAACTACCTTCAACACGGCTGTTATCATTTGTCATAGAAAATAACATTGTTAAAATTTGTGTTTATAGATTCTGTTTAAATTTGTGGCTGTTTACGTTTGCCATAACAAAAAATTACCCTTGATTAAAAAAACAATGTTGCCGGTAAACTACCCCTTTCCTTTAACCGATCTTCACCAAAATCAATAGACCTTCAGTTCTTTCCAATTTAGGAACGTATGCAAAACATTATTTGATTCTCTCTGAATTTACAGCAGTTATTGTTCATCGTAGAAAAAATTACCCTTGTTTAAACATAAAATGTTGCTGGTAAACTACCCCTTTCCCTTAACCTATCTTCACCAAACTCAACAGACATTGAGTACTTAAAACTTCAGGAATGTATGCAAAAAATTATTTGATTCTCTTTGAATATGCGGCAGTTATCATTCGTCATAAAAAATATCGGTATGGAGAACCATACATGACATCCATATTCTACGATTTATATTTAAAATCATTTTCAAAATGAAATATTACCATAGAAACTACTTCTTTCTACTTACTGCTTCAGCCTTAACCACAGTACTGTGGTCACTAACGTATACCACCTCACGTTATCGCACTCGATTTTCACTGATGATGGAAGTCGATGGCATTGCCGAAACGTCTGGTTTTGTAGAAAACATTGGACAATGGCCAAATATTCCGGGAAGGAATTTTAACAAAAACTACTTTGTTGCCGATAACATTGTACACATATATATAAAAAATATGCATAAAATTAATGGCTTGTATAAGTTAATGATTGATCTCCATTAAGTAGTGCTCAAGTTTCCAAAGTTTTAATATTATGATGTCCGTAATTAAAACATCAGAGCAGGTTTAGTGTGAATGAGGGTACACCGTGGACAACAATTTTCAACATATCCTATTGAGCGTTGCTTAGAGTAAAGCTGCGAATCTACAGTGTATGTTTCACAGAACAAACACGCGAAAAAGAGCTCCAAAGTCACTCATGGACCCTCAGCATCTTGCAGAGGGTTCATTCCCTAAAGGCAAAAAGTCTGTCTATGAATCGTTCCTCTGTAAACACGTGCAGTTACACTGCCCAGCGATCCACAGGAAGCAAATTGATGTCCATTTTTTCGGCTTGCACGCGTTATGTTGGTGTGGGTTTCGGCACTTTCCATTTAAAAAGCGTGCAAATGTAAGAAAATAAACATGAGTGAGGCCAGAAATAATGCGAATTGTGTGTGTGTGTGTCTTCCCTGCCTTTTACTTCCATGTTCCTTAAGGAAATGGAAGTATGGTGATGGCAAAAAAAAATCGTGTTCGAGATTATTGCAGATTCTGATTGTACTACACTCAAAACATGAAAAAAAGTCGTTTTTCGAAAAGTGTCTGTGTGTCTATAGTTTTTTTTCTATGGCAAACGATAACAGCCGCAAATTCACACAGAATCAAATAAATTTTTGCATACATCCCTGATTTGTGGAGTACTCACGACCTATTGTTTTTTGTGAAGATCGGTTGAGGGAAAGGGGTAGTTTACCAGCAAAGGGTTTTTTTTAATCAAGGGTAATTGTTTTCTATGGCAAACGATAACAGCCGAAAATTCAAACAATATCAACTACTCTTTTGCATACAGCCCTGAATTGTAGAGTTCTCAAGGCCTATTGTTTTTTGTGAAGATCGGATAAGGGAAAGGGGTAGTTTACTTGCAACGTTTTTTGTTTTAACAAGGGTACTTTATATGGCAAACGATAACAGCCGCAAATTCAAACGGAATCAAATGATTATTTGCATACTGCCCTAAGTTGTAGAGTTCTCAAGCTCTGTTGATTTTCGTGAAGATCGGTTAAGGAAAAGGGGTAGTTTACCTGCTACGTTTTATGTTTTAAAAGGGTATTTTCTATGGCAAATGATAAGAGCCGCAAATTCAATAAGAATCAAATAATGTTTTGCATACAGCCCTGATCTGTAGAGTACTCAAGACCTATTGTTTTAGGTGAATGTCAGTTAAGGGAAAGGGGTAGTTTACCTGCAACGTTTTATGTTTTAAAAGGGTATTTTTTATGGCAAACGATAAGAGTCGCAAATTCAAACAGAATCATATACTTTTTTGCATGTAGCCCTGATTTGTAGAGTACTCAAGACCTCTTGATTTTGGTGAAGATCGGTTTAGGGAAAGGGGTAGTTTACCTGCAACGGTTTTTTTGTAAACAAGTGTAATTTCTTTTCTATGGCAAACAATAACAGCCGCAAGTTCAAACAGAATCAACTACTCTTTTGCATACAGCCCTGAATTGTAGAGTTCTCAAGTCCTATTGGTGTTGCTGAAGATCGGCTAAGGGAAAGGGTTAGTTTACCTGCAACATTTTATGTTTTAACAAGGGTAATTTTTTATATGACGAACGATAACTGCCGCAAATTCAAACAGAATCGAATGATTATTTGCATACAGCCCTCAATTTTAGAGATCTCAAGACCTACATTGATAAAGATCAGTTAAGGGAAAGGGGTAGTTTACCTGCAAAGTTTTATGTTTTAACAAGGGTATTTTCTATGGCAAACGATAACAGCCGCAAATTCAAACAGAATCAAATAAGTTTTTGCATGCAGCCCTGATTTGTAGAGTACTGAAGACCTATTGTTTTGGTGAAGATCGGTTAAGGGAAAGGGGTAGTTTACCGGCAACGGTTTTTTATCAAGGGTAATTTTCCCTATGGCAAACGATAACAGCCGCAAGTTCAAACAGAATCAAATAATGTTTTGCATACAGGCCTGTATTCTAGAGTTCTCAATACTTCTTGGTGTTGGTGAAGATCGGGGTTAAGGGAAAGGGGTATTTTACCAGCAACATTTTATGTTTTAACAAGGGTAATTTTTTATATGACGAACGATAACTGCCGTAAATTCAAACAGAATCAACTACGTTTTTGCATACCTTTTTGAACTAAAGAGAACTCAAGGTCTGTTGATTTTGTTGAAGATCGGTTGAGGGAAAGGGGTAGTTTATCAGGAATGTTTTATGTTTTAAAAAGATTAATTTTTTTATGACGAACGATAACTGCCGAAAATTCAAAGAGAATCAAATAAATTTTTGCACACTTTCCTGAGTTTTAGAGAACTCAAGGTCTGTTGATTTTGGTGAAGATCGGTTAAGGGAAAGGGGTAGTTTACCTGCAACATTTTATGTTGTAACAAGAGAAATGTTTCCATGACTAACGATAACTGCCGCACATTCAAACAGAATCAAATATGTTTTTGCATGCATCCCTGAATGGTAGACGACTGAAGGTCTGTTGATTTTGGAGAAGATCGGTTAAGAGAAAGGGGTAGTTTACCTGAAACATTTTATGATTCAATGAGAGTGAAGTACTTAATTTTTATAAATAAAGTATCCTGAAAATAAGATCATAATAATCCACTGTAGAAACGTAGATGAAATATCTATAAATGAAGAGGTTAGGTGAACGGGGTGGGGGTAATTTTCTATTATTAAAAATTATAGTTGTAGGTGGAGGGGAGAATTTTTTAAGTGTACTACGTTATCGGCAACAAAGAAGTAGTTTTTTGTTAAAATTGCTTCCCGGGCTGTTTAGCCGTAGTCCAATGTTTTCTGTAAAACCAGACTTCTCTGCAGTGCCATCGACTGCCATCATCAGTGAAAATCGAGTGCGAAAACGTGAGGTGGTATACGTTAGTGACCACAGTACTGTGGTTAATGCTGAAGCAATAAGTAGAAAGACGTAGTTTCTATGGAAATATTTCATTTTGAATATGATTTTAAAAATAAATTTTAGAACATGGAAGTCATGTATGGTTCTCCATACCGATATTTTATTGCTGTAGTCACAATAATAAAATGGAAACATAAACATTACATAACTGAGATATGCTTAGCTGCCATGAACGATATATTATTTTATACATGTATATTAACTCATACATAATTTACATTAAAATGAAAAAATTATAATTTTATTGCCTGGCAACAAAATTATTTTATTTTTAACAATTACCATTGTTTGAAAAAGTTTAAATGAATTTTCAAGTACTTTACTGTTGTTAAAACGTAAAAGGTTGCAGGTAAACTACCCCTTCCCCTTAACTGATCTTCACCAAAAACAATAGGTCTTGAGTACTCTACAAATCAGGGCTGTATGCAAAAAATTATTTGATTCTGTTTGAATTTGCGGCTGTTATTGTTTGCCATAGAAAATACCCTTGTTAAAAAAACGTTGCAGGTAAACTACCCCTTTCCCTTAACCGATCTTCACCAAAAACAATAGGTCTTGAGAACTCTACAATTCAGGGCTGTATGCGAAACATCATTTGATTCTGTTTGAATTTGCGGCTGTTATCATTTGCCAAAAAAAAATTTCCCTTGATAAAAAAAACCGTTGCAGGTAAACTGCCCCTTTCCCTCAACCGATCTTCACCAAAAACAATAGGTCGTGAATACTCTACAAATCAGGGCTGTATGCAAAAAATTATTTGATTCTGTTTGAATTTGCGGCAGTTATCGTTTGCCATAGAAAAAAAATCTACACACAGACAGACAGACACACAGACAGACACACACACAGACACTTTTCGGAAAAGGACTTTTTTCATGTTTTGAGTGTAGTACAATCAGAATCTGCAATAATGTCGAACACGATTTTTTTTGCCATCACCATACTTCCATTCCTTAAGGAATATGGAAGTAAAAATTACCTATGTTAAAACATAAAACGTTGAAGGTAAACTACCCCTTTCCCTAAACCATACATGACTTCCATTTTCTAAGATTTATATTTAAAATCATTTATGAAATGAAATGTTTCCATAGAAACTACTTCTTTCCACTTATTGCTTCAGCCTTAACCACAGTCCTGTAATCACTAACGTATACCACCACACGTTATCGCACTCGATTTTCACTGATGATGGCAGTCGATGGCACTGCCGAAACGTCTGGTTTTGCAGAAAAAAATTGGACTATGGCCAAATAGCCTGGGAAGCAATTTTAACAACAAACTACTACTCTGTTGCCGATAACGTAGTACACAAAAATTAAAAAATTATCCCCTCCCCCATCAACTATAATTTTCTTTTATAGAAAATTACCCCCACCCTGTTCAACTAGCCTCTTCATTTATAGATATTTCATCTACGTTTCTACTCTGGATTATTAAGATATTCTTATCAGGATACTTTATTTATCAAAATTAAGTACTTTACTCTTGTTACAACAAAAAATGTTTCAGGTAAACTGCCCTTTCCCCGTAACCTATCTTCACCAAAATCAATAGGCCTTGAGTCTTCTGCAACTCAAGCACATATGTAAAAAATTATTTGATTCTGTTTGAATTTACGGCAGTTATCGTTCGTCATGAAAAAATTTCTCTTGTTACAACATAAAATGTTGCAAGTAAACTACCCCTTTCCCTTAACCAATCATCACCAAAATCAACAGGACTTGTGTTCTCTACAAATTAGGGACGTATGCAGAAACTGATTTGATTATGTTTGAATATACGGCAGTTATCGTGCGTCATAGAAAAAATTAACCTTGTTATCACATAAAATGTTGCAAGTAAACTACCCCTTTCTCTTAACTGATTTTCACCGAAATCAATAAGTCTTGAGTCCTCTACAATTCAGGGATGCATGCAAAACATTATTTGATTCTGTTTCAATGTGCGGCAGTTATCGTTAGTCATAGAAACAATTACTCTTTTAAAACATTAAAGGTGGCAGGTAAACTACCCCTTTACCTTAATCGATCTTCACCAAAATCAATAGGCATTCAGTTTTTTACAATTCAGGAAGGGATGCAAAAAATTGTTTGATTCTCTTTGAATTTACGGCAGTTATCATTCATCAAATAAAAATTACCCTTGTTAAAACATAAAACGTTGCAGGTAAACTATCCCTTTCCCTTAAACGATTTTCACCAAATAAAACGTTGCCTGTAAACTACCCCTTTCCCTTAACCGATCTTCAACAAAATCAACAGACCTTGAGTTCTGTATAATTGAAAAAGATATGCAAAAAAGTAGTTGATTCTGTTTGAATTTACGGCAGTTATCGTTCGTCATAGAAAACATATTTCCATTTCCTTAAGGAACATGGAAGTAAAATTACCCTTGATAAAACATAAAATGTTGCAGGTTAACTGCCCCTTTCCCTTAACTGATCTTCACCAAAAACAATAGGTCTTGAGAACTCTACAATTCAGGGCTGTATGCAAAAAATTATTTGATTCTGTTTGAATTTGCGGCAGTTATCATTTGCCATAGAAAAAAAATCTACACACACACAGACACTTTTCGAAAACGACTTTTTTTCATGTTTTGAGTGTAGTACAATCAGAATCTGCAATAATCTCGAACACGATTTTTTTTGCCATCACCATACTTCCATTTCCTTAAGGAATATGGAAGTAAAAATTACCTATGTTAAAACATAAAACGTTGAAGGTAAACTACCCCTTTCCCTAAACCATACATGACTTCCATGTTCTAAGATTTATATTTAAAATCATTTATGAAATGAAGTGTTTCCATAGAAACTACTTCTTTCCACTTATTGCTTCAGCCTTAACCACAGTCCTGTGATCACTAACGTATACCACCACACGTTATCGCACTCGATTTTCACTGATGATGGCAGTCGATGGCACTGCCGAAACGTCTGGTTTTGCAGAAAAAAATTGGACTACGGCCAAATAGCCCGGGAAGCAATTTTAACAACAAACTACTACTCTGTTGCCGATAACGTAGTACACATAAAAATTATCCCCTCCCCCATCAACTATCATTTTCATTTATAGAAAATTACCCCCACCCTGTTCAACTAGCCTCTTCATTTATAGATATTTCATCTACGATTCTACACTGGATTATTAAGATATTCTTATCAGGATACTTTATTTATCAAAATTAAGTACTTTCCTCCTGTTACAACAAAAAATGTTTCTGGTAACCTGCCCTTTTCCCGTAACCGATCTTCACCAAAATCAATAGGCCTTGAGTCTTCTACAACTCAGGCACATATGTAAAAAATTATTTGATTCTGTATGAATTTACGGCAGTTATCGTTCGTCATGAAAAAATTTCTCTTATTACAACATAAAATGTTGCAGGTAAACTACCCCTTTCCCTTAACCAATCTTCACCAAAGTCAACAGGACTTGAGTTCTCTACAAATTAGGGATGTATGCAGAAACTTATTTGATTATGTTTGAATTTACGGCAGTTATCGTGCGTCATAGAAAAAATTAACCTTGTTATCACATAAAATGTTGCAGGTAAACTACCCCTTTCTCTTAACTGATCTTCACCGAAATCAATAAGTCTTGAGTCCTCTACAATTCAGGGATGCATGCAAAACATTATTTGATTCTGTTTCAATGTGCGGCAGTTATCGTTAGTCATAGAAACAATTACTCTTTTAAAACATAAAACGTTGCAGGTAAACTATCCCTTTCCCTTAAACGATTTTCACCAAATAAAACGTTGCGTGTAAACTACCCCTTTCCCTTAACCGATCTTCAACAAAATCAACAGACCTTGAGTTCTGTATAATTCAAAAAGGTAAGCAAAAAAGTAGTTGATTCTGTTTGAATTTACGGCAGTTATCGTTCGTCATAGAAAACATATTTCCATTTCCTTAAGGAACATGGAAGTAAAATTACCCTTGATAAAACAAAATGTTGCAGGTAAACTACCCCTTTCCCTTAACTGATCTTCACCAAAAACAATAGGTCTTGAGAACTCTACAATTCAGGGCTGTATGCAAAAAATTATTTGATTCTGTTTGAAATTGCGGCTGTTATCGTTTGCCATAGAAAAAATCTAGACACAGACACTTTTCAAAAAATGACTTTTTTCATTTTGTGGGTTTTTTCGTTTTATGGGTAGTAAATCAGAATCTGCAATAATCTCGAACACGATTTTTTTGCCATCACTGTACTTCCATTTCCTTAAGGAGCACGTAAGTAATTACCCTTTTAAAACATAAAACGTTGCAGGTAAACTACCCCTTCCCCTTAACCGATCTTCACCAAAATCAAAAGTCCTTGAGATCTCTACAATTCAGGGATGTATGCAAAAAATTATTTGATTATGTTTGAATTTGCGGCTGTTATCGTTTGCCATAGAAAATACCCTTGATAAAAAACGTTGCAGGTAAACTACCCCTTTCCCTAAACCGATCTTCAACAAAAACAATAGGTCTTGAGTACTCTACAATTCAGCAATGTATGCAAAACATTATTTGATTCTGTTTGAATTTGCGGCTGTTATCGTTTGCCGTAGAAAATACCCTTGTTAAAACAAAAAACGTTGCAGGTAAACTACCCCTTTCCGTAAACCTATCTTCACCAAAAACAATAGGTCTTGAGAACTCTACAATTCAGGGCTGTATGCGAAATATTATTTGATTCTGTTTGAATTTGCGGCTGTTATCGTTTGCCAAAAAAAAAATTTCCCTTGAAAAAAAAAAACCGTTGCAGGTAAACTACCCCTTTCCCTCAACCTATCTTCACCAAAAACAATAGGTCATGAATACTCTACAAATCAGGGATGTATGCAAAAACTTATTTGATTCTGTTTGAATTTGCGGCTGTTATCGTTTGCCATAGAAAAAAATCCACACACACACACACACACACACACACACACACACATTTCGAAAAATGACTTTTTTTCATGTTATGAGGGTAGTACAATCAGAATCTGCAATAATGTCGTTCACGATTTTTTTTGCCATCACCATACTTCCATTTCCTTATGGAACATGGAAGTAAAAACACCATTGCATTAAGGGATTTTTAACGGATGGAGTGATATAAAAATATTGCAGAAAGGTGCAATATTAATGATGTTAACTAATTAATATTAATTACTAGTGTAATTGAAGAGTAATTAATATGTGTTGCATACATTATGTGTGGTATATGTGAGTGACCAGGGAAAAATTATGCAAACAATAATATCGATCAGGTGACGAGTATGTTCATGAGTTCACGATAATTAACCAAAAAGTGAGCGTAATAAAAAGGACGCTTAGGCGCGAACGGACCATCTCTCTAGCTTGATGAAAACAGGCCTGTTCCTGTCAAATCGCCACCAGTATAAATACCAATGGCAATTTTGGGAGATCACACTCCAGAAATCTACAGACGACGTTACGCTGCCCGTTTGCAGATCGACATGGACACACACACACACACACACACACACACACACACACACACACACACACACACACACACACACACACACACACACACACACACTACCACACTCACACCAAGACGTAAGGAGGAATTCTGGAGCATCAACAACAACAACACTTAGAGACAACGACCCCAGCAGCAGAAAAACCATCATCAACATCATCATACTCTCAGGATTCTGGACACACACACACAACGGTAACGGAAGATAAACGCAGGTGATAAAAAAAAAAATTATATTTTATTATGAAGAGAGCTCTCGAAAAAAAAAACTTAAATATGAACAGATAATAATTAGAGTTTTAAAGTAAAATAGTAGTTAGATAAGGGAGTGTAATTTAACAACAACTTGTAGAAAAGAAATAGTAATCTTTTGTTTTATTTTTTGGGTGTGTCAGTATAAATCAATAATAGATTGGAAGTAAATGTAATATTTTTATTTAAATATATTATTATATAAATTATATTAAATTGTAATGATTGTAACCAATTCTACATCGGCCAGACGGGAAGATCTTTTTATTCCAGATTTTCAGAACATATAAAAGCCCTCACCACAAATTACATACATTCCACATTTGCCACACATTTACTAAATGAAAACCACAGTTACACAAACATAGAACACAACATGGAAATATTACACTACTTATCAAAAAGTAGAAAATTAAACACAGCTGAACAATTTGAAATATACAGATATCACACATTACAACCAAACAACATATTAAATGAACAAGTACATTACAGATCATATACACTATTTGATACATTGATCCAAACACAAAATTTGAACCTCAGCGCCAATTCCCTCCCATCATCAATTCCCACCACACACACCTATAGTCCATAACCGTTATTCTGCAACAATGACTTTCAGTATTTAATCACACTGAGGAAGAGGCACAACACCTTGAAACGTTTGTGATAGTGAGAACAAAAGTAAGTTCATTTGTGAAAGTTTTTTATATATAATAATATTAAAAAAGTGAACAAAGAGGATGAATCAACAAGATATTTATAATACCGCCAGCACAGCGTATTACATCCACAAATATAGAAACGTCAGAATTCAGATAACGAAAACATCCTTAAACATCGCATACAACAAAACATGCCCCAAACACAATATTATACCCACACATGCACAAATCATAATAAAAAATAACACACACGCCGCAATACAAACCAAACATAAAGCAGAAATATTACACCTAGATAATATCGTCAAAGATTTATACCACAAAAAAGATACACTAAACAAAACGGCATACAACCTACACGTTAAACTCACACAAATATTACACCACATTGAATTAGAACACATAATACAATATACACGAAATATCATAGGGAAAATCCAATTAAGAACACAAGAAAGACATAACAGAAAAATCAATAACCTTTTAACACGCAGAAATGAAAACATCCTTACACCGACACATAAGTTTCACGCACGTACTGTAAACACAACATTGACCCATTTCACTAATGCTGAAATAACCCTATTAGATAAAGGTCTAAAACACAATTTAGACATCATTCCAACTAATAACAACAGTAATAAAAAACATACACGTGACATAGTCCTTGATGCTGAAACAGCCATACAACACACGCATAACATATACCAAGACACCATACGCCACGATATCAAACGTAAATTACAACAAAAACAACAATATGAACATAAACAACACAGTAATGAGTTCCAATTACTAAAAAACATAAAACGTAAATTACAAGAACATAACCTCACCATACTAAAAGCGGACAAAGGCAATATTAATGTCATAATAGAAAAACAAACTTTAAACAACAAAATCGAAACATTTTTTAATGAAAATAACATCACTAAATTAAATAAAGATCCCACTCCAAATTATCACAAACAAATAAACAAAACCTTAAATAACACTAAACACATAGTATCACCTGACAACATCAAATATTTTAAACAAATTAAACCAAAAGCCCCTACACTTAATGCACTACCAAAATTACATAAACCACATATTCCAATCAGACCACTTATAAACAACACACAAGCACCTGCACACAAAATAGCTAGACACTTAGATAAATTAATCAGAAATAGCATAAATTTAACTAACAACACCACTGTCATAAATAATTTAGATCTAGTGAATAAAACTCAACATATCCATATACCTCATAATTCCACACTAGCTTCATTTGAGATAACAAACCTATACACCAATGTTCCCATAAAAGAAACTTTAATTACATTAGAACAATTACTAAAATTAAACAACATACCTGAAACACACATAAATGAGATCATAAATCTAACTAAAATTATAACAGATCAAAATTATTTCACACACAATAACATGTTTTACACACAAACAGATGGACTACCCATGGGCTCACCTATATCAGGTATACTAGCCGAAATATTTGTACACACCATAGAACAAGAACACATATTACACAATAACAAATATACTGATAAAATAATATATTGGCACAGGTATGTTGATGACATTATAATCCTATACACGGCAACAAAAGACAAATAGAAAATTTCCACAAATATATTAACACTATACACCATAAATTAAAATTCACACTTGAAATAGAACTAAATAATAGTTTAAACTTCTTAGACCTCACAATCACCAAAACAAACAACACACACACATACAAAATATACACGAAACCCACCACATCAGACATGGTCATACATAACTCATCCAACCACCCAACTCAACACAAACATGCAGCATTCAACTATATGCTCCATAGACTCACTTCAATACCCCTAAACACACATGATTACCAAGAAGAACTTAACACAATCAAATATATAGCAGTTAAAAATGGATACAACCCCGATTTGGTAAATAAAATACACAAACGCATCCTAAACACAAAAAATAAAAATAAAACACATCAGACCAACAACACACAACCCAGTAAGTACATAACACTTACATATTACAACTCCAATACACACAAAATTGCTAACACATTTAGAAAACACAATTATAAAATAGCCTACAGAACCAACAACACCATTAAGAAACATATAAATTTTAACAAAGACACAGACACATACAGTAAAACAGGAGTTTATAAATTAAATTGTAATGATTGTAACCAATTCTACATCGGCCAGACGGGAAGATCTTTTTATTCCAGATTTTCAGAACATATAAAAGCCCTCACCACAAATTACATACATTCCACATTTGCCACACATTTACTAAATGAAAACCATAGTTACACAAACATAGAACACAACATGGAAATATTACACTACTTATCAAAAAGTAGAAAATTAAACACAGCTGAACAATTTGAAATATACAGATATCACACATTACAACCAAACAACATATTAAATGAACAAGTACATTACAGATCATATACACTATTTGATACATTGATCCAAACACAAAATTTGAACCTCAGCGCCAATTCCCTCCCATCATCAATTCCCACCACACACACCTATAGTCCATAACCGTTATTCTGCAACAATGACTTTCAGTATTTAATCACACTGAGGAAGAGGCACAACACCTTGAAACGTTTGTGATAGTGAGAACAAAAATAAGTTCATTTGTGAAAGTTTTTTATATATAAAAGAATTTAAATAACTTGTTTAACATGTTTGGTTAGTTAATAAGATTATTTGGGTGTGTAGGCCATATCCTGGGCGGTGTAGTACATATTATAGTTGCATTGAGAATATGATAATATATTTGTATAATTGTTGTAACATTGCAATATGTTTCTGTATTATCTATTTGAAAGTGAAAACATTTCTGCAATCCAACTTGTTCCTCAACCAATATTACATTGATAGTTTAAACCCTTGCACTGATCATTTTGCTGTATAATTCATGAACAGTATGCAACAGAATAATACAACTATAGTTATCTATCATGATACAGCCCTCATCTTAAATAAAGAAAGGAATTTAGCAGTTCTCATTCATTGGAAATTTTATAACTGGACCAGCATAAATTAACAAGATGTAGTAGATTTAAATGTAAAAACAAACCTCCATATTTCATTATTTCAGGATTGATCCCACCTAAACCATGTGTTTCCCATATATTTTATTTTATAATTTGATTATTCTGATTGTGGTTGCACAACCAAATTAATCTCTATTCTGCTACACAGCAGCAAAGATAAGTACCTGGAATATCTGTGTAGTATAGAATATGACGCTGTTGATGCCGCTAAGCTGCTGGAAGGCCATCACACCCAATCCAATTATCAATCCTCGCTTGGCTGCTTTAGATGAAAATGCCTGCATCATCGGTACCTTTTCGGCTGCAATCTGTAACAACAACAACAACATTAATAATACAATATAACTACTGTCTAAGTCTATGACACTGTGTTTTGAATTTTATGCATGACATGTTTTGGTCTGAATACTATAAGTTGGCGTTTTATTGTTTAATAATTAAACTGTAGTTTTTAAACTTGACAAATGGTTTTGTTCACTTTACAGTGGTGAAGTATTCTCTGCAGTTACAATCAGACCAGCTGCGCTGTGACCGATTGACACACATTTACACAGTAGTTGCAGCCCACAATAATTGTTATATAATAATAACTGATACCATGTCCAGTAAAAACTTTGATCCTATTACAGTAGTCACGTAATATTACATATAGAAACTGATTCAGTGTCCAGTGTATATGATTATTTTCTTAGTTGTTGTGGTCTCCAAGTTCCATGTACAATTAAATTGTTAATATTACCTTGTATATCCAGGTTCCCTTCCTTGCAACTTCATTTTATACACAACGCGTTTTGAGACTTATAGTACCATCATCAGATGATAAAATATGTTCACTCACATGGAGTATGTCAATTAATAAAAGTCACACACATCCAATTATTTAAGCGACTCCCAACCTATGTTATCTCACGATGCAAATTGCTAGGGATCTCGTGAGTGACTAACGATTCCACATCATACTCTGCCCGCACTTATCTACCATATTGTTCTAGCACGCATATAGCTGTATCAAACACCTCGTTGGTTTTGAAAGAAAGTTTTTCATTCAGAAGCTGATCACCCTGAGTTTTGAAGACTCTGTAAATTTCAAACTCTTCCAGTGCGTCCATGAGTTTGTTCTTTTTGCATAAATGCTGTAGTTTGAAACTGTTTTGAAAACTGGAATAATTATCGTTATGACGTAGCCAGCACTGTCTGCTGGCTATGTTCAGAACTGTGCCTTAAACTGGTGGTTGGCATCGGATACCCTGATTGATGGAAAGGTAGGAGTAAAATTATTAGCGCTGTGCAGCTACACTAAGCCCAGAACAGCGAAGGTCATCCTGACCAATTGCCACCAGATCAAAGATAGTGTTAGTGCTGAGTTGTCACTATTATATTGTCAGGCATGTGTCATGCACTTGAATGACATGCAGACATTTAAGAAGGTCACAGACGTGTTTATGGTTGTAAATTCAACTTGAAGATTTGTAAATTAATAATTTTAATTCACAACGTATATAAGGCTTATGAAACTAGAAAGGTGTCTACATCTACTCCAGGATGGCAGAAGAAAATTTCACACTGCCAGCAAACAGTTTTTCTTATCAATGAAAGTTACTTTTGCCATCAGTTCTTCTTCGCAATCAACATTCAAAGAACATTAAAACAAATAAAATCAAATCAAATCAAATTAGACCAGAAACCAAAATTGAATTTGACAAGGTTATGGTGGTACCTACTCTGCTGTACAGTGCAACACATGGACTCGTGGATTCTGTGAAAGGCAAATGTAATTAAATCACCTCAGCAGAAAGGAGATTTTTAAGAATGGTTAAAGGATGCTTACACTTAGATATGCTTTGAAATGAAGATATACAGAATGAGTGTAAAGTGTTGCCATTGGTTGAAAAAGTTCATGAATATAAGAACAGATGGAGAGAACATGTTATTCACATGAAAAAGGACTCAATACTATGTATTTTTATGCTCCACAGGATAGTCATAATGTAGGAAGGTTCAGAAAACGATGGTTCGATTTTTTAAATTAATTAAACTCAAAATATTTGTAACGTTAATTTAAAATATTTGTAAATTAATAATTTAATTCACACTGTATAAACTGGAACAGGTTTCTCAAACCTGGAACAGGTGTCTAGACCTACTCCATGATGGAAGAAGAAATATTCACACTAACAGTTTTTCTTCTCACTGAAGGCTATTTTTGCCATCACTACCTCCTATACCTTTTACCTACATCCTGCCTCCTTCATATATATCTGCCATCATTTGTTATTATGCTACCTAAGTATTCAAGTTTTCTACTCTTCCAAGTTTTGCTCATTTAATACGGCATTCTCTCGTCTTCCTTAATATTAATATTACTTTAGTTTTCTCAGTATTCACTTTCTTTCATTATTATAACTTTGATTAATTTACTTAACATATTCAGGAATTCTATTTCAATTTTTTGTTCGAATTGAAGAATCATCTTCACATCTCACTGTTTTCACATTACTACTGTATCTTCTGATTACTATCCTTTACACGTCATTAAAGGTTTTTATACAATTACTAAAAATAATTTAAATTGTGATGATGGATTAGCTCACTGGTATGAAGTTTGATTTTCATGGTGTTCCAATGTCATGCTGTGCTGTTGGTTCAGCTCAAACTGAATGAATCTGATCCCATCTGCCTACTGTCAGGCTAAATACAGCAGTCTGCTAAATACATGACAGTCAATTAGACTGCAAGATCAAAATGTGAACATACACACAATAACACCTGTCAACAAGAAACAGCTGTCCTACATGACAGCCTGGCTCATAAACTTTTGTGGTTTTCATTAATAACAACATTGTTTTTCATTTTAACACATTGTTGTATTTCTATTAAAAACAAAAGTTTCGCCCCATACTAGGATGAGACATCCTCAGTGGCTACACTGAGACTGAGCACAAAGTCTTGACTCACCACTATTTATACAGTTTGCTCCACCCACAATGTTATAATAAACAAGCATAATTTATAACAGTCTTCCTCATTCAAAAACCCACCTTAAAATTACCTTAAAATAAATTATTATATAAACTGAAATGTAATACACAAACAAAATATTTGTAAGCACGATAATATTTTACGACTGTTTATAACAAAATGTATTTTATTTCCTTATAATGATCCTGTCACCTTATTTAAAATAGGTTTCCAAACTCCCAGCAACGTGTAGCTGTCGTCCCTGTTAAAGTTGTTCTTACTTTTGTAGATCTTCATCGCCTCTCACATCATCAGGTGAAAATAGTTATGAATCTTCACTATGATAGCTGTTTCTTCAAATAAAATGTGATGTTTATTTTCACAGCTGTGCTCTGTTATTGATGATTTATCTGTGTGTCCTTTCTTCATGTTTTTCATGTGTTTTTGCCCTCTAGTTATCACCAGTTTTCATGTTTTTCCATGTACATATCACAACTACATGGGACCTTGTAACTGTCACAAGTAGAAAGATGAATCTTGTCTTTCACCAACAGCAACATTTGGTCTAACCTCCCTAATTAGCTTGAAAATAGGCTGTATGTTCTGTTACTTCAAAATTCAGTTGATTTTGTCAGTAGCCGCATGTACATAAGGTAAGTAAGTATGCTGACTTTTTACTTCAGCTTGAATGCATGCAGGGTCGACTACAGTTTTTGCAGGAGATTCATCACTGGTTTTCGTAAGTGCTTTGTGAAGGGTCTTCTGAGTTCTGTGTCACTGTACACACTATTGTGAAGCACCTTCCTTAACACACCTTGTTCTGTAATCCAGTTTTCCTTGTGCCATATGTGTACTGCTCTATTTATTAACGAGTTTAAGACTCCTTGTTTTTGTGCCAGATGGTGATATGATTCAGCAATTAGGTAAAGAGAAATAAAATGACACATCTTAAACCAAAAAACAATGTTGTTATAATAGACTGGTTTCATTTGTGCACCTGAGGTTTATGAGCAGTACCAGAATAGATGTCATAACAGGTCATGAGTCTAATGCTTGGGGGAGTTGATTATTGAGAGTTTTTATGCTTCGGCATAAAACCTCTCATTGAGAGGCCTAAAAGTCCCGTTACATTATGAACTAAAATTATTAAAAAGACAACAATTGAAAAAAGTAAATAAAAAACAAAGTCCATTAAGTTAGAGTTACATTACCTCATCAAGTCTTTTCTGTATCTCGTTGAGTTCAGGCTCGACATCATAGTATTTGCCTCTGAACCACTGCAGCGACTCCCTGGCCTTGGCTTTGTGTCCCGTCTTCACTAAATACAGCGGTGACTCTGGTAGGAATATCATGCACACGCCGAACACTATAGGGATCACTGCACATGCTATGGACAGCCAGAATACTGTTGCCTGCACAACAAACAACAATGATGCTATTAGCAAGGCTCGATTCTTCTTTACAATGTTATGTATTGTGAACTTTAGAAAAAAAAAGTTTATTTTTTATATTTACAATAAGTGTAATATTTATAATAATCAGTAACAATTACATAGTCTCTTTCTTGTATTTTTCACAATTCTCCCAGTTTTGCCAGATGCCCCAATTTTGTGGGGCATTCTGATTATATAGAGATGTCCTTCATCTCTATAACAGAAGATTTATATTACTAAAATGTTAATGTCTTTGTAAGACATAATAGATCCCGACTTTTAGATATCGAATACAGATTCGATTCAACATTCAACACTGAATGATTTTAATAGTAAAATGGTTAACATTTGTAATCACTGACTTTTTTCCTTACAAATTAATGTACACATAAAAGCACCTTTAATTTATCAGGCAGAAAATGATTGGGGGTTGATAGGGCTTAGATGGGAGCACACCCTATGTAAGAAACCTGACTCTCAACTGCCTGCCTCCCCCTCAATTGCTCATTCAATTCAATTTTGAATTGTCTTGTCCCAACACATTAAAGAATAGAAGGGTATGGTAGCACAAATTTAATCCTCTGCAAAGCTCAAATAAAAATTATGGAAATTGTTACTAATGAGAAAAACAAGTTTTATCAATGTAATTTTAAATTAAATTCAACAAACAGGTTTTGTAAATTATATGGCTTTGCTTTTACTATTTTATTGTATTTTTATTGTTTCTTGGCCTTGTTTTCTTAGAAATCAGCTTTAAAAATTTTAATTCCAACTTTTTAATTTAAAAATCTGGCAAAACTGATTTCTCCATTAGTTATTAAGCTGTCTGCAGAGAAAAATGTTTCATACCAGAATTAGCTTTTTTGTTGATACATGCATTTTGTAAACAGTTAAGTTTACTGGCTAATCATACAATTATTTTAAAGTATAATTAATTGTGCCCCAAAATTTATATTTTATCAACATACTGTATTATTACAAAATATATTGTAAAAAATATGCTGTCAGATTGAGACAGAATGTGACACACGCGCGCATACCCGCAAACACACACACATGGAAGTAACATAATTAGTTGTATTATACTTACAAAATAGCCGATGACGTATGTGAAGAGAATGCCAATGTTGAGCTGGAATTGGAAGTAGGTGCCGAGCATGCCTCTGATTTCGATCTGACTGTATTCGTTGATGTACAGCGGCACAACAATTGTATATCCGCCTCCAGCTATGCCGACTATGAACCGTCCAATACAGAACGTTAATGTCTGCAAACAAATGTTCACTTCATCATTCTAGTTGCCTTGCTAACTGTAAAGTCTTACACTCTTACGAAGTATTTATATTAATTTAATTGTTACTCCATTAAAATTAATTTTTAATCTTCTTTTTCTTCTCCCACAAACATTTGACCATTTGGTTAATTCTGACTTGCTGATCAACTCAGCTTCTTTTTGGGCTGCCGATATTTTTTTGTCCTTCTGGGTCTACAAAATAGGATTTATTTAGGTAAGCATTCGTCTTCAATTCTAACATATGGTCCTTCCCTATATTCTTTGATCGTTATATTTAAATTATAAATTCCAAGGCTCTACCTGACTGCCTTGTTTTCAAGTCTATCCAATCTTGTTTCCTGAGAACTAATCTTAGAAACAATCTCACTTGTTATCTTTTGTGCTTTTCGTTAATAATAACACTGTTTCCAGCTGAACACATTTTGTTTTAATATTGTTCTAAGGCTTTCATGACCAGTACAAGTTGTATTTGAAATATCTACTGGGCTGTTTGGTCGTGGTCTAAGGTTTACATTAAAACCAAACGTTTCAACAACACCACTGGCTGCCATCTTCAGTGGATATTCGAGTCAACCAGACACAGGGTGTCGTATGTCAGGCCCACAGTACAACCTATTCGCGTTAGGTTGACTCGAATATCCACTGAAGATGGCAGCCAATGGTGCTGCTGAAACGTTTGGTTTGAATGTAAACCTTAGACCACGGCCAAATAGCCTGGTAGATATTTCAAATACACATTTTGTTTTGTTTCTTTTAAAGCCAAATGTTTCACCAATTCCATGATGAGGCATCCTCAGTGGCTTCACTGAGTTTCCACGTCAAGCCACTGAGTATGATAGGATGATACCTCATCATAGTACAGGTGAAATGTTTGGTTTTATAAGAAATAAAACAATGTGAGTTCAACTGAAAACAGTGTTATTATTAATGGAAGAAACCTCATCTTAGCTGACTGGACTCTATGAGGACTATGAACTGTGAGCTATTTATCTGACTTCTAGCATAACTACAAATGATCTAAATAAACAAATTTTACACTCCAACAACATTATACACTCCGCATTTGCCACACACATACACACAGAAAACCACAGTTACACCAACATAGACACTAATCTTGAAATTTTACATTACATACCCAAAGGTTGAAAACTCAACACAACTGAACAATACGAAATATATAAACACCACACAACACAACCAAACAACATACTTAACGATCAATTACAATATAAATCACATACACTTTTTGACACAATTATACAAAAAACAAACATTAAGTTGAATCTCCGCGCCAATCCCCTTCCTCCACACACCACCCCCACTACACCTTCCACACAACAACCGTTACAAAATGATGGCAGTCTGTATCAAAGCTGAAGAAGGCGGATACGTACGCCGAAACTCATCCAACGAAAAACAGTAAGTTTCACAAGAAAAAGTTCATTTTTAGATAAGTGTTAGTGCTGTGAAAGAAGAGATGATTAATCAAGACAACTATAAACAAATTTTCATGAGTTCATAAATTAGAACACTTAACTGAGTCAGTAGCTGATTTGTCAAACAAACAAACAGACTTAAGTGTCCAATGCTGCGTAGAACCCACTTAGTTTTGACAAGATAAGCATACCATAACCTCAATAATCAGAACTCACTGGGAGGGGTGGGGTTCAGCTTATCAAACATGTGAGTTTCATGCAGATGAATGATGGAAGTAAATATTAGACTAGTGTCATGATCTAAATTAAGGTTAAACGAATGAAACTCCAAGGAACACTAACCCCAAAACACTTACAATAACCCAAGATGTTTGGCTTTTTTATCTTGTGTAACCAAGATAATCAGACTAGCTTATACGTACCCAAAAACATTTTACATTAATTAGATTACTGTATTACTTTTTGAATTACAAAAAACATATTAAATTATTCAGGTTTTACACATTTTTAACTGCATTATTTAGTACCATATGTAAAATTAATGAAAAAAAAGAAACTAAAGTTAAAATAATGTTTTATAGACATGAAAAATTCATTATAACTCGACAAAGTTCTGTAAAGAGCATGGGCTTTCATGGCCAGAATCTGACTGATTAAAAACATTATCCGGGCTGTTAGGCCGTGGCCTAAATACACTAAAATTATAGTTATCATTCTTATTTTAGCTGGAGATCATGATATTAATAATAAAAATAATAAATATGGTCAATAAACTCTTAATAAACAAAGAAGCATGACAACAACTAAACGTTTTTGCCGTTCGTATGACAGCCTTCCTCAGTGGTGCTGGAAGGAAAGTATGTCCATACTCCCTAGTCTTATGCAGAGCTTGTTACTTACTTTCCTGCACCACCTAGGAAGACCACTGTAGACATGACCAAAATGTCTTGTTATTGATAAAATTGGTTATTAAGTTTGATACAAGTTTATTGACCATTATTATTATAATCTCCAGCCACAATCATTATAATAACTTCAATTTAATGTATTTAGACCACAGCCTAATAGATTGTATAATAATTTTATTTAACTGACATTACCAAAAATAATGCCCAATCTATTTTTGGAGTCATTTTTTAACATTTTTTAAATTTAAATTATTTCTTATTTTACTTTTTAATTTAGTGAAAATTACATTACTCTATTTACTAACTACACGTGTCTCTGTTTAAAGTTTAGTTGTAAGTCTTGATAAATTCAATATAATTTATTTAGGGCCCATTCGTCCACTTATCAGACATTCAGGTTACCAGTCAGATTACCAATGCCTTCATTTATTCAGGGATTAGCTACATCGCTTTCATCAAGACCATCTTTTCTTCTCACTCTACTCTCCAATTTTCTGTGAACTGTGCCAAAAAATGTCTGAAATTTGTTCACCTTTCTATGAATATCCCTATCCTAAAAATAAGATACATTCATCATCATTGTCACTATCATCATGTGTGAATTTTCTTTACAACTGTCACTGCCTCTCCCATGCTAGCTTCTGATGCCTGTCGTCCATCCATTCATCATATTCCAATCCTCAATTTTCTAAAGGAACGTTCACTTCTGTGTTCTAACTCTTCTCGGTCCGACTCTTTTCCTTATGTGTAGCAGAGTTCATTGGGTTATTTGTTTAGGCCACCTCTCATAGTTCATCCTCAGCGCATGACCATACCAGCTGAATCTCTTGCACTCAATGGTGTCAAGTATTATCAACATTGGTACCCACACACCTTATTTCTGAATTACTTATTCTGTCAGTTCTTTTTATCAACTGATAATTCAAAACATGATTAAAGTGCGATTCATCCAAACATAATTAAAATGTAACACTTGTTCAATTATCCTATCACACATGACCACCATCTTCAATCGTACAGTGTCTCTCCATAAAAAACTATCACTTTTACTTTACTCATGATATACTTAAACCAGAATATTTTGATAGTTGGTTCAACTTATGCTCCAATTGGGTTATGACAGAATTTTACTGTATGATTGTTAGATTGTCTACTTACAACAAAACATCAAGTTCCCACAAAACAAGACTACCCAGGTCCCACTACAGTTTCATTTTAAATAATGTCCCGCTGCTTATTTATAAATACTAACCACATACAGAGAACGAGAGAGCACTGGTACTTACAGACTCTGCCCAGATAATTAAGGCCCAGCCGATCAAACACGGAACGAGGAGTATGAGTATCGTTTTCTTCCTGCCAAAGAAGTCGACCATCCAACCGACAAGTGGTGCACCGACGATCGCACCAATTGCCATAACTGAACCGATCCACGCAAGTTCCTCATCTGAAATGTGAAATCCATACTGTCCGTCTTTGAGTAGTGGATTCGACGGTGAAGTCCACCCCAAAACTGTGCCTGTTATACAGCCACCCAATGTCACTGAAATAACAATAATAAAGATTAATAGATAGACAGATAGTCAGTATACAGTTAATAGATTCATCACTATATAGTGGTCCTCAGTGTCACTATTATATGATAACAGAGTACTGAGGGTCTTACAGAATGGTTTAACATTAAGAGAAGAGTGTGACAGGGCTATTTTCTGCATTGACCTTGTATAATATTGATTATGACGGTCTCCCTGATTGCCATATGGTAACAGTGGAAAAACAAAATACAAGACACCAATGAAGTCACTAATAACCAGTTGTATGATTAAAGTTATCCAGACTGTTTGGCCGTGGTCCATGGTTTATTGCCAAACCAAACGTTTCAACAGCTCCAATTGCTGCCATCATCAGTGAATTTTAAAGAAATCCTGAACGTAGGGTGTTCACGTCAGGCCCACAGTACTGTGGTAAAGGCTGAACCCACAGTACTGTGGGCCTGACGTGAACACCCTACGTTCAGGATTTCTTTAAAATTCCACTGATGATGGCAGCTATTGGAGCTGTTGAAATGTGTGGTTTGGCAATAAACCATGGACCACGGCCAAACAGTCCGGATAACTTTAATCATACAACTGACACCGGCCGTGAAAGCCTGAGGAATATGTCACTAATAACCAGCTTTAATTATCACAAATAACAGTTTGTATTCAACAAGATTTTACTCATACAATAATTCAAATTAAATTTGTCCACACACAATAATAATGTCAACTAATAAGAGTCCCACACAACTATAACACAATAACACTTCACCACAATACTTCGCACCTTACTTGATAATTCACCACTTAAAACACACTGAGTAATCACCCGAAGTAAACTGAACTGACCGTCAATGGATGATTCTATTTATAGCTCGCTGAAATGCCAGAACAATCTGTCACTTTTGGATGACGTGTTAAACAATTGCCTCTTTTGGGTGCTCTCGAATCCACTAGAAACAAGTTGTGTCTGGTCTTGAACACAGTGTGTGTGGACTGGTGAGATCTGGAACAACCTCGATAGTTGACACATGATAAATATCACATAATTGTCTTTAATCTCAAAGTAGCAGCAATATGTATGTACACACACATTACAGCTAGGCTCTGCTGGGATAGCCGAGATACTTGTAGAACGTTCCGCATTACGTGACAATATTGATACATAGACAATATGTTAAGTAGTATTCTGTATGAGGAAGATGGAGTTAGTATTTGAGAAAGGAAAATAAATTGAGACCTGCTGATGATATGCCAACTATAGTGGATGAGATAGTACCTATATGAGGAATGTTCATGAACTACAAGAAGGGTGGAAGGTTACCATGCTACTTATCATGGTCCTCTTTCTCAAGCTGCCTACCCTGCCAAATTGCTGCTGTACACTGTTGCAATTGAAAACTGATGAGGTTAGTAACCTAACCTATTATTTATAGTGAATAAATAAATAAATTTTTTTTAACCAAATTTATTTTTTAAATAAATCATTTGTCTTTAATAACATTTAAAACTTTATTTATTTATTTATTTAAAATGTTTATTTAGGTATAATAGAAAATGATATTAACCTACAGTTACTCTTGTAATGACATTAAAAACTAAAGATTTACAATAACCCACATCTTTGTATATAGTAGACAAGTTGTAAAATATCAGAATGAATATTATCGCGTGCGAGTCTGTCAACAACTGAATTGTAGTCAAACTCTGGAAGTGAATAAAAATGGACACAAATGAGTAGCTATTATGTAGAGTTGAAACAATTAGTAACTACATGTAGCTAGGAGCAGGTAAATTAGCTAGGAGTAGCTTAGATTTTCTAACTGCTAATTGCTAGATTCTGTGACATCTCTCTACCTTACTCACTGCCAGGGTGCAGAGTCATAGACACACCCCTATGGCTTTGGGTTAGGTGGTGAATGATTTGTCTATAAATCATATTTATAACTATTAATTAATTTTTATTTACAATTAATCTTTTATATATAATTAATCTCATAAACTGATAACATTAAATTATTAATGACAATAATGGAAATAGTGTTTCTTCACTTTTTAACAATCTAAATCTAGTTTTCTTGAGTTCTTTATCACAATGTTGTTTATAGTATTATGTATATCTACATTAATGTCACGTTTAATGCTTATTGTTGCTAGTTTTGAGAGCATTATTTTATCTTAAATTGTTTTTTAAACTTTTAAACTTGGAAAATTCTCTTTAAAGCGATGAGTGAAGTTTGATAAGTAAAATCAGAAACCAATCAATGGACTTGATAATATGCTAATTAGATTAGATTCTTGGATTTTTTTGTCCATGACATGTCCGTTAATTAACTAATTATAAGTATAACACTACTGTCACGGAACACAAAGTTTTTTATTGGTAAAAATTTTACATTTTTATAGGCTATAATAAAAACTTTGTGTTCCGAGACAGTAGTGTTATACTTATAATTAGATTCAATTATTGTTAATCAAGTATTCCTATTGTTTTTGGGCTTAAATTTATAAATTTCAAAACTGAAAAAACTTCTGGTCTGTAATCAAGGCATTATTACTGCCCCCCCCCCACCCAGTAGCTACAGTGCTACAACTATACAATTATAGTTGCTTACATTAGCAGTACAGTAAACATTGTGTGTACGTACCCAATAAGGCAGCGATATACTGCGACAGCCTAGATGCTTCATTCCCTCCACGAGACACGAGCGTCTGTGAACTTACACCGATTTTGGCTTCTTCCATTATTTCTTCTTGGTCATCCAACAGTGGCTGGACCTCGTCTGGATCCCTCTGTAAAACAATTAACAATTAATTAATTACACTTTTGGCTTGCTTCAGCTGTATGCTAAGCACAGTCACATAAGACCATATACAGATCATACGATAGCTGTAGTTTCCCTTATCAGCCAGATTTATTAAAAAAAAATTAACTGGGAACAAAGATATTTGGGCCCTGACAACAGTCTTCAAACCAACTAAAAGTGATATTTTAGATTCATATTAACATATTAACTAGTACCCATGCTACATGTACAAAAAAATTTTAATTTATCAGTTTTATCCATCCTGTGACTTTGTCTGTAATAATTACAATGTGTTTTGAGGTATATTCCTTGTTAACCGTGTAGATCAATTCCACATACATACAGCGTGTGTGTTTGTATTGGGCATTTTATGTGTGTGTCCTAATGTGTGTTGTCTTTTTTAGTGTTGTGGTGACCTTTACTGTGCTATAACACCTGATGATGAGGCACGTGCCTTGAAACGCACCATGATTGGTCCAGACGAAGACACAACATGGATAAAAACAGTGTATTTTTAATTTTATTTTGTAGAAGGAAAGTACTGTTTTATTTTTATATAGAAAGTACTGTGGATGTTAAGACAAACTATATATAAGTGAATCACTGTTAGAGCAACAGTGCAATTATAAAACCACATGTATGTTCATGAATTCTGCAGATTTCCGCAGGAATTATCGTATTATTTTTTTATATGATAGTAGTATACGTAGTCTACAGGTTACAAACAAATTGTAAATTATGAACCATATTGGAGAAAAATATGAAATTAATCAATGGAATATCAATATGTATATGTTCACAAAAGTATCAAGTCTATATTGTGTTTGAGAAAAAACTGTTCCTACTGATTGAATTTTCCCAAAAAGTGACTAGGCAAACTTTGTGCTTAGTATATAATATATTATAATTATTAAATTGTAATTACTTCTGCAAGTAGATTGTATTATTTTAATCATTTTAATTAACCTGACACGTTTCACTGACTATCAGTATATTCAGAGGTTTAAAATGAATTGACAAATAGTCACTTTGATTATATTTCAATATAAAAACTAACACAGGTTAAGTAAAATGATTAAAATAATACAATCTACTTGAAGAAGTAATTACAATTTAATAATATCATAATCTTGTAAGAAACTCGAAGAGTTACTTATAAGGAAATGTTATATTATAATTATACACTATAAACATTAATATTCTTCTTAAACTACCCTTTAAAAAAATTAATATCTGTGTGTTTTTAATGTAAAAACATATAGAAAATAGAACAAAAATTGTAGAAATATTTAAGTTTTGTCGCGAAAGTTCTACTACAACTAATTAACGTGAAATGGTAAGAAAATTTAGAACAAAAAAAAGCTGTCAAATATATGAAAGGAATTTAATAGAAATCTACGAAAACTTTCCATTTGACAATAAGCCTACTTTTAATGTAAGTTCAAACATTTCAACATTTAATCAACCCATTTACCCTATAATTAATTACTTTTAAACATCTCCTGAATTTGTTTTGTTTACACTCTTAAGACTGAACTACATTAATTGTCTGCCACTAGTAATTTCCTCTAATCACCCTGATTATACCTGCCTACCACAAGCTGGAAATGACTGACAAAGACTATTAATGATAATTCCATATTTAAAGATTTCTCAAGTTAAGATACACCAGTTAATTGATACTGTGGTAAATCCTTCTGAACAAACCTACAAAGCTAAACTGCCTTGCAAAACTTAACTGTTATCTTAATTCAGTTAACAAACTTCGTTCTATGATAAACACACATACATTATTTATATTATCAATTACAATACCTTATTAAAATGCACTCCACTATCAACAGAATAGATTATTTGCAATTTTCTTGAAATATTACAGGACTGTTGTTTTAAATAAACACACAATCGTCTGTATTGGAAAACTAAACCATTATCTTAACTTAGTTAATACGATGAATCTTAGCTTAGTAGTGTTGGTGAATTGACAAATCAAAGAAGGTTTTTATAAAGTTCGATCATTAAGTACACACAAGTTTTTAAACATTTGTGTCAACATTTTGAGAATTTTTATTGTCGTCATCAGGGCAATCTGTAGGCTCGTTGATACGAGACAAAAAAAGTATGAAAAACATTAACACTACTAATGTAACACTTTAAAAATTCAGTGTAGTTAACAACTGAAAATAACAAACTTTTCATTAATTATCTAGTTAATATTTACTTGTTATTCAAACATCATCATTTATACTGAATGACTGGTAGTTGTTTTTTTTAACACAATCTCAGGTTTTGACTAACTAAGGGCACTGTGGCAAGTTGAGCAAGTGGCTTTGTCACTTTATCACTAAAAATATTTATTTTGGCCAATAACTACATTTTATATAATGAAGACAAAGGTCACAGCGTTTAAAGGGCACCATTTCATCAGGAGTAAAATAGTGACCAGCAATACACAGGCACTTTAACAGGCCTTAAATTTTCAGTATCAAAGATGCAATGTCGGTTGTGAGGTGCATCATGATATAAGAAATTTTGTAAGTTTTGAGCTCACTGAAAATTAGGAAGAACCGTCAGGGCGGACACAAAAAAGACAAGCAAGCATAACTGTACAAAACTGTGGTGATTCTAACAATGTTTTATTGTCCAGAATAGTGGGCGGTTTTATAACACAATTTGAGTATAGTCAGTGCAGTTAAAATGTGTTTTCCTCAAAGTGTAGTGTAGTGTTGCAGGGATGGCAAAATGAGGGACAAGTATATACGAAACAAACTGAGTACCTACAAGGTGACAGAGTTAATAGAGGAAGCCAGGAAAGATTACATGTTGATGGATGCAGAGAGAAAGCTGGCTGAGGAAAGTTTTTGGTTACAGTGTCCGAGATAGGAGCATCAATGGTAGGTGGGAATGACAGACGGGAGGAATCCTAATTGACCAAGAACATGCTTATAGCCTACTCCTGCAAGAAGGAGAAGAAGAATAACAACAACTATATTTTGCAGATAGTGTTAAATAAGAAAATGAACAAATTCTCGGCTATTTATTATTTCAGAAATTTCTGGACGACTTTTTCTCCCTGCTCCCCTAGTGACTTGGTTTAACGAAACTCCTATAATGACTATTGTTGCTTTTCCACTACTCTTTATCGTTTGTTGTTTCACTGTTCTTCAAGTGATGGACAGATGTTACACACAGTCAAATAAAGAGAAAACTGATTCAAAAAATTCAATTATGGTTCATTAACTAGCAGATGTCATAAGTACATTTAAAAATTACAAAAACTAATTTAGATAGTATTATAAAATTTTCTAAATTTAAAAACAGCTTCTGAAAGTTCATAAACATAAAAGTGTCTGAATAAAATGGTAGAATTAACACAAAAATTCACAGTAAAAAATTGTAACTGTAATTAGAACCTAGTGGCCATTTCTTTTTTTTTCACTAGGCTTAGTTCTCACAGGCTTGAGCCTGACAAATAGTACTTTGGTCCTTATTAGGATTTTTGGATCATTTAAAAAATCTTATTAATATATTATTATAAGATATTAATGTAATATTTTTATTTCTGTTAATAATTATCCAAGGTCAAGAGAACTAGTATGTTTGTTGTGTTGACCGGGCATTGGTCCTCATAAATTCCAGATTAGATGATGGATGATGTTATGTTAGCTCTAAGCAAGCCCCTAGCCTCTCTTCAGCCATAAGAAGTGATCCTGTTGGTACAGAACAGTACAGATCTAAACGGGAAGGTTAATAAACATTTCTATTTGCTGTAGGGCAACAGTATCAAGTTAAGCACACAGGCAATGATCCTGGGCCACTTAATTTTGGCACAGTAATAACAATTTTGATTTATCCTGCAGTACTTCTGTGATTCAAGGGGTGAACGGGACTCTGAAGCTGCAATGGAAGCAAGCCATGTAGGCGAGCAAACCTTGATTACAAATCCTAGTCATCAAAACTCGGGGGGGGGGGGGTGACAAGGTAGTAGCCTACACCTGCATGCTCAACAATATGCTGGTTGAAACACCAGCAAAACAAGCCCCAGAAATGGATAATAATTTTTGGTGGAACAGAAAGACAAAAAATAGGTTCACGATATTTTGAAGATTTATAGGAAGAATGTGAGAGGGCAGATTGCCAACAATGGCATGTGAGAAGAAATGTAGAAAGGATAGAGGGAGTCAAGTACAGTGATGGCCCCCTCTCTACACGCGCGCGTGTGCATGCGCACACACACACACAAAGAAAACATTCTTAAACACCCTCTGACCTCCAAACTTGATTCCTATTCCTCTCTGTTTAAGGCTTGTTCTTCAAACAATCCTCTCTCCATCATGATG
Source organism: Magicicada septendecula (assembly GCA_034769895.1). Taxonomy (NCBI): domain Eukaryota; kingdom Metazoa; phylum Arthropoda; class Insecta; order Hemiptera; family Cicadidae; genus Magicicada; species Magicicada septendecula. The sequence goes on from CM068373.1 coordinate 354,785,933, forward strand.
GCCCTTCTGATGTAATCCCACATTCTTCTGGGTTGTACGTATTTTTTCTCTTTGATGGCCTCCATTTCCACACTACTTTCGAAAGTGGAACATCTCCTACTGACCAATGCACCCATACCATATCAATTGATGTATTTCTATAGTTTTTGTTATGGTTTCCCCAATCTCCATAACATTTCTGATGGTATCACTTTAAACTCTGGCCAGTCATGGAATGATATCACTTTAAACAAATGGTATCACTTTAAACTCGTTAAACGCATGGAAGCCTTCCAAGCCCTTACCCTTCGCCTTATCTCCGGCTCTCCCTGGTATGTAAAAAATGATACTATCAGGCGAGGGCTGAAGATTCCGTCGCTCGATGGATTTGCGCGAACTCTTACGTTCAACCTCTTCCATCGAGCATCTATTTCAGACTTTCCCCACCTCCAACATCTCGATAACGATGATGGACCACCACCAGTCAAACGCCGCCGCCCTCGAGCTCTGCTCGACGACCCACCATAATTATAAAATACTAAAATTGCCCTCTCACCATCTGTCCACGCGCCGACCAATCGGATCTCACCACCATCCTTCCAGTCAAATCCGGTCCGTTGCAGGCCGACAGCTTGGTCGAGCGTTGTGCCGGCTTTAGGTGTGCCTAGCGCCGCCTTCAGTCGGCAACTTCGCCCCTCCAATCTCTCGCCTGCCTCGGTATCGCCATAAGGCAGTCTACCGGACTCTTACCGGGCTGGCGGAAGTGTATCGACCCGTTGTGGGCGAACAGATCCCGCCAATCCGTGCTAAGCGTTCGCGTAGGCTTCCCTCTCAGGCCATTGGTGGATCGCGTCAGCGGTTCAGCCAATCACAGCCCATCTCCTTCACCTCCGCCAAAATAAAAAAGGGGGTACCTATCCTCGCTGCGACAAGTCTCGCTCCAAGCACTGCAGAAGCAACAGGCAGTCATCGGGCTCGCCCGGACGCTGCCGTCACTGGGGCACGCACTGTGCTGTGCCCTACTTCAACTTGGCAACTTGGCAACAACTAAACGCTTTTAAAACAAAGTGGTTCTACAACAGCGATTGAAAACAATTGTACAAAAAAATAATTTGATGTATATTAACGTTCCAAACACCACGTAAAACTAAGTAGGCCTACAAATATATCACTACTGACTCGAGTCAGTAGTGATATATTTATATTTAGTTAATCAACGGACACGTAATGGACAACAACATCCAGGAACCACGTAAATTAACACGTCAACAAAAATAAGTAAATTTTATTATTAACCAGTACTTTTTATTTGGTAATGTTACTCCTTGACTAAAAGGTTACAGAGGCGTGACAGAAAAACACTAGATAATATAGAATTGTCGTTTTTAAATTCACGAATAAAGTTTAGAAGGAAAAAAATCAAGTTTAATGTGACACGTGACTGTAAATACAGCGTGTGAAGACGAAGATTGAAGTATACGAAGAATATTGATACATTCAATTGATGTGAAACCTACGAAAAAGGGAACACGTTATAAGAACTAACGAAATTTATGAATATTTGTATTAAACAGACAAAAAGTTTAATAATAAAAACACTGAGAAAGAGCTGTAGGGAAAGAGAGATTTAGGGAAACCGAGGAATCGGTGAAGCGCGCTCTTTGTATGTGGAGCAGGAGAGAGAAGAAGGAGAATAGAAGAAGAAGGAGTAAAAATAAAAGCTAAAGAAGAAGACGGGAGTAAAGGAGGGTAAGAAGAGGAAGAATAAGAAGATAAAGGAGAAGAAGAAGTAGAAAATAAGAACAAGAATTAGAAAAGGGAACTGAAACATTAAAACGGAAGATAAACAGGGCTGCCACGGTTGCTGTAAAAAAATTCAAGAGATTGATTAAAGACACTAATACGAACGTCTTAAAAAATATTAAAATGTTTTTCATGACGGTCAAAATTGGTCCGAAACAAAACAAATAAAAAACGAATTAATATGGTACAACCGTATGTACTGTATATTCTTGTTATCGTTACCAGTTATCAGTTCATGTATAGATTGTGAATGAAATACTGTCTCTAATTCAGTTCAGTATTAATTAGACTTTAATTGAGAGAAACCCAATTTGTCAGTGTAATCTGCACATCATCATCTGTTTACGTCATAAATCACGTGACCCTGTATCGATTGGGTAAATTGGTGTAGGTCATGCGGGGGGCACACGACACGACTTGTTGAGATAGGTTAAAAACTCTACTTGGTGTAATTTTGTTAGTCTTCTCGTCTTGAACACATTTAATTGAAACACATTAATTACCACTACTCAAGTTCAGCATAAGATGTCCTGTTTGTTAATCGATGAGATTAATGTGGTCAAGTGCAGAACTGAGCAATGCAATTAAAGCAGATATAACGTCAAGGTCATTAAATGGGGTCAGACGGAGGAATAAATAGATCTCGAAACTAGGGTGTACACGAAGCCCTGTCTTCTTCTTCTTCTCTGGATGCTCTCCATTTTTCTCAGTCTTGTGGATCTCCATCCATTTCTGACGTCAAGTATTCCACTCCGTCTTCTTTGCCGACCTCTCCTTTCACTTTTTCCTCCACGATCATCAGCTACAGACAATTTCTACACAATATAGCCTATTCCCTAACCAAGATATTTTTTTATTACTTTCACCAGTTCCTTTCCTCTCTATTCTCGTCAATACTTCATCGTTTCTCACTCTATCTGTAGTGTACATTACACGTTAATCGTTCTTCAACATACCCACACTTCGAAGCTCTCTAGATACTTTTCTTCTTTCTTTTTGATGATCCTTGTTCATCATCATCTTCAAGGATTAAACCAAGGATGGTTTGTTCCGGTCTCAAATAGGCAAAGATTAGAGCTGGTCACTCCAGCGCTTCCTCGGACATCCCACACCTCTCCGTCCCCTCGGCTTATAGTTCCATAGTTGTTTGGGGATGGGGCAGTCATCCATTCGGCAAAGATGTTCACACCAATTCAGCCGATACTGGGCGATCCTGGCGAGTATACTCACAGTATTCTGTTCCTGCCGTCTATCTGTGTTTCTTCTATGATCATTGAGAGTATACCCTGCCACGTGCCTGATAAATCTCATTTAAGCCGCTTGGATGCGACTGGCCTGGCCTTTCGTTAAAGTCCAATTCTCAGACCTATAAAAAAAGTGTGGGAAGAGCCATCACCTTGTAGAATTTTAGGCGTGTTCCTTTACTTGCTGACTTAAGGTTTCCCCAAATGGTCCCGCATATAAGGTTGAACTTATGCAACTTATTCACAACGTATGATCCTTGTTTCACTACCATATTAAAACCACGCTCAAAATAAAAATAAAACACTTAGAATTACAGTGGAATATCTAGAATTTGGTCGGGGAGGGGGTCCGGGGTCGATTCGGCTTTATACAAGAGAAAAAACAACGTAAGACTAATCAGCATTACTATATTTAAAATGTTTGAAAAACGTGTGATAGTATCTTAAAGTCAATCCTATTAAACTAAACGGTAATAACACAATAAAAATATGCGTTATTGAAACATTGTTTATAAGATAGTTAGGCTACTGCCTGAATTGATTGTTCTATACTGTGTATGATATTTCAAACGTTTACGCAAATGCTGTGTAATAAACCTGTTTGGATATTTAAAGAAGACTTGCTACTATATTAGCGTACGCAGCTAAAAAATAATAAAATAGTCTAAAAATTAAGAGATTATCAAAATTCGTCAAGTTTTTCGACTCTTGGGGGGGGGGGGGTCGATAACAGAACGATTCGAGATTCTGGTTTTGGTTTCTAAAATATCTACTCTAACCTGCCGTTGTTTTGGAGGCGAGATCGAACGCGTGAAACATTTTACGCTCAACGGTTGTTTCCGTTGAAACGAAACATTTGTTTCCCTTCAACGTTCGAAACATTTTTATACAACAGAATAAAACTAAATGTAAATCGCTTGGGGGAGGGGTATAGCATTCGACAGTGATTGAAATATTGTTAATTTATCTCAGTGTAAAGCAAACAGTTTGTTTCCACTGAGGTTGGTCGTTCCATCTTGATTCGAACACGACTCTGGATGTCCAGTCGCGGTCAAATATCCGAACCGAGACTTAAGTGACGCCACTAGAGCCTCAAGTGTTATCTGTGTTATCTTTAAATCTGTTAGTTGTAAACAAAAACAACTTGTGTTTCAAATGAATATTTCCAAGTAAGGAAATAAATCCACCTGAAACTAAAGGATATTGTGTAAAAAAAGAAAGAACAGTTTCATTAACAACAAGTTCGAGATAAGTCTTATCAGCTAATTAACAGTTTCAGTAACTGACCTTGGTAATGTTGTTAACGACATGTAAGAGGACACTCGAGTGGTTTGGAAGAACAACAAGATAACACAGTAATACATGTAAAAGGATTATAAACATTATGCTCGTATTGGATTGACCGAGACATTATGCTTAACGTAAAGAAAGACACTTCTTTGTCATATTGTTATAAATTAACGTTCGCTTTAGCTTCTTTGTACATTATTTCTGGTAAAAACTAATGTTGATTGCTCACTGGACGAGCAAAACGAGTTTTCTGTTTTAAATCGGTCGTCAGCTGTTTGGCGGATGTCTCACGATAACTTTTAACTGCATCAACTGAATTTTGTAAAATTTGCTATGTGTGTTCACACTTTTATCCCAGAGTCCCCTATTGTTTTAAAATTGCCCCCTCCAAAGATCAGGGAACGGCAAGAGGCAAAAATATAAGAGGTAAAAATTTTGAAAAAATCGCAAAAATCCATGTCGGGTATATCAAAATAAAGAGAATTTTCACCAGAATCTGCATATAGTAGTAAATTTTGGAAATTAAAAATATGTATAACACCAAGACCCAAAAACTGGATCCTAATTTTGAGAAAGTGTAAAAGTTCATGCAGGCTATCAGACTAAAGAATTTTAAGCAGAAATTACACTGTTGCACACCACTATAGAAAAAATTTCCGATTAGCGCTTTCAAGCTTCACAGCTCATTGTCAGATCGGAAATGTACAATAATCATTGTATATTATTGTATATTTCCGATCTGATGATGAGGTGTGGTTGTGTGGAGTTGCTAGTCTCCCATCGGGCGCTTCCCCAGGTGGCGGATAGGGGTATGCTCACCAGATATGGTGGGTACCGGGGAAAAAAATACCCAGGGCGAACCAAAGCTAGCAGCTGCTGCCTTGTAGTTGGACGTTGGTTTATCAAAGGCTAAAGGAAGTAATTAAAAATTGCCTGGTCCTCCAGGTTGCGGGTTAATGCAATGTTAATTTCCCCATTCATTGGAAAAAAGGAAAATGTTAAAAAACCAAATAGATTGCAGCCGGATGGATTCAATAAAGGTAAATGAGAATTCAATCACTTCTGTAATTTTTGGTTCCGGAAAATGTATAAACATTATACAGCCGGAATAATAATAATGATGAGCTTTGAAGCTTGAAAGCGCTAATCGGGAATTTTTTCTATAGTGCTGTGCAACAGTGTATTTCTGCTTGTGGTTATAACCACTGACACAAATTTGTTAATTAAATAAGAAATTTTAACCGATTTGCGAACGTAGCGTTTACTCTGACAATTTTTCAAGTTTAGTGATACCGTAGGCCAAAAATAGAAGCATATTTTAAAAAATTGTAAAAATGTGTGTGGGGCATCATGACAATTATGAGAAATTTTCCTTCCAAATAGTGAGCTGAGTTCTTCAGCTCAGAGAAAGCTTACTAGTTTAAATTACTGCAAAAACCGCGTACTATGGGCAACGTCCTAAATGTTTACAATGTGTGCCATGGGCCTGATCATCGTTAAACTATGCGCGGATATGTTTTGTTTGCACACTGTGAGAGATCTGTACCGTCAAAAACTAGTAGATTACATTATACCGAAACTATCTTGCAGGATGTATTAAGTTATGCAAATTCGATGTAAGCTACTTGGATTAAATCAATAACATCGATGCCAACAATTCCTCGGTCTACTAGTGTCGTCCAGAAACAGAAAAGTGTTCTTCTGAGAGATAAAAGAGATTGGTTATGCCACTTTCCATTTAATTTAAGAAAAATTGAAACCATAAAAAAGTGTATAATAAACTAGAAATATTACATAAGGATAATTTGAGTGGTTTCCCGAAACGTTCCAAAATAATTATAGGCTATACAGTCAGGGTGTAGAACAGGTATTTAATTTCGATTTTCTAGGATGCGATGTAACTTATGAGTATGACGACATCGATATAAAAATAAATAGATTTCAAATGATATGTGGTACTGTACACAGAACACTTGGAAACAAGACAAGGAAACACACCAAGATAAAATTCTATAAAGTAATGGCAGCACCTGTTTTAACTTACGGAAGTGAAACTTGGACGATGACGAGAAATGATCAGCGAAAAATACAAACAAGTAAAATGAAGTTCTTGTGAAAAACCAAAGGTTGCACCCTAAGAGATCAAATACGAAATGAAGATGTAAGAACCGAGTTAAATGTATATTCTGTGGCCAGCAGAATAATGAAAGGACGAATAAAATGGAAGCAGCATATCGAGAGAATGGAAGATATGAGACCTACCTAAACAAGTAATAAGATACGGACCTCAAGGAAAACGAGATATTGGTAAACCAAGGAAGAGATGGCTTCAGTGAAGGCGGAACAGTCTCTAAGCGTAAACCTTGACGCGGAGAAGAAGAAGATTCAGAATTACGGACCGATTCTTGTTGTTATTAATACTGTTGCTGTTATTACTACCACTACGAATTAAATATGAATATGTATAAGTGTACAGTATATATTTGCGGTTATGCAGTTATGAATCGGATGCCGATGATAAGGACCAACCGGATACACTGATTAGCGCACGGGTTGGCCTACTGATGTAAAAAAATAGACGTTAAAAAATAGCGCCTTCAAATCGTAAATTAGTGAGCCCGCAAAACTCGCCAGTTGTAAATAGTTTTGTTTGCCAATAGAGGAGCAACAGTATCCGCCTCTCCAGTGTCTGTAATCTAAACAAACGATTTCCAGTCCTTTAAATAGAAATCATATACGAGGGTCAGTTGAGAAGTTCGCGGAGCGACATCTATATCTTAGCGGTAGAACTAAAATTTGTTGTATATCGTAAGATTCATATGTATTTCGGTTGAACACCTGTTAATTTCCAAATCTATTTGTCAATTTATTCATTGTTTGACGTTGTTTGAAATTTACGTGTCACGCGTGTTTTGAAAAACGGACAGAATCACGAGTTCTTTGATAAAAACGGTCTAGCGCCAATGGAAATTTACAACGAAATGACAAATGTGTTAGGAAATGCTGCATCTTTAAAAGCAATAATAGTTTTGCTTCGTATGTGGGTTTTGAGTTTAAACGTGGTCATACAAAAGACGATTCCCGCGTGGACACTCCAAAAGTGCAACCCTCCAAAGGTTTTTCATATCAAGTCCTTGACACACAACTATGATACACACGGTAATGTGAAATGCTCGTGACGTCAGCAATGTCTTCTACTCTCAATCGCCGGTCTTCCAATACCGTGTAGGCATATGGCATTTTTTTTTAACGATAACTGGAGTTGATGCACTTTTTGGTTGTCCACTGCGGGGATCATCTTCAGTGCTCGTATGACCGCGTTTAAACTCGAGAACCCATTTAAAAATATTGTTTTTGAAGATGCACATCTCCTAACACATTTGCTTTCTCTGTTGTGAATATTCATTAGCGCTAGACGGTTTTCAGCCAAGAATTGAATCACAGCACAACATTTGATTTTGCCCATTTTTTTAAAACGTGTAGACGTAAATTTCGAACATATGATAAGCATTGAATAAACTGGTAGATAGATTTGGAAATTACCACATGTTTGTAAGAAATATGAGTCTGGCAACACGAAAAATTTTAGTTCTATCGCTAAGCTATAGATGTCGCTCCGCGAACTTTTCAACTAACCCTCGTATAATCAAATGTGTTCACAGAATTTACATAAAAACATATTACAAACATTATTATACTAAAAATTAGTACTGTCAATAAAATACTACAGAATTCCGTAAATAAATGGTAAGGTTTTTCTACAAATTCTGTACTACAAATTTTTACTTGATTTTTCTATATCTTCTTTTCCTTCTGGCATTACAACCCAGCATGGGTTTTTGCCTGCTCAATGGTTTTCTTCCATTTCGTCCTCTCACCACACACCCTTCTGCAGCCTCTAACATTCATACTTCTCAAATCACACTCTACGTCATCTGTCCTAGGTCTTCCTCTAATTCTTCCGCCCCTTAGATCCCAGTCTGCTTTTAGTTGTTCTGCTACCATCCATTCCGTTTTAAGTGACCCAGCCATTCTAACCTTATACTCTTGACGAACCGGACTATGTGAGCACCCTGTATTAATTGATCCAGTTCGTATCATCCAGGACCCATCTTCACTTTGCCAAAACCCAAAGATCTTTCGAAAGATTTTATGCTCAAATACTTTAAGCTGTTGTCCATCCGCATTATTTAATGTCCAGGTCTCGCAACCATACATTACTATTAGTCGAATAAGATTTCTGTGTATGGTTTGCTTTTAGTTAATTTTGCTACATAATTATGATAAACGGAAATGTAATTCATTGCAAGTTCTTAAGGTTTCACGGTCGGTTAAGATTGTTAGGCCCTGGTCTACAGTTGTTGCTGTTGAACCTCCCCCCTCCCCACAGTGGAGCCGAAATGTTTGTCAGCACGAGGAAAAACTGTGGACCCGGCCTAACAGCCCAGCTAATAATAGCAATCTCAACAATGTAATTTAGGCCTATTGTTTGGAAAATACGCAGACTCTACAAGCACAACTGTAAATACACTAAACTTTACTAATTTATAGTTATCAAAAACAACGACGAAGTCAATCAGCATATCCGGTTCTATTAAATTAACAGAAGAACTTCATTTTAGAAGACGAACAAGAAATAATAAATTGCAGTAGCTATAAATATCTAGGAACAACAGTTACACAAGATGGTAGTCTAGATAAAGCGATAAGAGAAAGAAATAACTAGGAAAGAAAATCAATAGCATTGCTGAACAACATATTGTGGGACCAACAAATATCAAAACAAAATGAACATCGTATATACAATACAATCGTGAAACCAATTACGTCATACGGGTGTGAAATATGGCCAATAATACAAAGAACAGAAAAGTTGCTGGAAGCTACTGAAGTGGATTATTGTCGAAGAGCGGCTGGGAAGTCAAAACTGGAAAAAGTAAGAAACGTCAGAATCCGGGAGATAACGGGGGTATAGTGTCTATTGTCGACGACATAAAAACAAAACAGCTAAGATGGTTTGAGCATGTACAAAGAATGCCGGATAATCGACTTCCCAAGCAAATTTTGAGATGGACACCATACGGTCGTAGTCGAAGAGGAAGACCTAGGTTGAGTTGGAGAGGAGCCATCAACCGGGCAATGAGAGATCGGGAATTGGAACAACTACTGTAAACACACTAAGAAACTTTACTAATTTATAGTTATCAAAAACAACGACGAAGTAAGTCGGCATATCCGGTTCGGCCGTTCACCACATTAGGCCGGAAAGTCACGAGTCAACTGTATTTAAAATTTCCGGAAGTACTGGATTCGAACATTTACAGTGACGCACAGCACACTTCGTTCAGTATGTCACAATGACGGGTTAGGTCAACAGGTGCTGTGACACTGAGTCACTTCCACACTGTCATTGTCAAGTCCAGTGTTACGTAACTCGGTCAGTAATTACGTACAGATACTGTGTACTCAAACCTACAAAACTCCTTATATGTATGGACCGTAGACTAGCTCAGTGATTTCCAGCGGGAGGCCTGGACCCGCGACAGGTTTGTATGTGGCCTACGGCCCTGTCTTAGAAAACCAATTTAGTAATTACTCTGTTTTTTAAAATAATTTTGTTCATATATGCTCAAATTGTTTTGTTACATTATATTATTATTAATAATAAAAAACTTTTAACAAGAATATATTTTTTATTTTGTAAATTACAAATGTTTCGATAGTAATCCAATTATCATCATCAGATATAAATTAATAAATTCAAAATTTTTTAAAATCAATTGTTTAAAACAGCTGTTTTACATGTAGACATTAAATTTAATGTTTTTATAAAATATGTTATATAATTAATTGTGAAACATATTATAATTATTTAAATTTAAATAAACATAAACACATTTCCTTGAAATAATATCAGTTTATTAAAACATCCAAAGGTCCAAAAATGGCCTTATGGGAAAATTTAGAAGTATTGAGATATAAAACAAGAAATAAGCTAATACCAGAAGAAATTCAAATTAATACAAAAAATTATAATATTTTCAAAATTACTAATTTAATAAAATAATAAATATTTATGTTCTTTTACAATGAATTATATAACATATTTTATATACACATAAAAACATTAAATTTAGTCTACATATAAAACAGCTGTTTTGAACAATTGATTTTAAAAAATTTTGAATTTATTAGCCGGTCACGCACTAACCATCGCCGCTGTCCAGCATGCCCGACGTCGGTAATGGATGTGCGCACCATACTGTCGTGCAACTCGTCCAGCGTGCCAGACGTTCTCGTTTTTGTAGGATACGTCCCACAGACATCTATTTAATTTATATTTTTCGATAAATATTGATGTTATTTCACGACCCATTATGAATTGTAATTAAAACAAATTAATAATAACAATATTAAAAATAATAACTCTTAATGATATTTGAATGTATTATGTAAACGAAGAATAAACTAAATATTAAACTGAAATTTTATCTGAACATTACTTATTAAATACATTAAATTATTACTTATTAAATTAATTATTAAATTTATAACCTAAAGAATGAATGTAAGTAAAGTTAAACAATAAACATTTATTAAACGAATGTGCTCTAAAAACATGTACTGTACTAGCTTGAAAATGACGATTTGATAGACAGCAAGCGTACGCATGATAAAACATGCACGATGCACGATTCCTTGACATCCGTCAACACTACACACGATCCATCCGCACGTCGTGCGGCTTGAGCTGATGGTCTTGGTGGACTCATTTTTCGTCGTGCACATCCTTCAAAAAATACACGACGTGCGAGTGGATGTCAAAGCTACGCACTGTCGTTTTTGACTTGCTGTCCGTCATGACGTCCAGCGGGGATGGTTAGTGCATAGCCGGTTATTAATTTATATCTGATGATAATAGTTGGATTAGGCCTACTATCGAAACATTTGTAATTTACAAAATAAAAATACATTCTTGTTAAAAGTTTTTTATTATTAATAATAATTTTTTCAATTTTATGAATAATACAATATTATTTTAATTGAGAATGGTCATGTCGGACCAATCTATGAAAAAATATTTCACTGATTCACAAGAGCAGAGGTAAGCAGATTTCACTTTACTTGTTTAATGTAATGTGTATTTTGCTCTTATACGATACATTTCCTTCCATTCCTCGGTTAGACGAGCTTGTCTGATGTTTCGTCTTTGATTTGTAAGCAATCGTACTCAAAGTCACGTTTAAGTTTTTTAAACTAAAACTCGACACACAGGTAAGATTCTTTTTTACTGGCTGCAGCAGATCAAAACCAGTTTTTTACATTGAAGATTGCATGTAAGTATACAATGCTTAAAAGTTGTCTTGTATCTGTATTATTATACTGACATAATAAAGGTTGTTCCGTTTGTGATATATAGAAAGATATGTTAAATGTGTAAATTACCTCTTTTTACGTATTTAAAATTAAATACTGCCTTCTTACTTACATGTTCCGTAAGGAAATGCAAGTATAGTGATCGCGAAAAAATCGTGTTCGAGATAAGGACTGATTCTGATTGTACTACCCCCAAAACATGAAGAAAAGTCATTTTCCGATGTGTCTGTGTGTAGAATTTTTTCTATGGCGAACGATAACACTGCCGTAAATTAAAACAGAATCAAATAATTTTTTGCATATGTGCCCTAGTTGTAGAGTTCTCAAGGCCTATTGATTTTGAAGATCGGTTAAGGGGGAGGGGTAGTTTACCTGCAACGTTGTACGTTTTAACTAGACTAAAGTACTTAAAAGTTCATTTAAACTTTTTCAAACAGTGGTAAGTGTTAAAAATAAAATAATTTTGTTACCAGGCAACCAGGTTGTTAGGTTAGGAGGGAGAGGTAGTTTACCTCCATTGTTTTGTGTTTTAACAAGTGTAAAGTATTCAGTTTTAATAAATAAGTGCCCCGAATATAAAGTCATATTAATCCAGTATAAAATGGTAAATGAGATAATTATAAACGGAGTGGGTAGTTGAAGACAGAGGGGGTGATTTTTTGAAAATTGCTGTGCTGAAATCAAGTAAAGTACGAATATTTAATTTTGAAGGATAAAATACTTTAGAAATTACAGATGATAAAACTATTAGTCTATGAAAGTGTAAAAATCATTCATGGTGGGGATCGGTTGAGGAGGAGGGATGATTATCTGCGTAGTTCAGTTTCTTTATAAGAATAAAGTAGGCCTACCTAATTTTTATAGATAAAGTGACTCGAAAATAACATTATATTAAACGACTACTCCATAATAATAAAAATATCTATAAATAATGAAAATAGTTTTAGGGTGGGCGATATTTTCCATTAGTTATCAAAAATTTATTAATTATGATGCGGCAACGCCTCCCGAGTTTCATTGTGGCACTCGGGCGCTTGTAAGTTAGAAACCACTGTACGAGATGAAATAAATGCTTTTTCTGTTAAAGCGTTTCCTGAGTCAGTTACTTGATTAAATTCAATTCGCTGGCTGAGTTTATAATACACTCAACAGTTCAACCAGATGCTATGCAGATGCCGCCGACAAAAAATAATTAAAAATTGTTTTAGGAGTTAAAACTCATGATCAAACGGTGACGCGCAAAACACTTTTTCAGTAAGTCCAAGGAACAGATATTTATAATGATGCTAATAATAATAATAATAATAATGACATTTAGTTACAATAATGATTATTATTAATATTTATTCTAAAATACTTATTATAATTATTTATTATCATCTTTAAAATGATACTTATAACAGTAAATCTGTAGTTTTGATAAGACATACTTTTTCAGCTAATATCCGCATGTTTAAAAAGATTATTGACATAATGCCTACACGATTAAAAACCCGACTGTTAAAGGCGACACGGCCATCTGAATCAGGTTGCAACAACTGACTTAGTGAACTAGAAATAAAATTCAATTACTTGTTTAAACTGGCACAGATAAAGTGATGTAAAGTATTGACACCGCGAACTATGTGAAATCTCCTAAATAGTAGTAAACACAGGTTTGATTAGCGAGTTCTTTGAAAACAGGCAGTGATATGTGTTTACACATCTCAAGACGGTATCGAGGCTGTGACACAATTTTATTGTGTAGCTCCAATATGAAAGCAACGCTAAAGAATTGTCTTACAAGTGGAAACATAAAAAAAAAACAAAGAACAGAAGCGACTGCGATCTTGAACTGATAACACGGTAGTAGGTAAACAACAAATAATGTTGTTAAGATAACGAACTCGGTGACACTTGAGAATGTTGTTATCACGTACTTTTTATCTGTATAATGGAGCAGTAAACAGAGCAATCCATCACAAATAATTTGCGTGTGTATCGTCAGTCTCAGAAATTGTGAAATATATTCATTCAGTGAATTCTAATTATGAAGTCATAGCATCAGGCCCGCCAGACCAGTACCATAAGTAATAGTTGCTCCGGTGGATGAGTGGCGTATTAACTCTATCTAACTGGGACGTATTTCAGTGGGAACGCCAATATACCACAGAAGATAGAGAAATATACTATACATGTATAAAACAAACAACAAGTAACATGAATTTATACATAACGCACAATCCTAAAATGATTTGACACTGTTGCACACCACTATAGAAAATTATTCCGATTACCGCTTTCAAGATTCACAGCTCATCATCAGATTTCCGATCTGACGATGAGCTGTGAAGCTTGAATGCGCTAATCGGAATAATGTTTCTATAGTGGTGTGCAACAGTATTAATTCTGTTTGTGATTATAACCACTAACATAACTTTATTAATTAAATAAACTGATTTGATGTCTAGCCAAAGTCTCACTCCAGTACCTTCAGAACATTCTTCCTGAAGGCATTAATATTCTGATTGAAACATTCGGCGTCTTCACTGCCACAAACGCTATTCGTCAATTTGATGGATCCCGCCAATAGAGCCAATACACTCTGCCGCAAGTACCTGAACAAGACGTGCCTTCCTTGTTTTATGTAAGGCACCCGTTGTAAGCGATCCCTGAGATATGTATCTGAATAAGGCCGTGAATAATTTTACACATAAATAACACATGTAGTAGTGCTCTTCTGTTTTTAAGGCCCATCATGTCTTAATGTTTACACTTGACCTCATATGACAAAAAAATACTGATTGATGCTACGATAATGTAGATAAGAAAAAAACTCATTTGTGGACTGCCTCAATCTTCCGATCGGTGTCGTCCCTCGTTTATTCCCAAATCACGGAACAGTACTCCACAATCGGAGAAATTATGTTATGGTATGGCCGCAAGATGGTATTAGTTGACGGGAAATGATGACACCCACAGAAGCAGTTCTAACCTCCTCCTTGCTTTAGAAGTTATTATATCTACATGATTAGTAAAAAGTAATTTGGTGTCCAAGTTTACATATAATATTATATGTAATTTATATAATATCATATTTAATGTGATATTACGTATGAAGAAGACAAAGATATTCTTAATAAAACAAACAACTTCCAAAGAATATGTGGGACATTCGGAGAACACTCAAAGGAAAGACCACGAAAGAAACACAAATAAAATTCTATAAGGTAATAGCAGTTCCCATACTATTATACGGGTCCGAATCATGGGCACCAAGAAAGAAAGATTATAGACAGATGGAAACGTCTGAAATGAAATATCTCAGATCTGTGAAAGGTTGTATAAGATTAGATCACATAAAGAACGAAGATATAAGACAGGAATTAAAAGTACAACCAGTAACGGAACTAGCGAAAAACTATAAAAAATGGACTATAAAAAGCATGTGATGCGCATGTCTCCAGAAAGCCAGAAAGTATTCCAAGAAAACTCCTGAATTATAAACCAACCGGAAGAAAAAATGTTGGCAGACGAGACGGAGATGGTGAAGTCGGAACAGGTAACCTGCCTAATCCTGGACAGTTAGATGATGATGATGATGGTAACAGGTTGACTAAAATCCCTGAAATCCACAATTCTTAGTGGAGAGTCCCGGCAAATTTATTGTCACGGATTTTGAATACTGTAAAGTATGAATGCTTATCTTCACTATGAAATTTAGAGAAGGAAGAACGGAAAGAAAAAAAGTCAGTCACGAAAAGGGCTGGAGTTGTTTTTCAATTGTAGGCTACTAGTGAATGTATACGCTGAACTTCTACAACTGTGTAAATGTTTATTGTACATCTTACAACGGCAGTATAGAAAGAAAAGACCTTGAAAATGAAAATTGACTGAATTAATTAAATTAATTATATGAAAATGAAAATTCAGTGGCCTGACGATAAGTGCGGGTCAGAAGGTAACACACTGGCTGGGATTCGTCGAGTTTCAGGTGTGGTCCCGGGAAGAGGGACTTTCCTTCCCCTAATGGTCACATCAGACGAATTTTTTTATTGTTGTTTTGTGACAGCAAATATGATACAACATTCTTATCACGTTATGTAGGTTCATAGTTTTTTCTCTAAAATTACTTTAAATTGTAACTGTACCTTACTACTATGTTAATTTTTGTTTGATACATAACTTAATTGAGCAGTGTGTACTTGAAACTGTAAGTGAACAATGAACTGACAAACACAGGTATTATTTTATACTTTGTAACGAAGAGTTCTTGTCGTATCTGTAAAATGTGTACACCTGTTTTTTATGTGTAGAAAGTGTTAGTGTGGTGTGTTCGTCTCACACTTGTCGTTACTTTAATGGTAGTTGCTAACGAAGTCTGTAGCGTTGTCACAATTATCAGTACAACCTTACCTGTAATTTCGTAGGGGTTGCAAATCCCGGGTGGCGCCAAATTGTTTATTTTAAAATAATTAAATCGGTGAATTAACAAGTTAGATTGGTGTTATCAGCGTTGACAGCTGGAGCGTTCGAATGATTCCCGCCTCTGTACAGCTTACTGTATTGCCCATATGGCAAGAGCGCTAGTTGTCTTCTCAGTGAAATCGCTAACACACACATATATTATACAACTTCCTATGAAATAAAACAATGGTAATACTCTGTACTGTATCTTTAATTATGGTTTGGTCATTAATCAAGGTGACAAAAATATTATAAGTTAGTTTTCAATAAAATTGCTCCGGCTTAGAACATGAAACATAAATCTCTAGGCTGACGAAATTGATTCTGAAACGAGATATACTGATGCCGACATGGCGTCTGTTTGTACACTATATATTGACTCGTTCAAAATTTGGAGTTCTTTGGATTATAAAGAAAACATAAAATATGATTACATTAAAAAGTACACTACCGTACCTTATCCGTACTTAAATAGTATAAAGTGTTTTTACAAATTGTTCGACAGTGTAGTAATAGTTGTTACAAATTTCGCAGATTAGTGCGAGGTTAGTTTTTAGTTAACAATTTTGTTACGTAAGTTTATATTATTCAATCCTTGAAAGAAAATTATTTTTACTTTATAGTGAGAGTTTTTTATTGATTTGAGAAATATATAAAGTGCTTTTATTCCTGGGATTATTGTATTGAAATGATACTTATCAGTTCAGAAGGTGGTGATAGGTCGTTGTTCTGGGGTAATGGAAATTTCATCAATTTTGGAGTGACTTAGGCTGCTGGCATCTTCTTCTAGATTGTCTTGGGAATTTCTGCTATTTAATTTTCGTTTGTTTGGATCCTGGACATCAGTTAATCGTTGAACTTCTTCATCTCCTGGTCACTGGTTCATGTTATTGACTTTTGGCTGCTTTTTAAACTTTTTAAAATAAAATTTCGGTCATCTAAAATCTTGCGTCCCTACTACCCAAGCGTCATTTTTCAAGCAAGTAAATTTAACGGAAAATTAGTAACCAACGGCCCGTCTCTATGGTAACTGAAACCCTTTGATTGGTTAAGGCCTCGATTAAAAGCATTGTTATTATATTTGAAATTTTTATTCAAATTTATTATATATTTTCTGATTGATTTTATTCTTCTGTCTTCCCTTCTGGGTAATAAATATTATCACTATTGTATTTATTTCCTTTCAAAGATTAAAACAATACCTCATAAGGTCATGTTCTATTATATATTAACTTTTGTCTAATTATGTTGACATTTGATAACTACATAATTCTTTTAATTTAATCTCTTATTGTAACATTTTTCTTTTAAAATGATTTATACATCATTATTGGCTAGTTACTTGCCTCAGATTTGTTAATTTCTTTGTTATTTTGTTATAATTTGTATTTGTGTGTTTCTGACAGTTAGGCATTTTCATAGGCCTAAGTAGCCATTATCGTATTTGACTTATTTCATTTAAATTACATTTCATTTCAGCCTGATGGGCTTTATTTTGTTATTATAATTGGTTGTGTTGTGTTTTGAGTCTGTTTGTGTTCTGATTACATGTCAAGATTATTTTCTATATCTTAATACTTAAAATATAATAATTAGGCCTATGGACTGTAAGCTTCTTTCAGCCATATCCTATTCATAACATTAAAACGAACAATTCTTTACCAGTTATTATTTACTGTTGGTTTAACATACATTTCATTCTTTTACTATTATTTTGAGTGAGAAATATCATCACTTCCTTCAAACTTATTTAATTTATTTTCCCTTATAACATAGGGTGTTTATTAATTATATACTTAATTTCTTAATTCTTTACTAATTCCTTTCTCCATTCCATGTTAACACAAACTGTTCATCTTACACGGGCTTTCTCCCCTGAATAACATCATATCCTTTATCTATCTCTACTTTAAATACTATTTCTAATTATCCTTAACTATATAATTTGTTTACAAGCTCACTCTTAAATCATTTATTGGTTCATCATTGATTTACTAAGTGTTTTCTTATCTATTACTACCCTTTTATTATTTATAATATCTTTTTTCACTTATCACTTTCACCTTTAATTAATTGGTGTTTATCATTGATACACTCACTATTTTGGGGTATTTACACATTCACTATTGCACTTTTTTAACTGTTTACATTAAGTGTTTTTAGTGGGTAATCCCTATAATTATTTCTCTTTCTCGCCTTCTCACTTTCTCACTTTTTCTTTCATTACAAATTATACATAGTATTAATGATATCTTTTAATAGAGTTTACTATATCTAACTCTAATTTTTGGGTTAGTGTACTTTTCTTTACTAGATTACTTTACTGTTTTTGTTTAAACAGGTATATAAATTATTTCATTTACAATAATATTTATTTCCATTATTGGATAATTATTGGTTTTATTTACAACATTTTATATTTGAGTGTACCATTTCTCCCTTTTATATGTGGTGTTTCTTATTTCTTGGTTTCAGTTCGTTTCCTCTTCATTCTTCTTCTTCTTCTCCTCCATCTTCTTCATTTTCAATTGTCTTCATTTTAATTCGGGTCTCCCCTTCTCGTCTGGCTTGATTTTATTTAGTTGTAGGAATTCGTTCACTTCCATCAATTGTCTTTATTCTTCTTTGGTTTTGGTTTCTTCCCTTCTTCGTTTGTTTCCTGTTTGTTTGGTCAATCACTTGGGTTAGGTAATGTCGTCGTTTGTCGTGTCACTGTCTTTATATTTTATTTATATTTTTAATCATTTTATTTAATATGAAGTATATTTACATTAAAAATTATCTTTTTTATCCCTGGTACTGGGGTGGCTTATTTGTGTTGTAACAACTTATATGTTAATAAATTTACTGTGTTGATAATAACGCACTTTATTTTTATCTGCACTCATTCCTATCATTTATACTATAGACCATTACAGAGTAGTCCAACTTTTCATATTCCTCTCCCCCTCCCCAAAGTCAACCCTTCCCCCAATTGTTTGCTGGATCCGCCCCTGTCGAGTTTTTAAATGGGCTGCGAATGATGTAGGCCTAAGTAAGTTTCTGAGCAAATTATAAAAAACAAAACCGCTGGTATGTCTGAAAAGTTGTATCTTATTTTTAGGGTATCCTGTTGCATCCTGTTGAAAATAGGATACAACAGGGGAAAAGGGCTATTCGTTTGCTAAACTCATTACTTTGGTCGAACAAAATGAAACTTCAAACTAAACTGACAATCTACACAACTACTGTGGAGCCCATTTTAACGTATGGCTGCGAATGCTGGCAACTTTCAGATAAAGAGAAAAAGATGACATTAACTGTGGAAATGGACTTCTTTAGAAGAGCGTGTAATATTTCTAGAATGCAACATGTTAGAAACGAAGATATAAGAAGGAAAACAGGGCGCGTATTTAGAACAGCAGAAAGAATAGAATCCAGCAGTTGCTATGGTATGGTCACGTAATGAGGGTGGAGGAGAAGCGATGGCCAAAGAAATTACACATGCATTGACTTACACACCACAAAACAGGAGAAGAAAAGAAAGACTGACAACACAATGGAGAACAAGAATTAGGAAAAGCATGAGAGATCGAGCTATTGAAGACGATGAGTGGAAAGATAGGGAGAAATGGCGATCGAAATGCGGGATGCGGCATAGACTGTAGGACCCCCGCTAATAAAAAAAATGTCTGAAAAGTACTCACGGTTAAGGTCTTGAACATAAGAAGCATCACGATTTGGTTATGTGTGTCACAATCTTTTGTGTGTATGTTATGGTGTTATGGTCACCAATTCTGGGTGACGGACAGACCCGTGACGTCCAACAGAGCGAAGGATTGTGTGAGGTTTGGGACAACCCTGTGACCTAATCCGTGGTAACTGAAGAAGATGAAGAAGAAAAAGAAGAAGAAGAAGAAGAAGAAGAAGAAGAAGAAGAAGAAGAAGAAGAAGGGATGGAATTAAAAGGAGAAATTATACACGAATTTTCACCAATAGATATTATAACATTTCACGTCCCTTATATTACAGTTCTTTCATTAATTTCCGAAGAATATTCTTTAACCTAAATATTTCCTGTATTTAAATAATAAACATGCTGTAACAACTGTGCTCAGTGCAACAGCAGAAGCATATAAACTCGTTCTGAAAACAATGGTAGAAACTTTTGTATAGTGTAACGGGACTAGCTGGCAATAACGCTTAGCGAGGGGCGTGGAGGTGACAGGGAGAAGCAGTGAAAGTGAGTGACCTTGACGGTACTACTTCCATGCAGTTAACTCTAGTTTCAATGTAAAACGTTGCTAATAAGGGATTCTCGCAAATTCAGACTAAAAGTTTAGCCACTTCCCCTGCAATTCGGACTGCTCCGAATACTAATGTTTACTACTACTAATGTTCAGTATTAGCGAATCATATAATCTTAATTAGGCAAATAAAAGAAGGTTCTAATGCATTACACTTTCATCCTATTCTAGCGACAAAAATACAAGTAAGAATTGTTGTTAGCTTTAACAGATGTGTCGCAAAATTCGCAAAATCTCATGTAGGGTATCAAATTAAACAGAACGTCAGCTAACAGCTGAATGTAGTGTTAAATTTTGGAAATTTCAAAATTTTGGAATCCCATGACCCAAAGGGAGACAAGAAATTTGAAAAAAGTTGTCAAAATCTAAAGAAATAGTTGAGTAGTCGGGATTTTTGTTAATTTTTCCCATAATTGAAAAGTCATCTAATACTGAATTTGTGCAATAATAAATGTACTTAGTCCAAAATATTGAGCGAGTTTTTCAGCTCAGGGAGCGTATACTAGTTAAACATTTACATCGACATTTCTGACAATATATTTTGTCATCACTAGGATCTCTATCTCGACAATGTGTTTGAAATTATTAATGGATATAAGTTATAATGGGTATGAACATATATGGAACGTTATAATTGCATCTTATTAATATAACAGTAACTGTATATATGTATAAAACACTCATACTGCCCAATTATTCTTGTATATTTTTATTGTTAATAACAGTAAATAACATATTTCTTACAAGAATACATTATATATATATATATACTTTAATATTTATAACTAAATTTACCTCAAGATATACCATTTTCCTTTAGGAACATGTTTCGGGAGTTCTTGTTCTCCCATCTTCAGCCTTCGCCATCTTGTTTCTGGTGAAGTATTTGTGTGTTGGCTTCTGGATACTATTAAGGTAGTTCGTTGGTCTTTGGTCCTTCAAAGTTGTATTATTGTGTGTGGTTGTGGTATCTGTTTTTGTATTTTGTGTATTTTCGATGTTGAGTGCTTTGAATATTGTGTCATGTTTTGTATTGATTTGTATTTGTTCTGGTATTAATTTGTTTTGTGTTTTATGTTTGTAAATCTGTAAATTTTCCCAAATGTTCATTATGGTGCCTTTGTGTGGTATATGTTTTATTAGTGTTACATTGGTTATGTCTGGGAATTCATGTCCTGTGTTTATTGCATGTGTGGCTAAATTGGATTTATATATATTTGGTTTTTTGTATGCATTTAGGTGTTCAAAATAACGTTTTTTCAGCTGTTTTTTTGTTTGTCCTATATAACATTTATTGCAATCTTGGCATTCAATTTTGTATATACCGTTGGTTGTTGTATTATCTTTGTTGTGTGAGCTATTTAGATTTTGTAATTTATTTTTATTAGTTTTGTATGCTATTTTTATATCTGTGTTTTTAAATAGTTTTGTTAGTTTTGTCATTTTATTATTTATATATGTGAATGTGGCCCATTTTTTGTTGTTGTTATTATTTATGTGTTGTTCAGTTTGATTAATTCTTAGTTGTTCAGTTTTTATTTTGTATTTGATTTTATTTTCTATTTTGATCATAGTATTTTTATTGTATCCATTTGCATAACCAATTTGGTATATTATATTTCTTTCTTTGTCAGTTTCTTGTTTGTTTAGGGGTATTTTGTACATTCTGTTAAATAACGAATAAAATGCTGTCATTTTATGTTGTGGTGGGTGGTCAGAATGGTTAGGTATAATGATGTTAGTGGAAGTTGGTTTTCTATATATTGCATATTGTATGTGTTTGTTGTATCTTGTGATGGTTATGTCTAAATAGTTGATTTTGTTATGTTTTTCTTTTTCTTCTGTGAATTGTATTTTGGGATGTATGTTATTGATTTGTTTCAGTATGTTCTCTGCATTTGTGTTTTTGTTATTTGATACATATAGCCCATCATCTACATATCTTATCCATATGCCATCTGGGTCATGTGTTTTTATGATATTTTGTATTTTGGTGTCTATGTGTTGTAGGAATTGGGTTATGTTATGTTAGTATGTTATGTTATTGGGTTATGTTAGTTTTTGACATATTGTTTAAATATTTAAATAAATAAGATAACCCAAAATGCAAACAAAAATCTAGAAAATTTAATAGTAGAAACAGAATTTGCCATTAACCTAATAAAAGACAATATACAAGAAGAAAAAAGAACAGAAGCAACACATATAATTAAAAAAATAATCACTAGCGAAATGAAAAACAAAGATAAACAAAATAAAAACAATAAAACAATAAAAGAAATTAAAAATAAAGTAAAGAACAATAATTTAATAATAACTAAAGCAGACAAAAGTCAAGCAACAGTAATCATTGATAAAGCAGACTACATCAAAAAAACCGAAGAATTCATCAACAATAATAAATGTGTGCAACTAGATAAAAACCCAACAGAAAACTATCTTAAACAAACAATAAAACTAATAAAAACAAATAAAAACATTTTCAACAATAAAAACATAGACATATATATAAACAATAATCCAGAACCACCTAAAATGAACAGCCTAATAAAAATACACAAATTAAACAACCCAATACGTCCATTAATCAATTTCAAAAAAGCTCCTACATACAAAATAGCAAAAATAATAGCACAAAAACTAAAAAGTAACCATCTAACAAATAACCATCATAACATAAAAAATACATACGAATTAATAGACAAATTAAAAATAATAAATATAAATGAAAATACATTTTTCACATCATATGACATAACAAACATGTACACTAATATCCCAGTAGAAGAAACAATTGACATAATAATAAACAAACTTATAGAACAAAATGAAAACAAACAATATATAACCGAAATAAAAAATAGTCTCCAACTAATACTAAAACAAAATTACTTTGAATTTAATAGCAAAATTTATCAACAGAAAGAAGGTTTAGCAATGGGATCACCATTATCAAGCATAATAGCAGAAATATTCCTACAACACATAGACACCAAAATACAAAATATCATAAAAACACATGACCCAGATGGCATATGGATAAGATATGTAGATGATGGGCTATATGTATCAAATAACAAAAACACAAATGCAGAGAACATACTGAAACAAATCAATAACATACATCCCAAAATACAATTCACAGAAGAAAAAGAAAAACATAACAAAATCAAATATTTAGACATAACCATCACAAGATACAACAAACACATACAATATGCAATATATAGAAAACCAACTTCCACTAACATCATTATACCTAACCATTCTGACCACCCACCACAACATAAAATGACAGCATTTTATTCGTTATTTAACAGAATGTACAAAATACCCCTAAACAAACAAGAAACTGACAAAGAAAGAAATATAGTATACCAAATTGGTTATGCAAATGGATACAATAAAAATACTATGATCAAAATAGAAAATAAAATCAAATACAAAATAAAAACTGAACAACTAAGAATTAATCAAACTGAACAACACATAAATAATAACAACAACAAAAAATGGGCCACATTCACATACATAAATAATAAAATGACAAAACTAACAAAACTATTTAAAAACACAGATATAAAAATAGCATACAAAACTAATAAAAATAAATTACAAAATCTAAATAGCTCACACAACAAAGATAATACAACAACCAACGGTATATACAAAATTGAATGCCAAGATTGCAATAAATGTTATATAGGACAAACAAAAAAACAGCTGAAAAAACGTTATTTTGAACACCTAAATGCATACAAAAAACCAAATATATATAAATCCAATTTAGCCACACATGCAATAAACACAGGACATGAATTCCCAGACATAACCAATGTAACACTAATAAAACATATACCACACAAAGGCACCATAATGAACATTTGGGAAAATTTACAGATTTACAAACATAAAACACAAAACAAATTAATACCAGAACAAATACAAATCAATACAAAACATGACACAATATTCAAAGCACTCAACATCGAAAATACACAAAATACAAAAACAGATACCACAACCACACACAATAATGCAACATTGAAGGACCAAAGACCAACAAACCACCTTAATAACATCCAGAAGCCAACACACAAATACTGCACCAGAAGCAAGATGGCGAAGGCTGAAGATGGGAGAACAGGATCTCCCGAAACATGTTCCTAAAGGAAAAAATATATCTTGAGGTAAATTAGTTATAAGTATTATAGTAATATATATATATATATGTATGTATATATATGTATGTAGATGTGTGTGTGTGTGTGTGTGTGTGTGTGTCCGTAATATGCACACACGTTCACACAATAAAACACTATTTACAGGCCTATTATTTCTATATTTTTTGTGTAAAAGTCCTGATGATGACAATAAATTCTGTCGAAACGTTGAATAAATGTTTAAAATTTAGTCAGATTTAATTAATACACAGTCATTACTAAAATGAGATTGACTTATAGTGTACAAGCAACTTGTGATTGAAGCGAAGTAAATTGTAATAATATTCATATGGCAGTACGTACTGGTGCAACGAAGTCGGTCAGGTGTCCGTGTTCCACTACACACGCGCTAACTACTGCACAAGACTGAGTGACAAAGTACAGCTTACTGGCCAGATAACCTGGACAGAGGGAATCTTATCTGACAGCCACTCGACTCCACTACACGTCCAGTTATCGTGCAATAAAAATCTGTAGTAACACTGATTCGAGAGGGATCAGATAATGCCGTTATCTGTGCAAGGAAGAAAGTGTAACGAATTGTGCATTGATCTGAGTCACAGCCGCATCGATCGCATCGCATCAACGGAGGAAATAAAATATTCACACAAGTCGTCGCCATACGGAGCTGCTACAACAAATAAACTGAAAACAATTTTATCATTCTTATGACGACGGTTTAGAAACGTGTACTCACTGAATACGTTCTACTGTAGGCTATCACGACCGGAGTCTGTACTTGCCGAGGTCGATTGCTCACTGGTGTTATCAATACTAGACGTTTTGGCAACCCACCGGAGGCCTTCTTCGGTAGTAAAAATAATTAAAAATCATTTGACAAAGGGATCGTAGGTCGAACGAACTCCTAGTTGAGACAAACGAAACTAGCCAAAGCAATAACCGTGGCGCAACGATTTAAAAATTAATTTTTTAAGCATTAAATACGTATTTTAATTTATTTTCCCCTTTCTTTTCATTTCAGCCATATATATTGTCTACGATTACAGGTTCCTACACTTTCCCCCTTCCCCAGTATTCCTTCATTCTCTGGCTCGCTCTTGTTCGTTCTTCTTCCGATAACACCCTCTAGGTTCTCCTTTCAGACAGATCCTTCACCTCCGCAGTTTTCCTTCTCAACACTTCTCTGTTTCCTACGTCTGCTTCCCCGATTTCACGTTTTTCTAGATCCTCATGAACTTCTTTCATCCATAGTAAACTTACTTTGGTCTCATTTTATTGTATTTATTATTTTATTTCAACTTGAGCTAAAATTTAAAAGATTACAAACAACTATGTAAATAACACTTAAAAATAATGTCAGATTCAACCAGCAGCCATCAATTCAAAGAATAGACAACAACCAAGAAACAAGACAGTAAAATACACTCGGAAATGGCGTTCTTAAGGGGAGTTAAAAGGTGTTCTAAACTTGGTCGTAATAGGAATGAGGCCATAAGAGAATAATTACAAGTTTTCAACTTGAAGAGAAGTTAAAAGATTACGAGCAACGGCGGATGAAAGATTACACTTAGAAAGAATGTCAGATTCCAGACTGGCCAACAAATCTGGAAATACAAACCTATAGGGCACAGGTGTGTGGGTAGACCCAGGAACAGATGGCTGGAGGAACTTTGTAGGGGGAACAGGCAGCACCTTGCCTTTGCCGTGTTGTAAAGATTATGATGTAATTGCAATTGTTTTTTATTTACCAGTGTTAAAATTTGTTTTATTTAAACAGTCGGCGGAATATTTTCATAATCGTGGTCAGAAAGAGTGACTAATGATGAGTACTGTAAGAGAGTAGGTGAAATAAGACTTGGGTGACTGTTTTAAAATCATTGCGGAAAGGAAACGCAGTATAGTCGGTTCATCACTACGCCATTCAGAAGCGTGGGCCATCACCCTGATCGAGGGAATGGCTGAGGGGTGTAGTGGGAGGGGAAGGCCTAGACAGGAATACATGGATAAAATAAAAAGTGGAAAAAAGTATGTAATGATTCTGAGACTGTCTTCGAAACGAAAGTAATTCCAAGCCCACGAACCTCTGGGTTAGGGAGAACAGGAAGAATTGTAGTAACAGAATTCAGCTAGTAGACGGGTCGAATTTGGTAGAAAGTAAATGTCTGTGGGTCAGCTGTGAATAAGGGATGACATAGGGAGGATAAGGAAGATGAACAGTGGCGATTGGTTAAAACCTCGTATTATGCCCAATGACGAAGCTTTGACATGGCCAGAAAGTGTTGCCATTAAATAAGGATTGTCTGCCATTGTCTTATATCATGTACGGAGGGATCCTCGAAGACTAGATGAAGGGAAGTGGATAGATCAGGTTCTAGATTGATCTAGAGTACGTGGTGAAATCAGCTGATGTAGGGGACGGAACCCTTGAAACGAAATGTCTTCAACCTACATGGTTGAGCGTGAAGCCAACAAGTGCGGATACACCCGGGGGGGGATCGGGGAATCCCCCCTCCAAATGGTTACTTCAGACGAAATGTTTGTCGTCGCCATATGATTGTAGAATGGTTCTGTGATCGTAAGATGTAAGATACAAAGTTCGTATTACGTAATGTAAGTTCACGGTTTTACTCTAAAAGTACTTTAAACTGTAACTATACCTTACCAAAGAATTAATTTTTCTCTGATCCATACCATAAACGAGTAGTGTGCATTTTAAACTGTAAGTAAAAATTATTTAAAAAACAGTCAACTGACAAACGTAGATATGATTTTATATTTCTACGTTAATAAACTTACTGTGTTGGTAATAACAAACTGTATCTTTTGTCTTCACTCATTCCTACCATTTTAGACCATCAAAGGATGGTCCAACTTTTCATATTCCTCCCCCTCCAAAATTCAACTCTCCCCCATAATTACTTGATAGGTTCGCCCGTGATCAACAACCTAACAACCTACATCACTTGTTCATAAATCATGTAGAGCAAAGAGATTTTGAAGGCAAATACTAACGGGTCGTGTCCATCGACAAACCGAAACATGGTTTTATTGTATGTACGATAATTTTTATAGTTAAATCATTTATTTTCAATTAGAAGCAGGCATGTTAAAAACCTAATAAAGAATTGTATTTAAGGTATCATGAAATAAGTACGACGAATTGGATGACGGAAGGGAGCGCCACAGTCGACGGACGACACACTAAGCGCCACGAGGCGTCACCCACCTACAAGTATCGATAACCTATTTTTAATATTCAACCAACACTACAAGTATTATCAGTGTTGGATTGTGTAACGATGTTATTCTAGTAATGAGTGGAAGATTCTCTGTTCTCTGGCAACGATAATATAGCAGGCGATTATTTATGATGCAGATGGCATTATCAGGACCTGTCAGTCCCCACCCACACACACACACACACACACACACCAACGTGGGATATTACATACGTATATCCATTGAGTGCATTTCGACATATGTCGGATGTTTGTTATGTAGGTTAATAAAGTTGAAATTATAAGTTAAAGTCAGAGGTAACCTTCCTGAGTTGCAGAACTTGCTCACTACATTGAACGAAATATATTTACAGTGAAATAAATTTCAATAATAGGATATTAGAATAATTTTATTTATAGATAACAGAAAAATTACGAAAACGTCAAGTACTCTACTTTTTTTTTAGCAAAATAACAATTGTAAAACAGACAATCATGCAATACACACTAAAAGTTCGAAACTACTGCATCGAGTTTTTAATTAAAATTTTTAACAATAAGGTGGCTCAGTAGACCAGTGGGTATGGCACCTGGCTACTAACCTAGAGGTTCCGGGTTCGATTCCCGGGCCCGCACCATAAAATCAAGGTGCGTTTTTCAGCCCCCAGGTCGGCTCAGCCTGTTGAAAATGAGTACCTGGGGTAACATCCTGGGGATAATAATGGGCGGCTGAAGCGTAGTGCTGGCCACACTGCTTTCCTTGTATGCCGTACGGCTCACATAAGGCAGCCTACCCTGCCTTCTCCTAAGCTACTTCGGTGGTACACATGGGAGTTATTATTATTTATATTTTAACAATACTCCGTAAGTGACATATAATATAGCCATAGCTTTCAAGTTTATGTATGTTTTCATAGATATTGTTACGACACCAAAAGCCGCCCCAATACCAGAGAAGAACATTAAGGAATTAACTATATTAAATCAAGGAAAATAAAATGACTATGACGAGACAAATGACAATGACCCAACCCAAGTGATTGACTCAATGAAAACAATAAAATGAGAAGGTATAAAGTAAACTAATGATAAAAGGCACAACTAAATAATAAATATCTAGTAACAAGCATTAAATAAAATAATCCAAAAATAAGTACACTAACCATGATAAGTAAGTGAAACCATTATTAATAGAGAATGTATGTTATTAATAACATTATTATGATAAGAAAAACAAAGCATAAAATGTTGACAGACTAAATATAAATTTGGGTATAAAAAAGTAAAAACCCAAGAGTGAGAGATAGGTAGGAAGTGACAGTGATAAACAGTGTAAGTGTTATAAGTAATAATATAAACAATTCATAATTTTAAGAAAAAAGAAACAAAGGTAATAAACCAACAACAGAAGGTTGATAGACAACTAATGTCCTAGTGTTAAATAATAAGAAACATGAGTTATGAGTGCAATGAAAATAAAACCTCCTATGTTAATAAAAATATTCAAAGGGATGATTATCAAGATAGAATAAGTGGTACTATAATATTAGTCACCAAAATTGTTATTTGTTTAATTAAAAGAGTTGAGATTATAAGAAGGAATATGGCTGAAAAATGAGCAGACCATAAACCTATTTTGTGTTATGTTTTTATGATAGTATTAAGTGCTAAACAAGTTGTAAGAAAGGGCAATAGATATAAGTAAGGAGATAAATTTTACAAATATAAGATTAATCATTAGAGTAAAGACAGAAAAAGAAAAAAGAGAATAAGAGACAAGCAATGATTTTGTAAATTAATAATTATATTCAATTATTGTAAAACAGCCCAAAGTAATTCAAAAGGTAAATAAGTCATAGGTGACAGCCAGCAAAACATATGTAAATGAAAAATACTCGTTAATTTGTGTAAAATAAGAAGTTATAGACAATTACTGCTTAGGCCTATAAAATGCCTAACTGTATAAATTCAAAATAAACAAGTTGCAAGAAATTAACTATTGTATTAGAAAATTAAGGACAAGTACCTCATTAATTACAATTAGTGAACAATAATAAGATGTCAGAATTAGAATAAAAAATATAAAATAAGGAAAATATGTAATAACATAATATTAGCAATTTTGTCAAAACTTTAATACATGAATAAGCCCAGCTTTGTGGGATATCAAAATAATCTATGAAAGAAAATAGAGACAGTTATGTTAATATGTAATACATTGATAAGAAGACCAAAGAACAATAGCAATTAGAAAATATTTATTCATTTGAACTAAAATCCAAATATTATAACAATAGATACAAATGTATACAACCAATGAGAGTACGAGTGGTTGCCATAACAAC
This sequence comes from Magicicada septendecula, assembly GCA_034769895.1. NCBI lineage: Eukaryota > Metazoa > Arthropoda > Insecta > Hemiptera > Cicadidae > Magicicada > Magicicada septendecula. The sequence goes on from CM068373.1 coordinate 354,816,105, forward strand.
GGAACGTTATTATATTTAATTCCGTTATAAAACATTAGTCCATTATTGACGATCAAGAGAGACGGAAGCCAAACCATATTCGACTCAATTATTAATTAAAATAGTAACAAATACAACCAAATTTAATGAGATGTGGTTTCAAGAAGTCGAACAAAGAACTATTTAAACCAAGAGAGCTAATAAACCAGATTTTAATATTTAAAAATAATTAAAATATCCAAATTAATTGAAAAAGAAGCCTGATGAAACAGAAGATCCAATTGATGGAAGATTAACGATTGTATCGACCCAACCTAAATAACAACAGTGACTCATCACCAGAAATCAACAAGATTTTGTTAAGTATATCTGAATTACCAGAATTTACGAACTAAATTAATTAACTTTTCTCACAACACTAAAACTCTCACTCCGAACTTGGTAACTAAATTTCTTTCAAGGATTGATTGATAATAAATATTAAACTTGTAACACTAGATTTTTTTTGAAAAAATTGTGATCGTTGTGAACACACAGGGGCAGGTGTTGGCTGTCACAGCATTGATGAATGTGTACGCTAGCAGCAACAGTCGTTCAAAGAAATGGGTTGACAGACAACTGATATACGCCTTGCTCTACAGGAACAATAAGTATAGCCGTAGCGAATTGGGTGAAGCGTGTTACTTTGTTTCAAACGGACGCGTAACGAATTGACCAGCACAGAGTTTACTTAGAAATACTTTGTACATAGTCGATAGTATTGTTGACGATACGACGACACTGCTTAAAAGGGTAGACGAGAACTCAAGGGATGAAGCAATTGAGAAGAAGACGAAACAAAGAAATAACGAGGTCACACACAGCTGGAATCCAAGTAGCTCTTGAAAGGAAATAAAAGCATGTTTAGCAGAGAAGGTGTAGCGAAGAGACACTGGTACAATACCACTATTCGACATGCTGGAAGTAGAGAAGTGTCAGGAGAGAAAATTTATTGCTCGGACAGAAAAGTCTACTGAAAGGATTGATTGACAGGCGAGAATATTGCTTTTTCATGGAATCGAGTAGGAGGAGAGTTTAACCAGAGTTTGGGGATGACTACGTGAACTAGTGACGACCAATAGGAAGCCGAGGATTGACAAGGGTTGGACATCTAGACTACATATCCATGGTGATGAAATCAGAGAACGAATCATCTGAAGGTGGTGGAAACGACTCAAGACGTTGGGTGGAGTTTTATCCGGAATTCGAGATGTTGGGAGAAGAATTATCTGGAACTTAGAACCAGAAGCCAATAAGACACAGCTAGAGGGGTTGGACATAAAAATATGAAGTAGCTTGGTGGGAACGAAGATTATAAAAGATACTGTTCGCCAAGAGAAGAGGGAGTTCTATTTTATTTTTCGTAAAGGTGTAAAGTCTTATCAACAGAGTTCTATTTTATTTTCCGTAGAGACATGAAGTCGTCTTAACAGAGTTCTATTAACGGAGTTTTCTCTTATTTTCGTAAAGGCGTGAAATCTTCTTAAGAGAGTCGTAAAATCATTTTCTTATTGTGACAGTCGCTTAAATAGACTATTCTTAAATAAGAATCTACTAAAAGTTGTAATTCAGTGTTACGAGTACAAATAGACTTAGAACATTAACTAACAATGTATTATACGGACGTTTTGTTTTAAACATAAACAATCTACAAGTGTATCGTTCGGTATAATATTAACCGATAAAGTGTAGTGACATAAATGATTTGTAAACGAATTCAAAGTGATATGTGTATATAATCAAGGACAATGTACGCGAAACTTGTATGAACTATATACAAAGTGTATATGGTTAAGCAATATAATTATCTTAAATGTGGAACTGTGAATGAATAAGTGAAATTACAAAAGACTCGTAGTATGTAAATCTGATCTTTACGCGAGAATTTGGCGATGTAATGACATAGGAGTGCGGGACAGACGTGGAAAGTGGGAACGACGTATTCGGATCAACAACATTTCAAACAACAAGTGACAACGGCAGCGCAGGAACGAGGATGGGAAATTCAGAGTTTAGTCAACGCACTATGGATACTCTATACCAAGTAAAATTTTATATATTATGTTAACGTAGAAAAACCACTGACCTGTAACTTAAAAAGAATCCCGCTTGAGTAACTGTAACTTAAAAAGAATACATACTTAAAAAAACATAATCTTAAATAAACAAAATTCAATATAGTAAACATATTAATTAAAGCGGACCATAAATCTGGGGTATGAATACATTAAAAGTATGTGTTTTATTTCAGGATATATCCCAATTAAGGAGGAATTGTTTATTTTATGTACCATTTACAGGAATATATGTATTTCGTGTGTGTAATGTTAGATGATAAGAGCATGAAGATAATAAACATGTTTTGAGAACCCAGATCTGCATAACTTTGTATTATTTGATACACCTTTTGATTATTAATAAACAGCCACTTAATTGCTCACTTTTAATCAAAAGAATATGCATATAACAGCATAACTAGTTTACATTTTTACACAGTCTGTAATTAATAAATTTGTCAATTAATTAATTAAATATATTAATTATCCTATCAATTAAATATAATGCATAAATTCTCATTACAAACTTGTATGTAAACATAAATTAACCTATGGACGAAGTATGAAATATTAGCAAACACTTTTTAACACTCAAAAAAACGAATTGTATTTAAATCTTCATAGTATATAAGTGCCATTGATGTAAGGTGGTGTACTTTATTAACATCTTGTTTCTATTTTTACGTAATCAAAAGGACTCGTTGACTGAATGAACTGTAGAAAATAAACATTAACGGCAGCCATGTCGAAATAGAAATTATTCAGCCAACATAGCCAACCTTGAGATATAGTCTGTTTATTGCCGGAGAAACATTATTTTAAAATATTATATTTTGTATCTAAATGATTAAAAATTAACTATTTCAAACGTTAATAAACTAGTACTGATTAGTAATAACCGTCCTTTATTTCATTTAAATTGTATTATAAAGTTTGTGCACTTTAGCGATGAGTAAAATTGTCTGCCAGATTTAGGCGTTGGCAACACGACGAACTACAAGCGAGATTCGAATGCCCGCCGGTTTGCGAGGGTAATTCGAATTGGTTATCACCGCATAGAACGACAGCTCAGTTTGAACCTTTTAATTTTTTCATAAACAATTTGGCGCCTATCGGGAAATAAATATACTCATCGAAGGACAGGTAAGGATAACATCCGTGAAGATTTCGGTACTGGTAATTCGTGCGTTCGCGACGGACACGTCAGCGTAAGAAACTCGAAAAAGCACGACGTTTAGATAAATACAAAGTGACGACTACAACGTGTGGAGCTAACACACGCATACAGGTCAACTCGTTACAATATGTATTGGTCTATATATAACACTTTTCACAAATATTCATAACTGATAACTATAGGTAAAGTTTTTTTACAAGCAACTTACAAACGCTTTAAAGGCGGCCCCAAATTTGTAAGCGGGTTCAGTGATATTAATTTTATCAAAGTATTAACGTTACTGAGTTTGTTTATTGAATAAAATTCCTCATAAGATATTAAACATTTTTGTCTTAAGATTACACGGCCGGTGTCAATATTCTCAAAATTATTAAATACCCGGCCGTAAGGCCGTGGTCCGTTGCTGTAATTTCTCGACATCGTCGGCAACGTTTCTTCAGGCAGTAAAAAGCAACCAGATCTAGGCTCTGTGATTATCCGCGAGGTTAGATATGTAACCTTGTGTTACTGGCCGCCTGTTGCTTTTACCCGAAACAAGTGTCGGGTATCGTTCGGTTTAAGATCTGCCGTAACTGTTTTCGTAACACTCTCGCTTTTTGCGGCCTGAAGAAGATCGCCGAGGGTGGGATACGAAACGTTGCCGACGATGTTGAGAATTTACAGCTACCGACCACGGTCTAACATCCCGCTATTTAATAATTTTGAGAATATTAAATTTTTATTTTCACTTTCGCTCCACGGTGCTCCTACAGTTTGAAAGTTACAGAGCGATCAGTACATTCGGATTTTGGTTAAAGATGTCATAGTAGGGTTTCCAAAAAATGATTACTTGTACATCTCGTAGCAGAAGAAGTATGGAAACATCGCAAACGGTGAACAAAATCCCGTTACCCAAGACAAGCGTCCCCCACAGTTCTGAGGAGGGTGAGTAACCAGCCGCATCTCCAGGTGGTGGGGGACGGGAAACACCTACAGGTGGCTAACGCGGCTCTCGAGACCGAGTGACAGCCGGTATAAGCCGTCCCTCTTCTACTTGTCAACTTGTAGAAACTAGGGCACCTTCTCGTCCTTGGGATAAGAAATTGCCCATACAGATGGACGACCCGTTGCTGGTCTACAGCGTAGGATGTGTGAGGCAAGGAGAAACCACCACATTACAGAACCCTATGGATACCTCGAACGGGGGAGACTGGTCTCTTTAATCCGGTAAGACGGCCAGTTCATGGGAGACAATCCAGACAGAATGTCGGGCTGGACGTTAAGCCAGAAGGTCCCACCGTCGTCTTGCCCTCCGATACGATAGAGACACATCGAGGCAACATACTAATTACTAAACTTCTGCAAGCACGATGACTGCCGCATTCCTAACAACTAATGAATTTTAAGCAAAAAGGACGGAGAGGTGAGAGGCGTCCGAAAGAAACGCTGTAGTGACCAGCTCTAGTCTATCTGCTTGGGACCGGAACAAACCATTTTTGTTTGAATCCTTGCCGAAGAAGATGAAGGTTATGATGATGATGATGACTCGAGAAAAGTTTTTCTCTGTAATTTCCCATATTTCGATTTATATTGGACAAACGGTAACAAAATCAGAGAGGGGGAGACGATGCCACGGAGTCGCGATGGAACAGTCACGGCAGATACTAGGTTATTACAAAGGCACAGTGAAAAGAAAACCTGAACGCGTCTCTATAGTATTGTATAGACAACTTATAAATGGGACAAGAATGCGATGAATGAATAAGACGGGGGCAGGATGTTCACTGCCTTTTGTATTCTGTCTCGTGTATGTAAAGTGGCGTTTTAAAGAACTGGCAGCAGAAGAAAACACTAATTACGGATATGCAGGCGTTATGCCTGCCAACAATAAAACCGTTTGTTACGTAACAACAGCGTGAACTCATTGTTCAGGAGACATTATTGTTGCGACTGTCACTAACGATAAACACAAAACATCACCAGTTCATGCATAATTTGTAAACACGTTCAAGTTGGGTTATTATAGGGCAACAAGCCTGCGAAAGTCTGTAGTTTCTACATCAGTTGTACACAGTGTTTAGATCTGTCTCCGTTTCTAGTTGTTTGTGCACGCCGCAGCGTCGATGTGTGGCTCACTTTTCACTTTGATGTGTTCAACTTAACACGAGATTGCAAATATAAGCTTGCAAGCGGGGATAATATGGGGCGTCTTAAGCGGGGATATGTAGGGTGCGGGGTAGGACCTGTGGGGCGACATCTACCAGCAGATCTGCATGACTAGTAACATCTAGCTGCAACTGAATAACAAATTTTTTGAATTCAAAGTTTTAGAAATTTAGGCTTGAAAACAACAGAAACGTTCACATATACTCACCTGTGTATGCTGAGAGTGGAAGATCATTATCCAAGACAAAAATTTAGGCAAAAATATTATATAAGATTTTGATATGAAATCAAGCCAAAAAAACTACTGAAAATGACATTAGCATTGTTGACTGTAATATAATTCACAATAAGAAAATCAAAGAATTTTATTTTGATTTTTGAGAACTACTCGATAGAAAGAAGAATGTGGATATAAGGACAGAACTGAAACATTGTCGATCCATTGTTGGAACAGCTAAGGAGCAACAAACGAGGATGGTGTGAAAATTTGGGAAGAATGGCGGGTGACAGGATTCCAGTGCTAGCAATGGAATATAGACCGGTGGGGAAGAGAGACTAGGACGGCCGAGAGCGAAGTGGGTTACGGAACAGGTTCAGATGAAGCCTAACCATTGAGGTCGATGATGATTATGATGATGATGACGAGAACTAACAGATATTACTTTTGCCACTATAATTGATATTGCGAAGATATTGGATTGTGAGATTGACAATGTAGATAAAAGTGTAAGTTCCGGACAACGGGTACGATAGCGTGCTTCAAGGGTTCGCTTGCTAACCCGCACAATAGTTACGGTGATGACCACTGTCCAGATTTTGTCAGCGTCCCTCACCTGCTGTAAATAACTGACTGTAGTGACAATCATAAAAGTCAACCTTCCTGCAGCGTATGACTTTTTAATTTAATTTTTTTTTTTTTTTGGAAGATGAAGGATGTTTTCAGACTAAACTTCGTCTCTTCCTACCGGATTCATTGTGGTGGAGCTACCTCTAATCACGAGTGTATTGTTAATGCCAGAAAGTGAGGTTTTCATCTTTTCAGCGTCTGAAAGCTTCTGTGAAATTTTCAAACGTTATCTTTGTGGATGTTTGTTGACGCGGAATTCAGCAAGCACACACTTTTCGGAAATGTAAGGAATCATAAATGATTCTTTGACTTTGGATAAGAAGGAAGAGATTGCTAATAACAATTGTTTGGGGTGTTATTTTGTGTAACCTGGACGATAGGAAAAGAAGAGTAAAGAAGAATAATGTCATTTAAACAATAATGCTCTACAAGACTGGCGAGGATTAGCTGGAGAAAGAGAGTAACAAACGAAGACGTTTTTCGCAGAGCAGGAGAACATAATGCCTTGTGGAAGAGTATAAAATTTAGGAGAGACGGCTTAGTAAAATATAGTAGGATGAAAGTTCACTCAAAACTGTAATGGAAAGCTAGAAGGAAAGAGGTACAGAGGGAGACCCCCATTCTTGCAAATCGTGGAATATGTTGGTTGCGGGAGCTGTGTTGATATGAAGAAGACAACAGAGAACACACCGATCGGAGAACTGCCTCAGACCAATCTGCGGATTGACTATCCAAAAAGAAGCAGAAGCAGATGCAGAAGAAGAAGAAGAAGAAGAAGAAGAAGAAGAAGAAGAAGAAGACGAAGAAGAAGAAGAAGAAGAAGAAGAAGAAGAAGAAGAAGAAGAAGAAGAAGAAGAAGAAGACGTTGATGAGTAAAGATGCTGGACCTGTCTTAAAATTAACTCGTTTGCAACTTCATCAATTCTAAATCGCCGATTACCATTAATCGTAACCGCTTCGATATTGTTATTCTTATTTGACGTAGAAAGTCTATCTTTCCAAACTTCATCAGAGAGAGAGAGAGAGAGAGAGAGAGAGAGAGAGAGAGAGAGAGAAATGAAACATTATTATCTAAATTTACAGTAGTTAATGAGATGAAATAGTTTTGAAGCAACTGCGGAAGCAACTTGGTGAAAAATGAGTTTTCGAGAAAGTAGGTCAATGCGATTTTCAGGTTGTTCCCAAGTGATTGAAAGATACAGAAAATTTAATAATGAAATAGCTCTTTACTGAACTTAACAGTACATATAATAGCGCCTGATATTGAATAATGTGGCGTTAAGTGGGTGCTAAGGGATACGGTATCGATACAGATGCATTGTTGTACAGAGCGAGATAAATCAATTTCACAAAACTTGTTTTCAGTTTTCGCACTTGCGGTTGGCAACAATTGTTGTGAGGTAGTAAATGTTAAAACGTTTACCTAACTGCTTTACTCCATTAATTGAATAATAAAAAACACACTTTTTGTATTAATTACACACAAAAAGACAAAAAACTTCATGTGCTTTCTAAATATTGTGGTAAAAAAATAACACAATTGGAGCATGGAAACATATGGCAACTGAATGGAAAAAATGTACACCACCAGAGAATCGAATCCGCGGATGGTGGACACGCACACACATCACGACTGAAGTCGAAATCAGAAGTGGACAAAGTAAGAAGAACAAGAACAAGAAACATGTCGAGTCGCACGTATGAGCTTCTTCAGTAATTTATTGCACAATATTAGCGTTCTGTCATTAAATGTTGAGTGTGGGGCAATAAAACTTAAAGCCCGGATTAAGATAACAAACAGCGATTTATTTATTTTGAGTCCAATCATTCTGCACCTCATACTAAAATAGATAAATAATAAATTAGCTCGTTTGACGATTATATACGATAGACATGCGGCCCAGACATTTCTATTTCTTATTAATAATGAATAATATGTTTTTTTATTTTCCATAAGAATATATTTTTTATATAATTTGTTTTACACTGTTTCGACAGTATTTATTACTGCCATCTTCAGAAATACGCTTATATTTAAAAAAAATAAATTTCATAACAAATTATTAATCATTATAAAACAAGGGTAATTATAAGTATTATTAATATCTTTTTTTTACTCTTGAATTTCTTGTAATAATTGTGTGTGTGTGTGTGTGTGTGTGTGTGTGTGTGTGTGTGTGTGTGTGTGTGTGTGTGTGTGTGTGTGTGTGTGTACAAACACTTCTTGTTGCTACAGTTCTTTTCTTGATATGTATATTATTTAATATTTTATACTAGTTTTAAATCAAGATGTATTGTTTTCCTTACTTGGAACATGTTTCGGAGATCAGATATTTCGCTCATCTTCTGCCATCTTGGATTCTAAGATCGTTGGGGATTGGCAAAATATCTGATGCCCAAAACATGTTCCAAGTAAGGGAAACAATACATCTTGATTTAAAACTAGTAGTTAATATTAATATATAGAGCGTAATAGCACAATAATATATATAGTATGTATAACACAATAATAGGTCTAATAATAATTTTTCTGCCAGTACTTTTTGTTATGTTACTCCAAAACGTGCATATTATATGGGCCTGAAAATACTTACGAAACAATTATTGTGTTTCACACAAAAGTAGATAAATGTAGGTACTCTATACGTATACTTTATTGTTTATACGTATACATACGCCTGTGTGCGTGTGTGTAAAAATTGTATCAGAATCAGAATTTATGGTACTTTATGGAATAAAGTAATATACCCTTAGTTAAATATATAATAATTTCTAATTATGCAATTTTTATCTGCGAATCGTACGTAAAGCAAGGTGATAATAATATAAAATACGTGCAGAAGAAATCTTATATAACAGTGAATAAAATAAAATAATCAAAGCAAGAAACCAGAAACTTTAAGATTACCACTACAAAGGAACACGCACGCGCACGCACACATGCCTATATATAATTCATAGATTATTACCCACAAGTTTCTAGCAATTATGAAAATATAGGCAGGATCTTCCGGGAGGAGATTCTAGAGCTAAAAACATAAAAACAAAACAAAAAAGTCAAATACACAAAAGTCCGGAAATGCGGCCAGATTGACGAGTTGCGACCAGATAAGGGTATTGTTCATATTTATGTTCCCAAGGTTACCCAATAAAATACAAACTCCTGGAACACAAATTAGGAGGCAAAATTTTCTTTATATATTTTTATATGAACGCTAAGTTGAATTCTCTTCTCTCTTCATCTAAAACTTCTTTTATATTAAAATAAAAAATAATAAATACTATTTTCTACTTTACGAACAAAAATATATACTTTTTAACATTATTTCATTAAAATGTTTCGACAGTATATTAATATTTATTTCGATAATAAATATCAACAGTTTTAATGATATTTGTTTAAACAATTATTAGTATATAAACATTAAATATTTCCAACATAACTGTCAGCTGATTAAATAAATAAAAATTACAACAATCGATAATTTAAATCGAAATTAAATAGATTTTTGTTTGTTTTTATATAGAAAATAGAAATTGAATCAAATCGATTTTTGTTAAATCGTTTTGAAACTTCTGAAGATATTTATAGAGGGAGCTAAACGTGCGACATTTATTTCTACTTGTAGAAATAACCACTATTTGATCACACACACACACACACACACACAGCCACGTACAAATTGGCAGTTATAAAAAAGTAAATATTATCTTATTAAATTAATAATTCAAAAAAATACAGTTAAATCACTACCGACTCGGAACACAAAGTTTTTTATGGGTAAAAACGTACAAGTTTTAACTTATAGCCTGAATCAGTTTTTGCTAATTATAAGCTTCGTCAGAGCCTGGCGCTGGGAGCACTGTCCGTCTTGCTCTTGGCGACGGTATCAACATTTAAGGATCGATGTTGTGTGTGTGTGTGTGTGTGGGGTGTGATATGTTCGAATAATGCGTGTGATTTGAATTGTGTGTGTTCGTTTAGGATGTCGTTTTTATGTGTTTTCGTGTGTTTGTATATTTCCAATGTACCCGTATATTTCTACAGGTGCACACAAAAGGCCGAAAACTAGACACTCTTGAACAATTGGAAATATACAAACACAAGAAAACACATAAAAACGACATCCTAAACGAACACACACAATTCAAATCACACGCATTATTCGAACATATCACACCCCACACACACAACATCGACCCTTCAAAAGTCGATACCGTCGCCAAGAACAAGACGGACAGTGCTCCCAGCGGCAGCCTCTGAAGAAGCTTTTTAAAAACGAAAACTGGTTCAGGCTATAAGGTAAAACTTTTACGTTTTTGCTCATAATAAACTTTGTGTTCCGAGTCGGTAACGATTTAATTATATTTAGTTAAGTAACGGACACGTCATGGACAACGAAATCCAAACTTTTTAAACATACTCATTTTAGTGTTACTTAATTATATATTTTTGTTTATATACTGTTATTTATTATTAATGCTAAAATAACGATAATAATAAGACTGATTATGAATATATTTAAATAAGTAGGCTATACTTAGGTACATCTGGGTACATCGGTGTGGGCACAGTTCGGTTTGGTGGTGAGGAGGGGGGTCAAACCTTCTTGAAATTTTCCATTCAGGTAAAAGCCGTAATATTCTCTCAGTTTTTGCTCTTTAATGTAGGTCTGAGTATTATTTGCAACAAGCAATACTAATTCATTCTCTGTATTTACAGGAATGTTGTTAGTATATAAAAATATTTAACCCCTTCACTTTTTGTGGCGTGGAATACGATGTTGATCACAAGCTGGCTAAGTTTCAGCCAATATGTCGTATAATTTGTTAAGCGTTATCTGGGAAAACAAGAAAAGATACTCGGCTAAAATTTTATAAGATATTGGCTTTGCCAGTGTTGTTGTATGGTTCTGAAGCTTGGAATCCGTTGAAGAAACATCTGAGTAGGGTACAGACTTCAGAGGTGAAGTTCTTGTAACCTGTTAAAGACTCTAGAATGAAGGCATTCGTAATGAGTTTAAAATGTTTAATATCCAAAACTGTATTGCGGAAAACAAAGAGAAATGGCGTGCTCTTCTGAAGAGGATTCCAGATGGCCGGTTCCCTAAGGAAGATTGGCAATACAAACCTCTTGGACGAAGAAGTATAGAAAGAGATCTAGGAAGCGTTGATGAAGTGGATGTATTTCCTTTGGGACGAGAAGAGGTGATTCGCCTATTCCCTGAAGAAAGAAGAAGAATTTTTAATGAACCGGCCCCCACGTAAATAACATTTTCTTGGTTCCCAGGTCAAGCAGAAGACCAAGAGGTAACCGGGTTAAAGAGGTTCCGGTAACACTGTGACAGCATGTATTGCAATAAAACACAACACGTTGAATCCAACAGGCTAATCTCACGTGGGTCTCACGTGGTAGTGGCTGCAAGGCCGAGGTCACACACACACACACACACACACACACACACACACACACACAAGGCATTCCAGCAGAATAGTTCTCACATAAAGAATTGTTAACGACGACGCCGGAACAAAAACAAGGGAAACCCCTAAAACTAACGAAGAGACTGCTATGTTCACAGCGTGATTATTGGCTTGCAAGTCACACGTAAGTACACATATTAATTAATCTTGGTAATTACCTGTATTACATTCCGCCTTGAGACTTTCGTGTCATGTTTATTTTAAAACTAGGTGTTACGAAGTGCTTTCTACGAGTAGGAGAGGAGGAGAAGGAGTAGAAGAAGAAGAAGAAGAATAAGAAGAAGAAGAAGAAGAAGAAGAAGAAGAAGAAGGGGAATTGCACACTACTACGATAGCACTTTACGTCATACATAGTCCAGTGAGCACTGTGCACCATCCTGCTGTCGGCAATGTTCTCTGTATTTTCAGTGTCAAGATAGAAAGAACTCTGCTAAACTGTAGAGTTTCTAAGACTTTCACGGCCCGACGTCAACAAGCTGGAAACATTATTTGCCTGGTTGGTCGGCCGTGGTCCATTGTTTGTGTGGACAGACGTTTCGGCCCCACATCGGAAGCCATCTTCAGTGTCGGAAGCAATTGGAACGGTGTCCGCCAGTTCACCACAGTATGAGGTACATAACTGTGTTTTTGCCTACGAAGGCCCACTTATATAGATTTAATAAATTAATTACCTTAAATTATCCGCCGTGTGATTTCTTATGCTTCGTCTATGACGCGTTTCAGAGCGTATGCTCCATCATCAGATATTAAAAGTTAAAACTGTCACTCTTGCGAGATCGTTAAGAAGTTAAAATGTCAAGATTTGCATATGAACCGTACCGTACGCGGATTTGACATTTTAACTTCTTAACGATCTCGCAAGAGTGACAGTTTTAACTTTTAATATCTGATGATGGAGCATACGCTCTGAAACGCGTCATAGACGAAGCATAAGAAATCACACGGCGGGTAATTTAAGGTAATTAATTTATTAATTCGTACAAGTGATTTGGTTACCATATTAAACATGAATATTATATAGATTTTCCTGTCAGCACGATCTGAGCTGGAAAGCAGCGTCAACCAATTACTTGGATAGCTTTCAAGTGCTATCTGATTGGCTTGGGAGCACAGCATGCCAAATTATATGAAGCACTAATGCCTCCTATTAAACAGAATTTGCTGTGAACATGCTGTGATCCTAAGCCAGTCAGACAACACTTGATGCTGATTGGTTGATGCTGCTTTCCAGCCCAGTTCGTGCTGACAGGAAAATCTATTTTAATTGGGCCTTCTTAGGCAATAACACAGTTCTCTACCTCATCACTGAGGCAAATCGGCGGACACCGTGCCAATTGCTTCCAACGCTGAAGATGGTCTCCTACGGTGGGGCCGAAACGTCTGTAAACACAAACGATGGACCACAGCCTACCTAATAACCCGGCAAATGTTTCCAACTCTAGACGTGTAGCCACAACAACCCAAATGATCAAGTAGCCAGAGAGCTCTGGGATACCATTCTCCAAGCTGTAGAGAATCCCTTTTCCCATATCCTAATATATGTTCTCTTTAAATGCACTGTCCTGTCTAATGGGTCTACCGCCTTCTAGATGGAAGGCCGACTATCGTCAGGCATCGGTTCCACGCGGCCATACTACATAAGAAGCTTCATGCTGTCCAATGTCATTTTGTCCACGCGAATTTTGCTTTTGGCAAAATAAGTCTCATTTCGGTGCTTAATACAAAGTGACACTTAACGGTGACTCATCAAACTTTCATGAAACCAGAGAACAGAGGAAGATAAAATTATACCGTGTAATATTTTCATTACGTGGGTCATGACAGGTTTTAAAACCAGGCTTCTGTAAATACCGGACGGACAATGCGGTGGTTGTTCGTTTACACAAGGTGTAGAGGGGAAATCGAAATCGTATCACATAATGAGAGAATGAGTTTCACAAAGAATCTAAATGAATCAGACCCGTTACGGTCGAGAGGCCAGCACACATAATGGCATTCCTAGCGCACAGCTCCCACATCAAATAATTACTGACGACAAAGAAACCGGAAGAACGTAACAAGCTAACTTTGTCCAGCACAATTCTGTTTGTTGTACGTAGCTCCACCATTCAGCTGATGTAATTATTTTCCATGTTAACTAGTTTCTGTTCTAGTTGGTAGTTGAGATCAGTTATGTTATGGGACCACCAACTGAACGTTTAAAAATTATTAAGTGTTCCTTAAGTACATGACGATGACGATGACAACGACGATAAAGGTGACGATCAGTTATGTGAGTTTAAATTATATATGACTCAAATCTAGCAGTAATAACAGAGAAGAATTGCAAAGGAAAAATGTTGTTGCATAAGTTTCGATTCTACAAGTGAAAATGTAATTCATTGTTAGCGTGATCGCATTGGCCAATTATATACTGCGGCATGTCACGTGACTCGCATGCAATAATAAGAAGGAAAGAAAAATGAAAAATCAGTTAAAGGTCGCACATACGAATTTTGCGCACAATATTCACCTTGACAAAGGTACACACAACTTAAAGTACTAAACTCAAATTGAAACCAAAGTGAAAAATGTGGTAAAAATATTATAAGACCTGTTGCAGCTTACGAATTTACGTAATTCTAAAAACAAAAACCAATGAAAATTTAACAATACCAGTAATACAATTCATTCACGGTTCTCTTCACGAGCAGAGCCAACAATCAAACCTTGTCGTTGTGTGCGTAACGCGTGTATGTGCGTGTCACGTGACCAAAACTGAAATTAATAAATATTTTCTATATTTTATGCGATAAAAGAAAATGTAACGACAATTTCGCTTTTAATTTTTTTTTTTTAATATTTTCAGTGGAAAATCTTAACAAGCGTGTCGAGTATTCTGTAATTTTCCATTAAATATTTAAATATAACTTAATACGAAATGATTAATAGGTAAAACACAAGATATGGTTAGTCAGCGGATAGGAAAATATTTAACTGATAAGTGAAACAGTAACGGAAAAACGCGAGCTTGTAGGGAATACATAATTGAGTGTCTTGGCATATTGTTGAAGTGCTTAATAGTTTAATGTTATGTTGTAATTGAATGATTACTCTGATAAGCAAAGTCTGTTCTGTTGAATTAATTATTTCCTGGTTCTCTGGCACTACTGAACTCTTGAACATTTTCTGTATTATATAACGTTAAATGGTCACACGCAGACACACACACAGAATTTTTGACAAGGACAAATTGGTTTTGTTCTTCTTTTTCTTCCATCAGGGACTAGGCGATCTGCTGTTCCCGTCCAAAAGGAAGTACAGTACATCCATTTCACCGATGCTTCCTAGTTTTTCGTATACTTCTTTACCCATCAGGCTCGTATTGCCAAACGTCCTTAGGCAACCTGATATATGGCGTGCTATTCGGATGAACAATCCATCTCTCTTTGTTTCCTGCAATACGATTAAAATTGTTCAACTCTTTGCGTATGTCTTCATTGTAAAATCTGTCCCTTCGTGTACAGACTTTAACAGATTGCAAGAATCCCATCTCGGATGCCTGAATACTACTCAGGTGTGTTTTTGCCGGAACACAAGTTTCAAAACCAAAAACCACTCACTAACACTGGCACAGCGTTACTTTATAAAATTTTACCAACTTTGTCGTGTTTACTTGTTAAACTGCTACTTGTCATGTTCCGGCCGACGTATTTCAGTGTTTCCAACATTTTCAAGTCATAAACCACAACCTATGGGATTCTTACAATCTGTTAGAAGCTGCACACGAAGAGACAGATTTTACAATGAAGACATACGCAAAGAGTTGAACAATTTTAATCATATTGCAGAAAACAAAGAGAAATGGATTGTTCATCCGAATAGCACGCCATATATCAGGTTGCCCGAGGAAGTTTGATAATACGAGGTCGTGGTTTAGGATTTGAAAATGGTGGAAACACTGAAAGACCTCCTCCTGAACATGACAAATACCAGTTTAGGAAGTAAACACGACAAAGTTGGAATTACAGAGACTGCTAATTCAAATAACAAGATGTAAAATTTTTTTCGAGTCTCTTTCCTTGTTTTCCTCGATAACGCTTGACGAATTGTGCCACATACGCGTATTGACTGAAACTTGACAATTTGCTTATTTTGTTAACTCATGCAGTAAGGGTACTTTAGTGGATTCTTACCTTTACTGTGCTGTAATTAATCAAAACAAATATGGCAAAATTCCACCACTAGCGTAGTGATTTAGACCAACTTCTGATCGGACAGAAGGACACAACCGAAGGTTAGACAGGACACAAAGGTTCGACTTTCTGGTTTGAAGGACCGTTGCCGAACCAGAAAGTTGGGTGCTGACAGGATTAATTTTGTTGTACTCTGTTGGACAGACTGAGGAATGTGGATATACGAGAGCTTCTGGGAGTAGAGAGCCCACGGAAATTGTAGCGATGTAGAGGACAAGTATGCCCAGAATGTAACCGCATCGATAGCACTATTGAAACACAAGCCTATAGAGCCCGTCTTTCGGAGTGTTAGAAATTTCCGAAAGAGATTTTAAAAATTATCCTCTGAAGTAGGGATAGGCAAGGTGGCTAATGTCTGGCAGTGTAGAACAGTGGTTCTCTAAAATACTTCGTAGGCTTACACGGCCGGAGTCAATGTTAATAAAATGTTATTGTTATTGTCAATGTTATTTCATTCCCGGGCTGTTTGGCCGTGGTCCACTGTTTCTTACTAAAACAGACGTTTCGACAGTACCATCGACTGCCATCATCAGAACTAAAATAGACGTTTCGACAGTACCATTGAATGTCATCATCAGGTGAGACTTAACCACACTACTGTGGTCTTTAAGGTGTACCACCTTACGTTAGTACACTTTTTAGAGCCTTAACCACAGTACTGTGGTCTTCAACGTGTACCACCTTACGTTAGTACAGCTCGAATTTTTTAGGGCCTTAACCACAGTACTGTGGTCTTTAATGTGTACCACCTTACGTTAGTACATTTCGAATTTTTTAGACTGATTATAGCAGTCGATGGTACTGTCGAAACGTCTGTTTTAGTAAGAGACAATGGACCACGGCCAAACAGCCCGGGAATGAGTTTTAATAACAGTGGTTCTCTAACTTACCCGTGTAGAACAGTGGTTCTCTAACTTTCCCGTGTAGAACAATGGTTCTCTAACTTTCCAGTGTAGAACAGTGGTTCTCTAACTTTCTCGTGTAGAACAGCGGTTCTATAACTTTCTCGTGTAGAACAGTGGTTCTCTAACTTATCCGTGTAGAACAGTGGTTCTCTAACTTTCCACTGCAAAATTTCTCGACAACCATACGAACCATCGGCGAAGAACGCGGACCGAAAGTAAACGGAAAGTTTTTTTTTATTTTCGTACTTAGTAGTCAGTAATATTGTACAGTAAACACCCTTCTCTTAGTCTACTAATAATAAATAAATAAATGATAATATATAAAATTATTACCGATTGTGTATATGTACTTATTTTCATTTATTATTTTTATTCACTGCTATAACTGTTTTTTTTTTTTTTCAGAAAATAGAAGAGTTAAACAACAATTGTATTTAAAAGTTTCCTTATCGTCAGCAACTGACAACACACACACACACACACACACACACACACACACACACACACACACACACACACACACACACACACACACACACACACACACACACACACACACACACACACACACACACACACACACACACACACACACACACACACACACTTTTGCAACAGTTAATTTCTTGATGCATATATTATTTATTTAATATTTAGTCTTCAGGTAAAATAGTTATAAATAAATAAATTATATGCATATATATGTATGTATTCATATATAAATAATAACAATAACACTTGTTTTAACAAGAATGTATTATATATTTTTTTTTGAATATTTACAATGTTTCAATAGTTTGAACTATCATCATCATCATCATAGATAATAATAATATGGTAATAATAATCATAATATGTTAGTTCAAATTATTGAAAAATTGAAAATATTCAAAAAATATTATGATAACAAAAATGTCTTGTCAAAACAAGTGTTATTATTATTAATAATAAATTATAAACAAGAATAATGTGGGAAATATGAACGTAATATACATGTAATACACACACAGTAACTCACTTTGTTCTAGTTACTTAAATTAACAATAAATAATATTTTATATTTTTATAAACAAGAATATATTTTTTGTTTGACGCTTGACGCTGTTTGTTTATATCTTGGGAGACGCTGATGTAGAAGAAGTAGAATAATCCGGTAAAAATAGATTTTTCTTAAACTAAGCGTGTGAAACAGCGTTTTTTTTTTTTAAATCGGAGAATACCTTAACCAAAACCGTGCCTCTGCGCGTGTGCTTAGCAAGCAACATGACAATGAACAAATACACGTGTTGGTATAAAATAGTTTGTACAATGAAGAGTATTAATCTAAAAAAAATCAGTTTCCCGTTGTTAACTGTTTGCAGAGACCGAGTCAGCAATTATCTTTTTCTACTTCATTCGTCGTAATCTTCAGCAAACAGTTAGTTACCTAGTTACACAGCAATCAAGTTCAAGGTGAAAAAAACGCGCAGTCAACAATTACATAACCGCATAATCGATTCAAGCACCTAATGAAGTCTCAGACTCGCGATCAGAAATTTCACTACTTGACTTTCTATCGATTCACAACATTGAGTATCTCTTTGCGTCTTCGATTTAACGTTAGCATAATTAAGCGAACACTGATCTCCAGTTGTGTGTTTGTTGTTATTGTTGTCGAAGTTGGTGGGTTTTTTTATTCTGAAAGCGGTTCTGACTACTTTCCGTATATTAATGTCGTGTTTTAATAAACGAAAGCAGGTTATTCTGTTAGAAAACAAATTATGTTCTTATTTTTTTATATCGAGAAGATAACCAGATTTTTTAACTTATTAATTAATTAGTAATTTAATTTATTAATTACTGTAATTGGCTGTAATATTGGCCTTTACTCCATTTCTATGACTCTTATTTAAGTAAATGTTACAGGCACTTAATATGCAGCAATGAAAATTTGATCTTGACAAAATTCCTGTTATTTAAAATACAACTCAGTCACTGGGACTAAACGTTACATTAAGCTGTCGATTGAATGAAAAGTTACACAACGTTATCGTTAACTATAAAATAAGACGTTTAATGAATCTGCAACAGTGATCATTCTGCTTATAAAATAAGAGTAGTTTTAAAGTAATATTAAGTTTTAAGGGTATGTTATTTAGTTATACTTATATAAAACGTTTATTATAGTACATGAGACTATGGTACTCTGTATAGACCAAGTTCTAGGTAAATAACACTGTACAATAATACAAATATTAAGTAGTAACCGTTTTCATATAATAGATCGGTAATATTTTGTAACTCTTCAATGTAACTTGCTAAATCTATACTGTTATCTGGTACATAATTCTCTAATGTATGTGAGGAGGATAGTGTAAATGGAGATGGTGAGAGTTTTAGAGTGCCATTGTAGAAAGAGACAAAGTGAGAGGGAGAGAGAGAGCGGGAGAGAGTGAGTGTGAGGGATAGAGAGTGAGAAAGCGAGTGCAAGTGAGAGTGAGAATGGGTGAGAGAGTGGGTGTGATTGTTGACATATACGTAATTTTACAATATCCTATAGTACCCTTTTCTATAATTTACAACAATATGATTATAAGTATTATCCATTTTCACTTGATAGATAGGTTTGCCATAAACTTGTGTTTGTAAATTCTTTTATGTAAGTTCGTAAAGTTCTACAGTTATTGTGTAATTTAGAATTGTATAAATTAATAACGGTGTTTTTAATACCAGTAGTGAGTGAAACATGATAAAAATAACTTTTAATAATTACATAATTGAACATCCCTATAATATGTATTTAGCTATACTTTACTATGCTATATGTTGACTGGTATATGGATAAACGTTTTCTGTACCAATTCTAATATTTAATTGTTGATTACTGCTTTTATAAGTAATTACAAATACCATTACATTATGAGTAATTTAAATTGTAATATTGTATAAATTAAGTTCTGTCATATTATAATTTTCTCGTTGTCTTTAAAGACAACATTTGATTACGTAAAACAAACTATCTCAACTCCTTCACATATACAATGATACACACATGCGCACGCACACACACTCACATACTCAAACACGTTCACTCAAATAATTGTTCTGTTCTGTTTGACATTTCTTTTGCTGTATTCATACACAGGTCCTGATGATGAAAATAAGCATTGTCAAAACGTCGACACAAATAAGTTAAAATTTGTGTTATATTTTTGACCGATCCTCACAAACCCTTCACCGGAAAAATTCATTGATTGACGGTCACTACGAATTTAAGGATTTAATTATAGTTATAGTTATGTAAATATATTATTTATTATATTTATAATTATTTTTATTATGGTTATATACAAATTTTTTATGTACTATGCCAACACTAGGGCTAAACACTATACTATGACACCTATGTTATTTGGAACAAAAGTTGTACCGTGATACCACTTTAAGTGAAACTTAGTCTAGAACGTCATACATGCTTAACGTGAAGATCACGATCGATTAGTAAATCTTATTTTTTATCTCATTATAATATGTTCCGAATCAGTAGTATTATACTTATAATTCGGTATCTTTAGTAATTTCACATAATTAATATATGTTGGCACTTCTTGCAAATTTTGGATCGTCTTCAGAAGTAAGCTTCCAAAGTATGTTTACAAAAAAAAAACAACTAAGTATTCTTATCAGATACGTACATTTGTGAAAAGTGTTAGATATACCCCTACTGATATCTACGGAAACATACATAAACGTATAGGGTAAATTATTTGTTCTTTAGACATTAGGGACATATGAGTACATATTTAACTAAAAAATCAATACGATAGTTTGTAATTTTTATTGCTTCTTATAAGCTTGTTATTTTACTTAAAATATGGTAGCGTAATCAGGATTATAATAACTTTTCTGTTAATTTAAGAAATTATCTAATATTAAAATTAACCTAATACTAAATGCACTTCATTCAAAACAGTGAGCGCGTTCTGCAGCTCAGGGAGCTTACTAGTTTTAAATAGATTTAAAACAAGTATTATAGATTTAATATAATGAAAGTAAATACAAATTCTTAGTTTAATTGCAGAAGGATACAGATCTAGTAAATTAATTTCATGATGAATTTCAGCATCTTCAGGCACGTTGTATTGTATTTAAATTATATAAACGCAATACGACGTTTCGATCAGTGGTTGTCTTCATATGTCACCAAAATTGACCTAACTGCCGTTAAAAGTACACACAATGTTCTCGTAAACAGCGCAAATCGTCAATCAAAAATTGAACGTCATAAAACTGAAAATTATTAAATAAAAAATAAAATACAAAATAAAAGAAAACTATTAAAATCAAAATTTTAAAGATATTTACTACCCTTATAATGTTCAACGGTAGTAAACGTATTTAATATTTTGAGTATATTATTTTAATTTTATTTTATATTTCAATTTTGATTTTGTTGCCTGTTAGTTTAATATTTAGTATCTGTAATTTTGGATATCTGTTGTTCATTGGTTTTGTTTTGGGCACTTAGCAAAGTTTTGTTTTGTTGTTCTGTTACCAAAGTTTTGTTTTGGACACTAGGCGATTTCGCTCAGCTGATGGGTTAAAGAAAACTTTTTATGAAAACAGAAAATTAGAGTTAATGACCATATTGATTTCTAGCATAAAAATGAAAAGAATCGCGGAATAAATGTTACACGGTATGTGATTTTAAGTAAACGTCATACAAATATGTCATTTGAATCAAATAATACGTATAGGTATTTGATTAGGCAGTGTTGATACATAAAGTTGTACTTTCTTTGATACTAACGTTCCTACCTTATGTTACAGGCGTTCGGTTGTTCCCTTAGGAGCTTCACACAAGATATTCTTGTAAACAACCCAATTAGTTAAAAAATTTTGAACAAAATTAAATACAAAAATCTATCAACTGTTTATTAATTTGTGTAACTGATTTTTGTTTATTTATTGGGTCTTTAGTTCGATCACACCATTCTACTTAATCAACACTGAAACACGTATTCAAGCGGCCGTGAGTGTAATAATCCTGTCACTAGCACTTCCTTCGGAAACACACACCGTACTGAGGCGAATATTCAGAGTGCCGTGTCTTTATGTCTTCACTTCGATCACCGCCGCCACCACCGAGTTCGTTAGAAAGGCTGGTGGGTCTAGGATCTGCGTCACACAAAACACCTTCGCCATTATGGTATTTCGCCGACTTTCCTGTATCAGGATATAAATTAAAGAAGTTGCGTACACATATCGCTGACATGCGAGTATTTCCCCCTGGTCCTGTATGTGAGTTTTCCTTATTACCTTGGTTACGTGATTGATTTACTACTACGTGCAACCGGTTATTCCTCACCTTACAACTGGTTCTATTTTTATATAATCATATTTTCCTTAATGCGATTACGAATAGAAGACAAACAAAAAAATATGCACAGTTTATCTAGCTAAACATGTGTCTTCTAAGGATCACAGGTTTGGGACGTTCACAAAGGTTTGTTCTTGTCCTTTCGGTGTTGTCATAGGGCGAAGGTTCGCACTCGTCATGGTTATCCATGTTCCCAATGAATACATTTTGGATCTTCAATACAACCGACCTGACCAATGGAACCACTACCACATGTTTACAAATTCTTTTTTTGTCTTAACACTTTTCCGCTTTCGATTTAGGCTAATCCAAAACAACGAGTTGTAGAACTTCGTACTTAGTTTCACGCAGACAGTGCTAAAAATCAGTTTCTACTTTTGTCGGTCATCCGTAAGGTTCCGTTACTCAATACGCTCCTTATCCATGATATTTTAAGAAGGCGTTTGACAACATCCAACATTTAAAAAAGCCTTAATTTGAGTCGTGTTATATTTCTTTAAGTTCCAAGTTTCTGGTTCATAAAGTAATACCGAAGCCACTACGCAAAGGCTAATTTCAGCTAAATCTGACGATACGAACAGCATAGAAAGAACTCAACACACAGGGAAAGAAACAGGCAGGTTAGGAGAAATACGATAGTGAGTTGCTGAGGTGACATGGAACTTTGTTTATCAGAACATCAGCAATAAACTAATGGCTGCAATGGACACACAGAAGTCCGTGGGAAAAACAAAAGAACAAGAAGAAGATCAAAAGTTTAGGTAAGCAGATGACCTTAACGTTACGTATATATTCAAACACTTTTTGCTACAGTCTGTTTCTTGATGTATATATATTTAATATTTATAATCACTTTACCTCAAGATATTGTAACCACACATACCACACAAAGGCACCATAATGAACATTTAGGAAAATTTACAAATATACAAACATAAAACACAAAACAAACTAATACCTGAACAAATACAAATCAATACAAAACATGACACAATTTTCAAAGCACTCAACATCGAAAATACACAAAAAGCTAACACATACACCACAATCACACACAATAAAACCAATTTAAAGTACCAGAAGCCAACAGAAAGCCACAACAATAACCAACCAACACATATGTACTTCACCAGACACAAAATCCGGAAGGCTGAGGATGGGTACAAGATGGTACCCGAAACATGTTCTAAATAAGGAGAAAATATCTTGAGGTAAAGTGATTATAAATATTAAATATATATTGTAACGTTTATTGGCTAAACGTTATTTATTTAATTATAGTGGTGAATTTATTTTATAGTTGAATTGTCTTTATTGCCTCTCGTTTGAGTGCTAATTGTAACTTAATGAATACAAAATATTATAATGGAATTAAATGGTTCATTAGAAATGAGTGAGTTGCTCGGTTACCTCACGTTGTTTGCGCCAAATTGTTTAATAAAATAAACAATTAAAAAATTAAATAATATATTTCTTCCAGCTGATTTAATTAATTATCAATTCTTCAATTAATTGATGGATTAATTTCTTCTTTTAATTTTTCTTCTTTTATTTTATTTGAATTAACTTAGCAATGTAAATTATTCAAATCAAACGTTATACCCAAAATAGGTATTGCCAACTTCTCTTCTGTGGTTAAAAAAAACTAACATTCGAATATACAACAAAATTGTTAATTACCAAAAAATAATTATACATACAAATTAAACTCATCAATACTCTTTTATTTTTTCTCTAAATTTCTTATATTTTTTTTTAAATCAAATTAAATAACTTTCATCTTAAGTATATTTGTCCAGGTTAGTAAAATTGTTTCGCTCAGTGGTTGGCATTCCTTCTTCAATTCAGGCATAGGTCTTACAGTAAAATTATTTATTTTATAATCTTGTGGATCCTTTTGACTACAAAAATATTAATGAAAATACCCTTTGTGAAGTACAAAACATCACAAAAACAAAATCAACTACAATATAAGACAACAGTAAATTAAATCTAATATTACAAATAGTTCGTAATGTGAAAAGTGTCTGTTTATAGGTTATCTGTTTTTAGGAGGTTATTCTCCTTTAATAATTCTAAAACACAAAGAAATAATAGTTCAAAATTGAAATAGTTATAAAAATATAAGTGTCTTAGATCAGTGATAGTGTAACTAATAATTCTTAAGTGTGTGGAAAGTGTAACAGTAAATTATTGGTAATCGTTATTAAGTCGTTTTTATAATTTAATATCTTATCACTATACTTTCCTTTTTATTTGTTTTATACACTTATTTAATCACTCTAATATTTTTCTTCTGTTTAGAATCATTCAACACAATTTTTCTTCTTCATTAATTCTTCCTGTTAGGTCTTCATCACGTAACCTAATCTTCGGTTCGATTCTGGGTTCACTTTCTTTACTTAGAGTATTAGATTTTTTTTTTTTTGAAGTGTACTGTTTGAAATCCAACAAAGAACTAACTCTTCTCGTTTAAATTTTGGGTCGTCAAAATACAAAAAGTATAAAATTCCCATTGGTGGAAATTTATAACATTGTTATTGATGTCGTCACTATTTAGGATCAAAATTTACTAAATTTATTAAAATTGACATAATTTTCTTATACTAAGTACTATCTTGAAGATATTAGTACCAATAAACAGCTTTTTCCTTACTGATTATTTTAAGATCTCACATGACCATTTTCTATTCAGTAATTCAAAAGTTACATTTTAAAATTTGGCCTACTTAAATAAATTAGGTTTACAATACTCTTTTTTATCTATTAATCATGTGTAGGTTTTTTATGCTAATAGTCTTTGATTGAACACATCATTATTTTGTTCATAACTAATAATGGTTATTGCTTATACCATTAGTTAATATATAATGGTCACACTCTCTATCACTACCTATATAGTTCACGCAACATTATTTCTTACATTTCTATTATTCTATAATATACCCTAGCAAACCTTACTACATTTTTTACAAAAATATAACAGTAATTACACCTTTATATAGTAACAGTCACTATCTGAAAAATGTTTAGGTGCTTTCTAGTCACCATAAAATATTATTTTTAAAACCTAAGTCACAGTTTTACATTAAATTACATTTCTGGTTTTACAAGTTACTCATTACTACTAAGAGTTTATAAGTTAGGCTCATTATTGTAATTGTTTTGTACTTCAGTGTTCTTTATTAAACCATCTTTATGTAGAGGGAAGCATCACGTCACAATACACACACACACACACACACACACACACACACACACACACACACACACACACACACACACACACACACACACACACACGTTATATGTATATATTTGGTAGGAGGGAAAAGACAACAGTGGGTACCATTGAAAGGGTTCCCGAGTCTCGACTAAACTGTTCCACTAGGTCAGTTTTCCGTGTTTGTGTGTTTCAAGTTTTACCGATGGTAGAACGGCAGGCATCATAGCAGACAATGACATCATAGCAGACAACATAGCAGGCATAATAGCCTGATGAGATCTCTCTATGGATTTCATCTGATTATTCATACGTATGGTTTGGAGAGCTCTGGTATCAAGATCAAGTCCGTCAAGATTTTCGAGGTTGCTTTTCTGTCAGATGTAAGCTGGTTGTGAATAATCGACTCATTGAGCAGGTTCATTCATTTAGATTCCTTGAATGTGACTTGTCTGAAATGAGATACGTAGATGTCGATAAAAAAATAGAGAAGTTTAACCGCATGCGTGGGACTATCAGATCAAAGACAACGGCTGGTTGAGCTATACAAGGAGCTGAATCGAAAATCCGCTGGAATAAGACTCAATGTAAATATGAGAAAAACTAAATGAATGCTAATTTCTGTATCAGAATGAAGAAGAAGTGTATATAATTTATGAATAGAGGATAATTCATTTGATGCACTTAATAAGTTCAGATATCTGGGTAACGTAATAGATAATGAAGAGTCCATAAACACGACAACACATGACAGGATACAAATAGGAAATAGGCATACTATGCCACTAGCAGACTATTGAGCAGCAAACTCATTAGTCGTAACACAAAAATAAAAATATATAATACAGTTATCAACCAGTTGTTACTTATGGAGGTGAGACATGGACATTGACAAAAAAGGAACAAGAAACACTAAAGAAGGTTTGAAAGAAAGATCGTAAGACGTGTTTATGGCCCGGTTAAAGAAGATGACAATTGGAGAATAAAAAGTAACTAGAAAATAGATGAGCTATTGAAACATGAGGACATTGTAAGACTCATAAACGCTCAACGAATAAAA
Source organism: Magicicada septendecula (assembly GCA_034769895.1). Lineage (NCBI taxonomy): Eukaryota > Metazoa > Arthropoda > Insecta > Hemiptera > Cicadidae > Magicicada > Magicicada septendecula. The sequence goes on from CM068373.1 coordinate 354,842,615, forward strand.
TGGGTAGGTCGGATGGATGAACAGCGTATGCCAAAGATAATCTTGAGGGCGCAAGTCTATAAAAGCAGACCTAGGATAAGATAGTTGGATGATGTGCTGGAAGATCTCAGAAGTATGTATGTGAGAGGTTACACTGAGATGGCAATGGACAGGAGACTTTGGAGAAGAGCGGTGTCGGAAGTTAAGGCTCACGTTGGGCTGTAGTGCTGAAGAAGAAGAAGAAGAAGAAGAAGAAGAAGAAGAAGAAGAAGAAGAAGAAGAAGAAGAAGAAGAAGAAGAAGAAGAAGAAGAAGAAGAAGCAGAAGAAGAACATTAAAGGGGAAGGGCAGACACTGTTAAAATTGTTTAAAGTGATGGCAGTGCCATGCGGCCATTACGGCAGTAAGACATGGACACTGTACGCAATGACCCGCAACAGAATACAGGCTAGTGAGATGATAAATAATGCTTATCTAATCCGTCGAGTGACTTACCTGTAATTTCGCTTGACGCGTTTCACGGCGTATGCCCCATCTTCAGAATAATTCCTCTTCACAGAACGTCAGACATTAAGATTAAAATATAATAAATTAAAATGAAAATCAATGGTTAAAACATTAACTCGTCAAAATATTAAAATACACTAAATGCACAGAGGAGCACGCACTGTCACAACATGAGTTCACTTCGCGTTATAGCCGGTGTACACCGTCGCGATGTTACTCGCGCCCTGACTGTCCGAGTAAACGTTTATCTGTGCAACGCATCTTGTATCACAATGACCGTGTCGTACAAGGGATTTGACTTGAAGTTGAGTTGGTCGTTTAATATGAATCCGCCGTCTTGTGAGTTGTTCGTCTTTTTTGACTGTTTAAAGGCCTTGTAAATTTCGAATTCTTCTAATGTGTCCATATATCTGCCTTTTTTGCAAATGTGTAATGGTTTAAAGTTGCTGTCAAAATTGGTGTAGTTATGATTATTATTTACGAGGTGACGTGCAAAGTTGGATTTGATAATATGGGTGTCGTTTTTTGGTAAATGTTCTTGGAAGCGTTTTTTGAACGCTCTGCCGGTTTGTCCGATATAGAAGCTGTTGCAATCGTCACATTGGATTTTATAGACACCTGTCCTCTGTTTTATTGGTTTGGCAGATTTATGGTGAAGAATTTTCTTAATGTTGTTATCAGTCCGGAAAGTTAAAGTTATATTCAATTTTCTAAAAATGTTGGTTAATGTATGGGGTAAAGTTCATTACAAAGGCGGAACAAGGGAAACACTATCGTTATAATGGACAAAAACCAATATTCGCAAAAGGTTAATCAATTCATTGAAAATAATAATGTTACAATGGTAAATGCCGACCCGTCAGCCGATTTCGTTAAAGCCCTGAATAACACAGTTAATCGTTGTACGCACTTGTTCAATAGCGCCACACGTCACTCATTGAAACCTATTAATGCAGAGGCTCCCCAGTTTACTGGTTTGCCTAAGATTCATTAACCCAGTGTACCAATTAGGCCGCTTGTGAACTTCACCACTGCTCCTAGTTACAAAATCAGTAAAAAGCTAGTACAAATAATAAAGAACAGTATAAGCTTAAAGAATACAAAAAAAGAAAGACAAAAAGTTGCACTGAATTTATCGACAAACTGAAAAACATCCAAATTAAACCTAATTACAGAATCGCATCTTTCGACATAGTGGACCTTTATACAAATATACCCGTCCATGATACAATAACTATTCTCAAGTCTAATCTTATTGTAGCTAACATACGCAGTCCTGATGAAATTAATGAGATAACTGCTTTATTGGAAGTTGTTTTAAATCAAAACTATTTTATATTTGATGGAAAATACTATATACAAAAGAAAGGTTTAGCGATGGGATCCCCACTCTCTGGTTTATTGGCGGACATATACCTGAACCACTATGAAAACACACATATGTTCAGCAGCGCAAACAAATGGCATAACAAGATAGTATCATACACACGTTACGTAGATGACACCTTCATCATTTTTAACGGTACCATAAGACAGATCAATAATTTAAAAAACTATTTGAATAATATAAACAAGAACATACAATTTACCCTCGAGGTTGAAATAGAAAATAAACTTAATTTTCTCGATCTAACAATAACAAGGTTTGACAATAGTTTTCAATACCAAATATATAGAAAACCTACCACCACCGACGCCACGATACACGCGGATTCCCATCACCCTCTTCCGCAAAAAATGGCCGCCTATAACAGTTTCATACATCGATACTTTAATCAAAAAACACCGGAAAAAGTTACATAACAAGGCCGAACTTGTTAAAGCTTCTATTTACGGCCGAACTTTACCCCATACATTAACCAACATTTTCAGAAAATTGAATATAACTTTAACTTTCCGGACTGATAACAACATTAAGAAAATTCTTCACCATAAACCTGCCAAACCAATAAAACACAGGACAGGTGTCTATAAAATCCAATGTGACGATTTCAACAGCTTCTATATCGGACAAACCGGCAGAGCGTTCAAAAAACGACACCCACATTATCAAATCCAACTTTGCACGTCACCTCGTAAATAATAATCATAACTACACCGATTTTGACACCAACTTTAAACCATTACACATTTGCAAAAAAGGCAGGTATATGGACACATTAGAAGAATTCGAAATTTACAAGGCCTTTAAACAATCTAAAAAGACGAACAACTCACAAGACGGCGGATTCATATTAAACGACCAACTCAACTTCAAGTCAGATCCCTTGTACGACACGGCCATTGTGATACAAGATGCGTTGCACAGATAGCAGTTTACTCGGACAGTCAGGGAGCGAGTAACATCGCGACGGTGTACACTGGCTATAACGCGAAGTGAACTCATGTTGTGACAGTGCGTGCTCCTCTGTGCATTTAGTGTATTTAATATTTTGACGAGTTAATGTTTTAACCATTGATTTTAATTTTAATTTATTATGTTTTAATCTTAATGTCTGACGTTCTGTGAAGATGAATTATTCTGAAGATGGGGCATATGCCTTGAAACGCGTCAAGCGAAATTACAAGTAAGTCACTCGACGGATTAGATAAGCATTATTTATTTAATACAGTGACTTGGATACTTTAAAAATGAATATTAGTGAGATGAGGTTCTTAAGATCTCTACTTGGAGTATCCCGAGCAGACCGGCTAAGGAATGATGACATAAAGACCGCCCTCGGAACTGACAGCCTGAATGACAGGATTAAGCATGTGCAAAGCATGCGTCACGGACATTAAAGTTTTATTTACAGATAAGGGCAAGGATGAAATTATCTACCACGTGCCCTTTCACCAAATTGTTGCAATCTTCCAGCATTACTTACCAAACATTTATCCTCAGAAATTGTTCTTTAGAAAAGGAAATGAAACAACTTTTGCAAGAAGGGTTCACTTTAATGTATTTATTACAAAACAAATTATTATATTTTCGATTGAAAAACAAGATCAATTTTTGGAAGTCATCAGACCTAAGGTGCTCGTCCGTGCAAAAACAAAATTTACCTTTTCGCCCGAATTATCCCGCCGGTTGCAATTACCAGGTGAAGTAGAGATTAATTTTGCAAAATTTAATAAGAGATTTTATTGCTACAATACATTAACAATAATGTGCTTTCGCATGTACTAACATATTTATTCAAAAAAACTTGGGATAACACCTAAAGTAGGGATTCGAGGAATATAAAGCCACTATTTTTCAAAATATATACTTTTAAAAGTTTGCGTTTTCACTAAATTTGTCAAGATACGAATATGAAATCGAGACACTTTGTAAAATTTTACGGTAAAAAATGAATTCCAACTTTGTCGAGCAAGTGGACAAGAGGTCGTAGTTAGGATCTGATAATGGTGGAGACACTGAAAGGCCTCGTCCGGAGCATGACAGGTAGCAGTTCAGTAAGTAAGCACTACAAAGTTGAAATTACAGAGACTGCTAATTCAAATAACAAGATGAAAATTAATTAATTACCCTACGTTAAGTTAGCTTGGGTAAAGTGGTTATAGAATTTTTCTGGATTTTTTAATAGCTCTGGAGGTGGTAATTGATTGCCGTTGTTTCCCCACTGATTATTTAGAAGATGGTCCAAGCGCGCGACCCGACGGTGATCCGCTTCTCCGAAGAGAGATTTTGGTGTATTGTCACACACAAAGCTACCTTATCAAAGAGTACACCCAAAGACTGTACAGGCAGATATCCTGTGCAATGCAGTTTTGAGCGATGCATGACATTGTTGAGCGGAGAGCGGCTGATTGTTTGTGTTACTTTGACATTTAATATTAGTTATAATTACGAATAGAAAGTTGTTTGTAGACATGATTGTAATTGATGTCTTTAGATTGAGTAACATCAGCCGTCGTCATCATTAAAGATAATTAAAATAGGCTGTAAAACCGTTTCTACCCACACAAGTGGATAATATGCTTCTCAACGTAAGATTACCAGACGTCCTCTTTTTCCCGGACACGTCCTCATTTTTAATGTTAAAAACCTGACCGTGATGATTTTTTTTAAATACAGGGAAATGTTCTCTTTTTTTGTAAAACTTAAAAATGTAGTCACGCTCAATTTTCATAAGTTTTTTAAGAAATACCCTGATTTGTATGATAACCATCTTTCCAGTCAGTTATGGTGTAAATATTTTAAGGAAAGTCCAACATCATCTTGTTATTCAGAACTTTTGAAAATTGTTGAGTTATTTTTATTCTATTACGAGTAATAACTCTGTTACAGAACGGGTATTTTCTCTCATCAGTTCACAGTGGACCAAAGAGAGAAATATGTTAATGGTAGAAAATGTTAAAGGTATAATTTGTGTACAGTACAACTTTAAAAGTTCTGAATCAGTACTGATCATGATTATTTCATGAGAATTATTTCATGAGAAGTTCCTAGAACTTCAGTACGGCCTAATATGACCAGAGGAGCTGAAATCAGGGTAAAATATAACTCGCTAACGAAGCGTTTGCGGACCTATATTTATATGAACTTTTTTATTTATTTTTACATGTAGAATGAGCTCCTAAAGTCTCTGCATATCTTCGTGAATCACCCTGTATAGTCTCTACCTCATCACTGAGGTGAATTAGCGGACACCGTGCCAATCTAGACACTGATAATGGCCTCCGATGGTGGGGCCGAAACGTTTGTCGATAGTAACAACAGTGGACCACGGCCCAACAGCCCGGCTGATAATTATAATTTCAACAATGTTGAAGCCGGCCGTGAAAGATTAAGAACTTGCATAAAAATGGTTTGTTCCAGTTCCAATCAGATAGACTAGAGCTGGTCACTACAAGGATTCTTCGGACGTCCCAAACCTCTCCGTCCTTTTCAGTTTATAATGCAATAGTTGTTTGGGGATGCGACAGTCATCCATTCTGTTAAGATGTTCCAACCATTTTAACCGATACTAAAATGACGATACTACAGTTCTTGCCGTAAACCTTCTGTATTTCTTCTGCGATCTCGAAAACTATGTCCTGCCACGCGCCTGGGAAATCTCATTTCGGCCGCCCAATTACGACTGGCCTGAGATTTCGTTAAAGTTCAATTCTCAGATCTATAGACAAGCGTGGTGAAGGTCATCACCTTATAGAACTTTAAGCGTGTTTCTTTACTCGTTGATTTTATGGTTGCCCTGATGGTTTCACACATATGGTTGAACTTGTGTAGCTTATTCACCGCGCCATTGTTTTTAATGTAACAATTGTATAATATCGTTTTAGCCTAGGTATTCAAAATTACTGAACTGTTACAGAAAAGAACCATCTACAACAATTTTTTTGTTCTGTGACGAAAAAAGGTTTTCTTTTTCTTAGCTAAACCGGGTCCTTCTTTCATAAATTTGTACAACCAGTTTATCTAGGAGACTACATAATATTCACCCATTAACGCCTTATCTTTTTTAAGATAATCGATTCGTAATATTTCTTTAGCGTTTAAAAATATTGATCCTATAACGTTGCCTGGGGTTGGAACAGCATTTGCGTTTGTTGGTGCAGGACAACCACCAGTGTCTGTCCATTGTTTTTACTGCGCCTTTGTTTCGGGTGTGTAACGATGAACTAAAGTTTCATCCATAGTTTCAAATAGGCGATCAAAATCGGTTTTGTTTTTCTTAAAGCGATCAAAATCTCTTGGAAAACTTTCATTCGCGCATGATTTTTTTTATCATGCGTCAGCAGACGCTGCACCCAGCATCTTCACACCTAAAACGTCAGTTAATAGGCTATGCCACGTACCGACTCTTTTGAGATTCCTGTAGCGCCTACGCTGTTTTTCGCTGTTTCATTGGTTGATTGTCCAAAACCATCCCATGATACACTTTCTGAACAATTTCTTCAGAGAACGAACTTTCGGACATCCTGAATATGAGTCATCGTCAAGCCTCATTTGACTACGTTTGCTACGTTTGGATTCACCACTTGGAGGTGATGTTGAAGATTGTTGTTGGAGGATAGGGGTCACGTTGGGCTACAGCGCCGAAGAAGAAGAAGAAGAAGAAGAAGAAGAAGAAGAAGAAGAAGAAGAAGAAGAAGAAGAAGAAGAAGAAGAAGAAGAAGAAGAAGAAGAACAACAACAACAACAACAACAACAACAACAACAACAACAACAACAACAACAACAACAACAACAACAAGAATTATCGGTTTGTTATATTCATTTTTAGAGGCCAGGGCTCACGTTGGACTGTAGTACCGAAGAAGAGGAAGAAGGAGAAATATCGGTTTGTATATTCATTTTTGCATTAAAATTTTTTCTTTTCATTGGAAGCCATAATCTCAGTTTTATTTATGAATACTTTTATATTATAGTTGTCTTGATTATTCATCTCTTCTTTCACAGCACTAACACTTAACTAAAAATGAACTTTTTTCATGTGAAACTTACTAATTTTATTGGACGCGTTTCGGCTTAGTATCCGCCTTCTTCAGCTTTGGTAACAGACTGCCAGCATTTTGTAACGGTTGTGTGGAAGGTGAAGTGGGGGTGGTGTGTGGAGGAAGGGGATTGGCGCGGGGATTCAACTTACTGTTTGTTTTCTGTATAATTGTGTCAAAAAGTGTATGTGATTTATATTGTAATTGATCGTTAGTATGTTGTTTGGTTGTGTTGTGTGGTGTTTATATATTTCGTATTGTTCAGTTGTGTTGAGTTTTTGACCTTTGGGTATGTAATGTAAAATTTCAAGATTAGTGTCTATGTTGGTGTAACTGTGGTTTTCTGTGTGTATGTGTGTGGCAAATGCAGAGTGTATATTGTTGTTGGTTAAAGCTTTTAAGTGTTCAGAATAACGGGATGAAAAAGATCTTCCCGTCTGGCCTATGTAGAAACTTTTATATTATAGTCTACTATTGGCATATTTTGTGCAGTTTATGTATTGAGCGCTGCAGTTCAAGGAGGGTGTTTCTATTAAGCAAGTAAACCGCCACACCTCTCACGTAAGTCTACGTGTGCGTGTGCGCGAGCGCGTGAGTGGGTAGAAATAAACGATGACAACACGCTGAGAACGTGACTAGGGGAAGGCGTAGTTTACGTAAGACCGACAAAGTCATTTTATAGCAATACCAGTAAATATTTACATAATCCGATGCGTATGTGCGAGGAAAACTTACTCGTATATTGGAAGATTATAAGGAAACCGCGAGTCTTGTTTAGCGCGTTTTGTTTTGTTCTAAAGCTTCGTGCTCATGTCCGACCACGTGTCTGCTACATACTTATTTATTTGTTAGCCCTTAGCCATGGCCGGCTCTAGTAGAAGGCCGGAGTATTAAACGTGTCAACTCTGGAACCAGCTGATATTTGAGGCCGACTAGACGATCTCTTAATTTATGTAATTCAATAATCAAATCGCGTCATTTTTAATTGCCGGTTAATAGCAGTTTTATAATTCTTCATTTTTTGCAAATAAAAAGTTTATTACATAAAATACTGTTACATTATTTAAAAAATATAATAATTAACTCATTCACATGATAGAATTCAATAATTCGAACAAAATTAATTCATTAGGCCTAACATTAATTCACTAATTTCTTCATCTTAAACGTATAGTACTAGGTGCGGACAGACCTATAATTTAGATTTAACTATTAATAGGTCTACTAATGACTTTAGTAATGGTATGAAATTAAATCAAAATATAACGTGTTCACTTTAGCTATTTTATTACACTATGCGTATAGGCCTCAGACACAACGTTGCCACAATTAATATTCCGGCCTTCTACTAGAGCCGGCCATGCCTTATCCTGTTGTACTTGAGATGTCGAAACCATCGCTCTTTCTCCAACCATTACTATCCCTCACTTTCCTCATAGTGCTTTATCCACTTGAATCCTCACTTGTTTGGCATATTGTTGTGAATCGTCAATACCACATTGTTGTACACTTCCACGCCTAATTTGTTACCCTCTTTTCCTACGTTCCTGCCTTGTCGCTATCTCACCACATTCTCGAATCATCTCAACTTTGTCCAACACCATCTTTCAACTGGATTGTGTCCTCCCCTTGTATACTCTGGCTTGTACTCGACCAACAGTGGTGAACAGTGACCAACCCAAGGCAAAAAAATAACACAAGTATGTGCGGATTATCGTTTAAATGACGATTTCGATAACGACCAGGTATTTATGACGCAACAACGAGCTAATTCCAAACTTACTGAGCAGCTGAGAAAACAACGTAGCTACACTTCGTACACATTTGCAAGACACAGTAAGCCTACTGTGTAACGTTTGCTTCGAAACAAGAAAAACCGTATAATCTCCTTTATAATTTTTACAATCTCCTCCTTTTCTTCAGCACGTCTCCATTGTTTATTTGATTTGCCAAACTGGTTTTCATTTCGTCCACTTCAAAAACCACGATTCCTTTATTCTAGTGCCCAAAAGAGGGGACAACAGACAGACTGACAGCGGAGGCCAGTAACAATGTAATCTGCTCGAGTACGTACGGCCATGGACTCTGTGTTGTTGTTTACAATGGAATTGGGTCTGTTGATGTATAACACTATGACACGCGATAAAAATATATACGCATATTAAAAATAAAAGAACAAGAGTTCACTCTACACCAAATATAAATAATCATATTGATAACGTATAGTAAGTACTAATAGGTGATCATTGACAGCATGATAACAGATAACACACACACACACACACAAACTGTGTAACGATTCAAGCAACGTCCGCCTTATCAACAACCCGTTTAAAACAATCACGGGCTCTCGCCGATAAGCTCGACAGTGCCTAGTCGTCAGAATGTGTACCCCCAGTAGTTTAACTTAGAGCTCCTCCTCCTGGGGGATGGTGAGGCTATCTTGATGGTTGCATTCTCCATTTTCCTCAGGAGAAATGGGAAATTTAGGATTTTTCCTATATACTTGCTATATACTGGAAGGAGAGACGGTTAATTCGTAATCTGTTCCTTGGGCAGGAAGTGAGTGTGCAAATCGGAAAGGAGAATGCAGAAGGAATCAAGATTGGAAGAGGAGTAAGGCAAGGCTGCTGTATGTCACCAACTTTATTTAACCATCCACCACTTCCATCCATTTCCACTTTTCTTTATTTTTCCATCTTGATAACTTGATTAGGAAGTGCTTTGACAAAACAAGAGGGGTGAATGTCGGTGGAAGAAGAATTGAATGTATAAGGTTAGCTGATGACATGGCTGTTTTAGCAGAAAAGGAAGAGACAATGAATGAAATGATAAGAGATTTGAATTTAGTATCCGAGGAATATGGAATGAGGATTAATGGGAAAAAAACTAAGTGTATGGTGATTAGCAGAGGAGGAAAAAGGGCAAACATAAAGATACGGCAAGACAAAATACAACGGGTGGAGTTGTTTAAATATCTTGAAAGCTTGATAAGTGAAGATATGTCCTGCACTCGTGAATTTGGAGCAAGAATTGCTATAGCGAAAGAGGCATTTAATGGGAAGGAAAGACTGCTGTGTGGCAAAATTAATAAGAATTTAAGGAAATGATTGGCCAAATATTATGTGTGGAGCGTTGCTTTATGTGGTGCAGAAAAATGGACACTGAGGAAGGAGGATGAGAAAAGATTAGAATCATTTGACGAGCAATGGAAAAAGTAAGGTGGGTTGATAAAGAAAGGAATGATGAAGATTTAAGAAGAATAGGCGAAGAGAGAAGAATCCTGAAGGTAATAGAAAATGTAACGTCTCCCTTGTTAAGACATTACAAAAGTCGGGAACCAGTTCAATTTGTTACCTGTTAATTAAACTAGGTGCCGTTGTTAGTAAACCTTACTTACCAACAAATTATAACACATTATTAATTAGGAATTAGTCAAGGATTGCATAAATTTATTCACTCGCTGGGTGTTAGCAAAAACATCTCTTTATTATCATATTTATATCTCATAGTTTACTTTACTTTTAAAAGAAAGACTCTAATAAATTCTGCATTTAATATTTTGAAAATTTTTACTTCTTATTCTTTTTATCTCAAAACCATTCAGCTAGATATTGTTTCAAGTACCACGGATCCGGGTCTCAACTTTGTTATATTTTAATTTATCACAACTTCAACCAAATTATTTGAAGAATAGTTTGGGTGTAAATTTTAGAATTACTTTACATCTAAACATCGTAATGTTATTACTACTGCATTACAGAGATTACAAATCTTTATATGTTAATCTTTTAATTATCAAAAGCTCTTTACTGTTCTTTTGTTACTTAAATTTTTACAAATGTTATGATTTGATATCACCTGAATATAACATGAGTTTGCTATGGGGTCCGTGATGGTCTTCTTCAGTCGTCTTCTAGGGTGTGATACAATGTTCCTCTTGATGCTCCATTTGGTTGATTGTTTCCGAAAGGTAGTCTAGTTCTAGACGATTGGATTCTGGTACTAGACGTTCATATGGTTGTTGTTGTTGTTTTCTTCTTCTGGAGTCGGTTGTTCACATTTTACATTTTAATTACAGTTCTTATTTTAGCAGCACTAAAATCTGGTAAGAAACAAATCTTACCACTTACAGTTTGTTAAGAGATGTGTCGGCTAAGTTCCCTTTTTTTTTATTACATATTTCTTCACGCACTACATTACTATTTTTTTTATTATTATTATTATTTCCACGCTACATTGGGTTAAATCGAAATCACTACAAACTTGATTGAATAGTTTTTAAGCGGTATACACCTACGTGTAAATTGACAACACAGTAGCGACATCCTTACATGTCGAGGTTTCTCCGGCGAATGGGGGCATTGTTTAGCGGCGAGGAGTCTGTAAGCTGGCGCGGTTTTACGCGCTGAGAAAGTAGTTCGTTCTTTTTAGTAGTATTAATTATTCACTAATTAACTCGTAATACTTTATGCTACCTTTTGGTTATGAATTAGGAATTTCTTTATTTATTTAGTACGTCTTTTATTTAATTAACGGAATTATTATTTTTAGCTAAATAACATCGTACTTTGCGTGTTAGTACTGGACAATTTGCACGTTGATGCAGGAATCTAGGTACAGGCAAGGGGTGGATAATACTCTTACTTGTTACAAAAACAAAATTTTCATTTGTGCTATTTAAACATTTTTTTAAATCGTCACATCCTCCTGCACTTAACGATGAAGACGGGGCGACGGGGTAATAACAGAAAATCTAATAAATACAATTACATTTGGGCACAGAACTTCGTACTGAAATTTCTCTCTCTCAGATGATTTCTATCCATCAATTGATTATCTTACAACTTATACATAATATTTAAATTCTAATACACCTACTACATATAAAATACACAAATACATAAATCTACCTTATTTTTAAGTCTTACATCTACTACCGGTTTTTTGCTTGATTTCTTCACTCGTTTTACGGAGTTATACTCATGAGTAGGTTACTAATAATAATCACGTATTGTAATAACAATCGAATTACTTTTAGTTTACTGCGCTAGAGATTTGTTTTTTCGTCAGCTGACTTCTCATTCTTTATTTCATTCTCGCAGGACATTAGCTAAGGTTGATCAGGCCTCGCTAGTATTCGTACGAGGTGTTTGAGTTTACTCTCACTTACGATATAGGATGTTGCAAAATCTTATCGTATTCCTGTATAAGTATATACAACATATTTTATTCTTAATACTTAAGTAGTATTCTCGGTTTACTATCTTTCTCGTAGTCGTGCTTCTTTATTTTGACACGAAAACAATGTTTTTATTTGAGACAGATGGCTTCTGCGAACGTAATTTTCTGTATTGGGTTCATACAGTAACAGGGGTGATGAACTTATGAATTTTGTAGAGGCCACACCATCGGTATGATAATTTGGAAGTGGTCCTATCAACGGCTTTACTCGTAGGGTGAGTTTTATACATTAATAAATCACCTACTTTATACTCTATTTTCCTGTTATTCTGCTCATGATATTTCCGCGATTTTTTTAAATTCGCTCTCAAATTTGCACGAGCTTCGTTCCATATTTTCCTTATGTTATTCCCATTTATGTCGCGGGGCAATAACTCATGGATTTTCCACTTCGTGGTTAACGGGTGGTTGGGTTTATACTTGTACAGTAAATCAAATGGTGTTGATTTATGTCCTTCATGATACGCTGAGTTGAAAGCAAATTGTATCCATGATACATTTTGATCCCAGGTTGTCTGGTCTTTAGCGTGATAAGATATTAAGGCTGATTTTAAGTTTCGCAAGTATCTTTCTGCTAGGTTTCCTTGCGGTCGGTACTCGGTCACTGTAATATGATTTATCCCTAATTTAAAACACATGTCATTAAATTCTTTCGATTTAAACTGAGGTCCATTGTCAGATATTAGGTGTAAGGGTGTACCATAATCTTTAAATAGTCTTTCTTGTAGAATTTTTATTGTCGTAGATGCTAAGGCACGTCTCATAGGATACATCCATACGAATTTAGTGAAGGAGTCCACACAAATTAATAGCATAGTATTTCCGGATTTAGAACGGGGATAAGGTCCAGAATAGTCTATGTACATCTTTGAGAAGGGAGTAGTGGGTATTTCTGAGATTAATTTTACGACTTGACTGATTCTTGCTGGCTTGCTCAGGGCACAGATTTCGCATTCTTTCACGAACTTTGTTATTTCACTGTTCATGTTTTCCCAATGGTATTCCTTGCGAATACGATGTATAGTTTTCCTAATTCCCATATGAGCTCCAATGGTCGGTGAATGGTAGTATTCCATTAGCATAGGTTTAATTATTTCCGGGGCGATTATTCTCAGTAATTTTCCGTTAGCCTTTTTAAAACAAAGTACTCGTTTACTCAAGGTATATTTGTCAGAATAATTTCCTTTCTCTATTTGTTCTATTATTTTGCACAATTTCGGATCTTGTTGTTGGTGATATGCTATATCCTTAAATGCAAGGGGAAAGTTAGTAATTAGCGTATTAACGGTAGTGGTTTCAACATTTTCTTCGCCAGATCTAGTATTGGGTAGGTGGAACATGCGGGATAGAGAATCGGCTACTACATTTTGAGTACCACAAATATGTTGCACTTTGAACTTGTAGCAATTCAATCTTAACACCCATCTTCTGATACGACCTAACTGTTTTGGGTGGTTCAATAACCATGACAAAGCTTGATTGTCGGTTTCTAGTAGAAATTCCTTATGTTCCAAAAATGGTTTGAATTTTTCGAAGGCGAATACTACGGCTAAACATTCAAGTTCGTAGGCTGAGAACTTCCTTTCTTGCTCGGTCAATGTAGGGGAAGCATAGCTGATCGGGAGTCTAGTATTATTGGTTTCCTGGTATATTACGGCTCCTAATGCTACACTCGAACTGTCGGTCTGTACGACAAATGGTTTACTGAAATCTGCTAACTGCAATACCGGTGGGGATATTATGCTTTCTTTTAGTGTTTCAAAAGCGTCTTGGTGTCGAGTAGTCCACTCGAATTTCGTTCCTTTCTTTCTTAATGCATTCAATGGGGCTGCTATATCCGCTAGGTGGGGTATGTACTTGTGAAAATAATTAATCATACCTAAAAATCGAGCTATACCTTTGGCGTCTCTCGGTGGTAAGAATTCTCGGATTGCGCGTGTACGTTCGGGATCGATGCTAACCTTACCTTCGGCAGATACTATATGACCTAAGAAGGAGAATTGTTTTACAGCGAAGTTAACTTTACTCGGGTTTACCGTTAGTCCAGCTTTCTTTAACCTGGTTAATACTTCACGCAAGTGATCAATATGTTGATCTATTGACTCACTATATACTACTATATCGTCAAGATAGTGATATACAAATTTAAATTTAACGTCATGAAAAATTTTTTCCAACAGTCTGCTACATACTGAACTTCCTTGTGATATACCGAATGGTACTCTATTTAGTCTAGTAAATCGATATAGATTAAACGGGACAGCAAACGCAGTTAGATGTTTTGATTCCTCAGCTAGTGGGATTTGGTGGAATGCCTGGTTGAGATCCATTATGGTGAAGATTTTCGCTTTTGTAAAATAGTGAAACGCGCTGTGAATGTCGGGCAGGGGTATCGATTCAAATTCTATACTCTTATTTAGCTGTCTATAATCCACCACTAGTCTATGTTTGTCAGTTCCTTTTGGTACTAGGAATGCAGGTGATGAGTATGGAGAAGTTGACGGTTCTATGACGTGTTGCTCAATGAGTTTGTTAATGTGGTTTCTCATTATTTCCATCTTGGGCGGTGATAATTTGTATGGGTGAAGGCGTATTACCTTGTTGTCACTAAGATTTATTTTATATTCGATTAAGTGGGTTAATCCTAACTTGGGTGTGAGTACAGTAGAAAATTCCCTTATTAACTTTTGAATTCTTTGTCGCTCATTTCCTTTTAAATGACTCAGACTAGATTCATGATGCTCTAATTGAATAGTTGAGGTTTCACAATTAGCGTCGTTACTTAACTCGGAGTCGAACTGATATTTTCGAGTACGATCAAATCTGAAGAAATATTGTTTTGCATATATATCAAGGATTAAGCCAGTTTTACTTATAAAATCAGCGCCTAGTATTAAGTTTTGTCCTAACACTTCAGCTACTAGTAGGGGAACATACCAAGTAAAATTCTTTATTTTTAATTTCACCGTAATACTGCGCGATATATTTAGGTTTTGTTTATTTGCGGTGGCACACTTTATGTTCACGTTTTGGCTACGTTTAATCAGATTATGATTAGCTAATACGGTTAGCTAATAATACCTAACAATACTAATTAGCTAATAGCTAACAATACTAATTGTTGACTAATTATACTACGGGTAGATCCGGAATCAATTAAACCAAGGGTATTCGTTGCTCCAAGGTCTATCTGTACGTAGGGTAGTTGGCATATACTTGTTTTGCATGCACCAATAGAGTTGCACTTCTCAATAAATCTTGTTAAGTAAGGGTCTATGCGTTTATTTCTATTTATTTTTACTCTATGATTATTATTGTTTTTACCTTTCCTTCTGGTGCTGCGGAAGACGTAGGATTTTTGTTCTTCCCGCTTCACATGTTTTTTGACTGGTCGGTTTTCTGTTGGTAGCGCTTTTGTTTACAATTCTTGCTAATGTGTCCGGCCTTTCCACAGTTATAACATCTTCTTTCCTCATTGACTTCGCTCGCATGTTGTCGGGGTTTTGGTCTAGAGTATGAAATATGGGGGTAGCTTTGGGTTTTAGATGTACTTACGAATCGCTTATCGCGGTAGGTTCGGGTATCAGTTCCAATTGGTAGAGGTTGGAATGAATTTCTGCGTTGAGTCTGGGACATAGAAACGCGTCTGTTCTGGTGAGAATACCAGACGTTGGACGAATGTATACAACATAGTTCTAGTTCGGTGAAAGTGGTTGGTCGCTTCATGAGCGCTAGGCGAGATCGCTCCTCGGGAGATAGTCCTACTAAGATAGTGTCTACTAACTGTTGTTCACTCCATTTAACTTGTAGCAAAAAAGCAGATTCCCTTATTTCAGATATATAATGAGCTAATCTCTCGTATGCTCCTTGTACACGAAGTACTAGGTTCCGCTTTAATTCTTCGTAGATACCGGTGGGAATGAAATGTCTTATTAGGGTGGTATGAAGTTCTTCTACAGGGTGATTATACCTTAGGGATTCTAACACACAATCTTTTAAAGGAGATCTACATTTAGGTAAAATTACTTGTAAAATCTGGTCATCTCTTAGTTGTCGCAGATCCTTTAACTGTAAAAGGTGCTTGAGAAAATCTAGGAGCTTTGTAATATTCAGCCCATCAGTGGTTGGTATGTCCGACAAAATACGTTCTACAGGGTGGGTTATTTTTCCATAAAGCTTGGTAGTTAGATTTAATTGAGTCGTCATTCTAGATTTTTTCGCAGATTGATTCGTCAGCAAATGAGGAGGTAAATCGTAGGTACGAGTCATATTCTCTAGTTCATTTGGAAGTAACGTGACGTTTACGGGTTGGATATTTACTTGTCTATCAGTTAACCGTTCTTTAAATGGATCTATATTGGATTCCTGCAGAAACTGAAATTTTACAGTACCGGTTTGCTGTTCTTGAGTAGGGGATTGGGTAGGGGAAATATTTAGTTTCGTCATTGCTTCTTCAATCTCTTCTAATCTAAACGATTCGGACCTTCGACGTAATTCGCGCATTATCTCGGATAATTGTTGTAATGCTTCCTCCGCGAATTTTTGCGCATCCGGTGGAGTAACTTTATCACCGGGCCAATTCAACAAATTGGTGATACGGCGGGTCAAATGTTCGATTCTTTGGGTGGTGCGTAAAATTACTGCGGGGGATTTTTCATCACGCAGGGTTTGTGCGATCGAAGTAAGTTCCGTATACTTGTGATAGCATGTTTCCTTTTCACTTTCAAAATCTAATGCACTTAAACGATTTAACAATGAGGGTTTGCCCGGTTTATTTTCACGTAACGTTTTGCGAAGTTCCGCGACAGTTACATTTGCGTATGGAAGACCACGTAACAAGGCTTCATAGCTTAATTCGTCCTTCAACAACAAGTCGGGGTTAAATTGAGCCATTTTGTGTTAATAATGACCTTTAAATAAACTAAGTATTACGTACGACAAATCTTATGTCATCTATTTTAAACACTTATAAAGCTTGAATTCATTTAAACACACACATATATCTCTTATTACACATAGAATCTTATACTAATTAATCAAATTAAATTTATCTCACAACAATTCAATTTTCTGTACTGTCAGATATCATTAGTCAAAACAAAACGCTAATATTATTTTATAGTGGAGAGAAATTTCACACACGAAGAGTTCATTGCTTTTAAAATAGCACAAAGGGTCAGCTGTTTGGGGGAGTCTTATTGTTTGCATAGGGTGGTTTAACAAAGTAGGGTGATTCAGACAATCCTAAACACGATTTTTTCTTGTTCTGAACTGTCTGTTATGTGTGCGAGGGAAGGTTTTGTATGGGATGCTCTATACGTACAAAGGGGAGAGTTTACATTTCTCGACACGCATTTAACATGAAACAGCCTGTCAATACCGACAGGTTTAAAATGGAATATTTACCAGCAATGACTTGTTTATTACGGCAAAGTCCCAATACTAATATTATTATTTCTTAATTAAAACCTTGCTTATTTATTTGTTTACGATTTCAGAGTGAATAAATTTATATTCGACAAAGTTACTGTTAATAAATTATAACAATGTACACAATTAATTATTAAAACAACAACACAATACACAATTCTTTTGTACAAAGCAGAGTTGCGCAATTTTGGTACCGTAAAAGCTTGTTACGACCTTACAAACGTCGGGAACCAGTTCAATTTGTTACCTGGTAATTAAACTAGCTGCCGTTGTTAGTAAACCTTACTTACCAACAAATTATAACACATTATTAATTAGGAATTAGTCAAGGATTGCATAAATTTATTCACTCGCTGGGTGTTAGCAAAAACATCTCTTTATTATCATATTTATATCTCATAGTTTACTTTACTTTTAAAAGAAAGACTCTAATAAATTCTGCATTTAATATTTTGAAAATTTTTACTTCTTATTCTTTTTATCTCAAAACCATTCAGCTAGATATTGTTTCAAGTACCACGGATCCGGGTCTCAACTTTGTTATATTTTAATTTATCACAACTTCAACCAAATTATTTGAAGAATAGTTTGGGTGTAAATTTTAGAATTACTTTACATCTAAACATCGTAATGTTATTACTACTGCATTACAGAGATTACAAATCTTTATATGTTAATCTTTTAATTATCAAAAGCTCTTTACTGTTCTTTTGTTACTTAAATTTTTACAAATGTTATGATTTGATATCACCTGAATATAACATGAGTTTGCTGTGGGGTCCGTGATGGTCTTCTTCAGTCGTCTTCTAGGGTGTGATACAATGTTCCTCTTGATGCTCCATTTGGTTGATTGTTTCCGAAAGGTAGTCTAGTTCTAGACAATTGGATTCTGGTACTAGAAGTTCATATGGTTGTTGTTGTTGTTTTCTTCTTCTGGAGTCGGTTGTTCACATTTTACATTTTAATTACAGTTCTTATTTTAGCAGCACTAAAATCTGGTAAGAAACATATCTTACCACTTACAGTTTGTTAAGAGATGTGTCGGCTAAGTTCCCTTTTTTTTTATTACATATTTCTTCACGCACTACATTACTATTTTTTTTATTATTATTATTATTTCCACGCTACATTGGGTTAAATCGAAATCACTACAAACTTGATTGAATAGTTTTTAAGCGGTATACACCTACGTGTAAATTGACAACACAGTAGCGACATCCTTACATGTCGAAGTTTCTCCGGCGAATGGGGGCATTGTTTAGCGGCGAGGAGTCTGTAAGCTGGCGCGGTTTTACGCGCTGAGAAAGTAGTTCGTTTTTTTAGTAGTATTAATTATTCATTAATTAACTCGTAATACTTTATGCTACCTTTTGGTTATGAATTAGGAATTTCCTTATTTATTTAGTACGTCTTTTATTTAATTAACGGAATTATTATTTTTAGCTAAATAACATCGTACTTTGCGTGTTAGTACTAGACAATTTGCACGTTGATGCATGAATCTAGGTACAGGTAAGGGGTGGATGATACTCTTACTTGTTATAAAAACAAAATTTTCATTTGTGCTATTTAAACATTTTTTTAAATCGTCACAAAAATAGTAAAAGGAATTGGTTAGGTCATTGTTTAAGAAGACTGGTTGCTTACAACTGCTATGGAGGGTGTCATAGAAGGAGAAAAAAGAAGAGGGCGTAGAAGAATGAAGTTGATAGATACCATTAAAAAAAGTTGATCTCGGTCAGTTGCGACGAAATAACGTTTTTACCTGTTCTTGCGCGGTCAATTGTGCCCCGCACATTCGCTTACTGACCGAATCTGTCATTCATAAATGTTCCTATTCTGAACTTCTATGAGATTTCAATTCATTTGTGTGAGTAACGTCTTTCTTCCATTACTCTTGTCACGTATGGTTAGGTTAGGTTAGATAACTTAGCTTAGGGTAGGTTAGGTCAGGTCAGGTCAGGTTTAGTTAGGTTAGGTTAGGTTACGGTTACCCCTTAAAATCAGAGTGTGTTACGAAGAAACGAAAAGACTGGCATGCGATAGGACAGCTTGGAGAGCTTTTACAATTTGAAGACCTGCCTTAGGGCATTACACCTATATAATTTGTAAATACACTTTATAAATTCTTTGCGTCTTCAAGAGTGAACCAACCAACGTGAAAAACTGTAGTTGAAAAAATATGGAAAAGCGCTGTTTCCAAAATACAGTAATCCCCGCTTATGAAACGGACCCCGCTGATAACGGACAACTCTGAGAAACGTGGAATGTTGATAAATTAAAGACAATCAGGCTCAATATTGGAGCTTAGCAACGGTGGACAATGTAAGCGAAATAAAAGACATAACATTTAAAAAGCCATAAAAAACCTAAGACATTTAAATGAATCGTATCCATATTATGTAAGGCCTACTTGTTTTATACTTTAAACATTATTTTATACGGTCCAAGTCACTTTATATAGGAATGATTTACCTTATTGAAACCGTCCAGTGACTTCAAGTTGTATATTTATGACGGATTGGGCCTCACGCAGTGCACTGTGTCGGACGCTTGTACAGGTTTTACAATTGTACATATGTGTGTTTTTTGTGTTTTTGTGAATTTTAATATTTGATGATCTCCTTGTGAGTGATAACTATCTGATGAAGGGTCATATGACTCGAAACGTCATAAATATACAACTTGAAGTCACTGGACGGTTTCAGTAAGGTAAATCATTATTGTTTTATACGGTTACAACGGACTTTCAGTATAACGGACACCTCAGAACCCCTATTAGTTTGATATAACTGGGGATTACTGTACTCTGTCTTAATTAAATGTTATTCAAATTAAAGATAATAAACCCCATGTCATAAGGAATTACTTTAAATCTAAATTTTTATTCTTAATAGATGTTATGAAAATTAGTCTTCCTGAAGACATTTTGAACCCAGTTTTACTACCCTTTCGCACTTTGTTTTAAGCATGTTTTCCTAACAGTGTTTTAAGCAACTTAAAATTCGTGTCAAAATACGTTATTTCTTATTTACAACCTAGCAATCAAATCTTCTTATATTTTTTGTGAATGAAAGTCAAATAACTGCAAAAACGACGGTTCAAAACATAGAGATTGCATTGATTTAATGCTCGCTCGGCATTAAAATTTATTAAAATTTGAATTTAATAAATAAATACTTGGTATAGTTCTATACGTAATTTATATTTTCCTGACAATTGTGTCACCAGTTACGGCTGCTTCAGAGATTAGATTTAACATCAGCATCTCACATTTAACCTCTGAAGCAGCTGTAACCGGTGACACAATTGTCAGGGAAACATAACTTACCTGTAGAACTATACCACAGGTATACCAGAGTCATGGCAAAGCAACCTAGTAAGGGGAGGTTTGTCTGGATGCAAAAGATAAAGGTAGATTAACAGGCTCTTGACTTCGTTTTGTAGCGCGTCCGTAATTGTTTTTTAATGCTGCCAACAGATACGTTATTTACCCGAATTTTGGATGACTGTCTTTTAATAAAACTCTAGCTATAAGAAAACTCTAACTTAAATAATATAATTTAAGAAAATTATTTATAAGCCTTATTTTATTTAACACACGCAACTGACTTAGAAATACAGTACGTCTACGTCAAGTTGCAATTCCGCTGAAATCTTTAATTGCTCCCGTAGTTAGGCCGCTGCTCATGACCCAAACCTTGTGACGAAATGTATACAGTAATGCGTATTATAATCTCTCGTCAATAGGGGATTCATTTATAGGCCGCTTTATAATGCAAAAATTTACAGGCATTGCACAAATGCAATGCACAGAGGAGGGCATTGAAAATGCTTCAATAAATCTAAAAAATATATTACAACGGTACGTATACATTTGATTGTGAACGAATTTAAATGTATTTTAATTTGTATAGCCCCACGTTCTTTGGGATGACAATTCTATAACAATACATACTGTTATATTTAAATTTGTGGAGCCCCACGATCTTGGAGCGCCAATTCTATACAACAATACAATTGATTAAATGTAAGCGTGTCGAGCCCCAAGTTAACGGGCGACAAAATTATATAACAACACAATTATATATGCAGGTTGTAAGTAATTATAACAATACCAGGTGTAACTATAATAAGAGTAGTAGATTTATGAGTAGTTAAAAATTCATATTTATTGTTTTATCAAGCATTATAAATAATAAAACATTGTTAATAATCTCCGATCAAGATATCACTCATTATTAAATGTTTATCTCTTACGCTATACGTGTTACACACCTTTAAAACACTCTTACATCTAGACATGTTAATAATCTTAATCTAGACATTTATTCTATTTGATTTACTAAAACAACATAGAATTTAAATGTAATTTTAATTGAATTCTTTTAATTCAGATCTGACCTCAGCTTGCTCAGTCTATACCAATGTTTCAAAAAAATAAATTTAAAATTATATTCATTAGCCTACTCTTAGACTGGCATTTGTTTTAATATTAAAAATTTAAATTATTCTTTTCTACAAAATGCAAATATCAAATCATTTCAATTATTTACTTTGATCTCAAATTTTAACTCTTTTTTTTCTATATTTCTTTATATGCGATCGCTCATTCTTACGACTAAAACATTTATC
The DNA here is from genome assembly GCA_034769895.1 of Magicicada septendecula. NCBI lineage: Eukaryota > Metazoa > Arthropoda > Insecta > Hemiptera > Cicadidae > Magicicada > Magicicada septendecula. The sequence goes on from CM068373.1 coordinate 354,864,832, forward strand.
TAAGATTCTAATATATTATTTCTAATTATAAACTTTTTTTTGTTTTAATTTTTTGTCTTTTTATATAGTCTTTATGAGCTCTTTTTAAAAAATCATTTATAAATGCATCATGCATGTCACCTCGAGTTTTGATGACCTTACGACTTATTGACGGGGTCCAGCGTTGTCCAGAGTTGGGTTTCCGTTACTCCTGGCTTGGCGTGGTTCTGGATATGTCCAGAGTCCAGCGTCGTTCTCCAGCACTGTGTGGTCCGTCCCAGAGAATTACTGTCTGCTGCAAGGTGGATCTCAGTCGTCGGTTAGGCGTCTAAAAAGCATCTCCTAACGTCCAGCATCCCGCGTCGCTCTTGTAGCTTCTCCGTAGATACTCTGCTGACTTAAACGGTCCCGGTACTTTACGTTTCCCGAAATATCGTAAACATAATTACTGAACGTCTTTATTCGTTCATAGATGAGACTTATAATAAAATAAAACTGTTCTGCCGACGGACAGCGTGTCCGACTGCAACTTTGTCTTGAAATGAAGAGAAGGGTTTTCAGTCGAACCCTTAATTTATACCCTCTCGAGATTCCCCACCTCTTGGTTCCGAAATCTTCTTGTCGAGACCTGCAGATCACATGCTACCCCCACTCCCGAACCTTTTCATATATTTGCAATTTTTTGCAAATGGCAATGTTTTGCACGGAATCGAGATAGCACAAATCATAGCTAATTTGATTAAGCACTCACTGTATTAATTTGAGCGTCTTAGGGTAATTTGCGTATTTTTGGCACGTTTATTTCGCACTGTCTTCGCGTAGTGTGTCCTATTAACGTCATTTTCATACTGTGGATAACTATAAAATTTACACACACTTTGGTGCCTTTGGTTTGTTTATACACTAATTAGTTTTCACACAGTAAATTAAAATAATTATTTTATTAATTACTTGGGGACGGTAGCTGAGATTCCTGTCTGTACATGCATCACTACCACACACAAGATACACGCGTAACACACATACAATCGAGCAGGTGTTCCTTGCCTGTTGAAACAGGTTAATTTCTCCCCTAGTATAACAATGAAACATTTTTACAATCCCAGACCTGTCCATTTACCCCAAACTTATATTAATTTTACAAATTTTATATTTATTTAAAATAATGCTGAATACAGCATATGGCTGTATCGTTGCAATATATATTTATGTTCATTCACCAATCAATGAATTCATTCTTCATTCACCAATCAATGAATTCATTCTTCATTTACCAATGTACAGATTATAAGTTAAATGTAGTCGCATTCATAAGCGAAGTTTTATATGTGTACTACGTTATTGACAACAAAGAAGTAGTTTCTATGGAAACTCACCGGATCCCATTTTCGATCACGCACCAGCGATCGGCCGCAAATGTGTGACACATCCTTATAAACATTTTCAATGTTAAAATGTCGCAATCGCTTATACGTGGTTCTTGGTAGCAGTCTCAGAGTTCCGTGTAAACCTTCTCATGTATGTGCCTACCGTCTCGCACACGTGACCGCGTGGGCGCACACATTTATACTGAAGTCGTAAAATCTGATCTAAACGTTCTCGGTATATACTTTATCTGACCCTGCAGTCATTTTTGATATTTCGATAATCCGATTGTTTGGTTTCGTTGTTAGTGAATATCGAACATAATTTCATGTTGTTAAAAGAATTATATAAATTTTAATTTGTTATGTCGCAAAACAGTTGGTTGACGATTGTTGTTGGTGTCGTAAGTCGTTTTGTAATGGGAAAAAATATTGTAGTAGTAGTATAGCAGAGTTACGTACGTGTGACGCCAACATTTATTGTTAGGTTAACATGAGAACTGAAACAAAACGTGAAAAGCGATACGAGTGTAAAGCAGAACTCTGTTTTTTTTCGGAAAGTACGGGAAACCCCCAACTCGAAAGTAAGGCGGGGTGGCCCCAGGGGCCATCCCTTGCCTATTACTATACATGCCACTTTTTTGTGGCAGAACTCGTTTTTTCTGTAATATTCGTTTTCCAACAAGTACTCTTTTGTGGCTAACAAAAAAGAAACGTCCATTATGTACAATATGTAGAGCGTGTGTCGTCGTTCCTTAATACATAGTTTTTTTCTGTTTTTCCATTAACCATAAACATTTGTATTTTTCAATTTACATTTGGTGTGTTATTTGCCAACTCAAAATCGTTAGGTTCTGTATTTTAAGTATTACTATGTTATAAGCATTGCATGTAAACATTAACGTTGTTTTCCTCAACCATGGCTTTTATTTATTTCACCAGTAAACTAAAAACCAAACACCATTGTTACTTAACCCCACAAATGAAACAACACGCATCTTTGCTTTGAATTATGAAATAGAACAATTTACAATTAGTGCACTTCTTCTTTTCAACATCGTAATGTATCTGTACAATCGCATATTAAAAAAATCAAAAATGTACTCCAGGATCAGATAGGCCTAAAGGGACAGTTCCACGTTCTCTCTCAGTAGGCTTTTATTTTTATAATAGCTAAAATGTAATTGTAAGTAAATTGTAATTAAAATAATTTTAATTATTTAAACAACTTTAATTATTAAAATGACTTAAAATTAAATTCTTATTTACTTTTACAACAAAATCTGTTGTTACTTTATAAAACACAGAATGTTCTGAGGCATAAGCAGACAAGACTTGAATTCGTACAAGGAGAATAAGAACTATCACCGCTTTTCACACGGTTAGTTATGTATTTCGGACCATGAAGAAGAAAGATGAAGAAGATCTTAAACGATTTGAGAAGGAAATCATTAAGAGAATTTTTGGGCGAGTAGTGTGTATGTAACAAGATGACACTTGGCGGATCCGCATGAATCTTGAACTTGATGCATTAATAAACAGCGAAAACAGAATAATCCCCTAAGTCAAAGAGAATTATTAGATGGCTACGACAAATTTATAGAATGGAGAAGACCAGAAATACGAGAGCTAGCACAGAATGGAAACCCTTGGAGTGTAGGCACAGAGGGAGACAGAGAAAGAGGTGGCTGGAGTGTGTTGAAGAGAATCTGGGAACCATGGTGATCAGAGGATGGAAGCTTGTTGCTGAGAATAGAAGGGAATGGTGTAGGATTGTTGAGGAAGCCAAATCTCATAGGGGGATGTAGAGCCAGAGGAAGAAGAAGAATGATGTCTTTCAAATTATTTTTAATAAGAACAATTTTGAAATATGTTCGTAAAACCAAAGTGTGTTGATTACAGTCGTATATAATAGGCCTAATATTACAGGAAATAACAAATTGTTCGTCGGAAAATAAGTGTATCAAAACGTTTAAAACTTTAAAAACTGTCTATCTTGACTTGTTTTATTTAGTGAAATTATGCTAATTTATGTAAATTGTTAAATTATCCAATTAAGTTGTATATCTATCAAATCAATATAATTACGCAAATATATTATTCTAACAATTTACTGGGTGATTGAGTGTATTCACTGTTAATTAGCATAATTATTGAGACTCTTTGTAAGTAATAAGACAGAATTACTTGAAACATGACAAATTAATTATTTGAGGTTGATCGCAATAATGAACGCAAGATATACATACGCAATAAATACGTTATTTATCCCCTCGACATTTCATAGTATGTTTCGTAAACGGATTGTAGTCGGACAGTCGCGAGTTGTTCTGCCGAGGAGGGGGGGGGGGACAAATATTAGAGCAAAATATGTTTTCTAGCCCAAGTAAAAAATTTATTTTGCTTTATGAACAGTATAGTCTATAACAAACAGTTCCATTTCATATATTTGCCTTACTTATGATTCCTCTAACCTTTCTTTTTTGAAAGAAAACCTTTCATTTTTTTTGAAAAATCAGTTTCGTTAACCGCGAGTTACCAACCGCGATGTTTTGTATTAACGTAATCCTCGCGGTTGTCGAGAGAAAACTATATTTCTAAAACCGAATTTAACGATCTTCCTCGTCTAAAGAAGAAGAAGAAGAAGAAGAAGAAGAAGAAGAAGAAGAAGAAGAAGAAGAAGAAGAAAAATAAGAAGAAGAAGAAGAAGAAGAAGACGATGATAACAATGATGATGAGAAAAATGAAGAAGACGGAACAGAATAACAACGAAACTTCATTTTTCAGACTACGAGTAAAACGAATGGTATAAAGTGTAAAAAAATAGTAACCTAACTACGACTGACCAATTATAATACTTTCTCCCTTCCATAAAAGTCGGATTATGTAGATAATTAGTGAAGTTGAGAAGAAAAGAAGAAGAAGAAAAACAAAACGAGGGGAAGATGGAGAAGAAGAAGAAAAGGAAGAAGAATATTGTTTTTTATGTACGATCCAACAATTTGCTTATCTCTTTATTGAGTATCATGTTTTGTTATTCGGCCATGGGATCGAAACACGACACACTATCTATCGCCTTGATACACAAACACAACAATATCGGATGCAGTCTGAAGAGAAAGTCACACACACGCGGCGGAAGCCTTGAGGAGGGTCGCGGAAGTACGTGGACGTTGAAGGACTTTGCCCAAACGTCTAATCGTTATAATTACGTAGAGTTTTAGGAAGTCGACTTTGTGTACATGTGACACTAATTTGAAATAATTATTGTTTTTCTTTTTTTCAGCATTATAAGGTTATGTCATTCATTAACGTTGTTCGACTTAATCGGGAGGTTAGCGAATTGTATTAAAATTTTAGCCGGCCATTAAGCCTGTCCTTTCTTTATCGGTAGACGTATTGTTGAAGTACACCAGCAGGAAGGCTGTAAAAATTTTAACACTTGCTTTTTTGCCCCCCCCCCTATTTATGGGATGGGTGAATCTCAGAAACAAGAGAGATGTTTGTGGTTAAAGTATTGACACGCGTGATAAGGTTGCTGTATAGGCCTACTGGAGAATCTCCAACCCACTTTGAAAGTAATGTTATAAATATTGTACAGTAGGCTATTATTAATTCAAACACTTTTTGTTACAGTCAATTTCTTGACGCATATATAATTTATTTAATATTTATAATCGTCTTACCTCAAGATATGTTTATCCTTATTTGGAACATGTTTCGGGAATCCTATTGTTCCCATCCTCGGGCATCCTAATTTTGGATCTTGTTGCGATTTGTGTTCCGGTTTCCTTTTGGCTTCATTTACCATAGCAACAACCAACGGAAACACAAATACGCAACAAGATCCAAAATTAGGATGGCTGAGGATGGGAACAATAGGATTCCCGAAACATGTTCCAAATAAGAATAAACATATCTTGAGGTAAAACAATTACAAATAGCCTATTAAGTAAATTAAATATTGTATAATATATTATTTCCTGGATTTTGTTGTCTATGACGTGTACGTTGTTATTAATTAACTAACATACGTACCATAAATTATCATAAATTTTTATCTGATGGCAAATACACACAAACAACAAAACAAATTTGGTTTATCTGGGGTTTTGAAATTAAACTACTCAGGATGTAACAAATTCTACATAGGCCAGACAGAACGCAACTTCAAACAGAGATACATTGAACACGTAAAGGCATTACACTCCACCGCCCAATCCACCTTTGCAAACCACCACATTGAGGCAGACTAGACATGCACAAACGTAAAAGCAACATGGAAATCCAACACGTACTCACAAAAGGCCGCAAACTAGACGCTCTTGAACAATTAAAAATATACAAACACACAAAAACGCATATAAACAACATCCTAAACGAACAGATGCAATTTAAAACACACATACTATTTCCACATATTACATCACACACACATACACACACACACACATACTTTTGAACGACGGTGCCGTCAACAAAAAACAGGACGGACAGCGCTCTGACAAAACTCTAACGGAGCGAAATCTAGTTTAGGCCATCAGGTAAAAATTTATAATTTTTATCATTAATAATTTGTGATCCGAGTTGGTAGTGTTATATATTAAGTAATATTGTGACTGGTATTATAAAAACTATTTGTCATTAGAATAGTACGTAGGTTACATTACTCAGGTAGGTTAACTACGTACTCTCGTGTATTTACATTATCCACAATTTATGTATAACTTATTTATATTGATGCACACTGTTTATAGAGACGCTATCTATATAATACACTAGAATGTTCTGTATCGATGTACAAATACATATTTACAGTTATCGTAGTTTGTTCTACAATGTTATGGAATGAGCGCCTGGAATATTCTGGGCTGTCAGTGGTGTATCTAAAATTTGGGTTGTTGGGGAGTGGTCCGGGGCCGGGTCAACTTCATACAAAAAAAAAAAAAAAAACAATTTAGGACTATTCAACAATAGCCAAATTTAAAGTGGCTGAGAAACGCGTGATAATATCCTGAAATCAGTCCCATTAAGGTAAACAGTAAAAACACAATAAAAATACGCTTTACTGTTAAAAGATACAAATTGACTGAATTGATTTTCAGACCTCCCCCCCCCCAAAAGACAGACGGACAAAGGACAAACGGTCGAATTAAAATTGAGAATCGTTTCTCTTGTTCGATTAGTAACTGATAACAAATGACAATAACTTGAGCGTTTACACTCATTTTACTGACTTTTTGTCGAGTAGAAATTAATTAGAGCGTCATCAGACGTTTTAAAGACTGGAAAATTTATGTATAATTTGTTGATTATATCTGACAGTAAACTTAGTACAAAAAAAATGATTATATCAGCTTGTAAAAACTTTGTCGCCACAGTGTTTAGAAAACATATTTCAAACAATGATTTTTCTGAGACAGCTATGAAATGAAACTTATCAAATTAATAGGGATATTATTTTATAAAATCTTGTGCTATGATAATGCTAAGGAAAGAACCGTTGCAAGTACATTCACTAAACTTGATGTCCGCCAGAAGTTAAATAAATTTGTATTGTTTAGTAATGTTTAATATAAACATGTTTATGCAATTAATATGTAGCTAATAAAATAAAATAAAAAATTTAATGTAAATTAGCATTGCTAACTGAACACTTTAACGATCATGTCGAGCGTATACGACCGCTTCTTTTAGCGCAAAAAACATATTAAAGTTTACGGCTCACGTCTTTTATACTTGTTTCCTTTATTTTTAATACTTATTCGTATGAAATTCCATATTTCGTCTGGCTTCAACATTAAATGTTCATAAATAAATATTTATGAACGCAACAGAACTTAGTGATAAACTGAAATAATGTGTCAGAATACTGAAATCTTAGAGTGAAACAAATGTGTTTATTTTGGAAAAGAATTTATTAAAAACCTCCCACTTTGGAGTCATTAATTAATGTTCAAATGTGACATAGCTATACCATTTAACGCAAAATATGCTCCGCTGAAGCAATAAAAGCTATAACAAAGCATAAAAGTCAGACTTTGTACAGGTACAGTATATAGCATACGCAGTATTCTTGCCCCCCCCCTGGTGCAGCGGTCGGACCGAATTCAGTGAATGTAGCACGCGATCCATATAGTATACATCGACGGTGCTGCCTATGGTACAAGCCCTGAAGATGAGAACAATCCGAAAACGGTCGACATAAATATTTGTACTCTAAAGTGTCAATTGACCAAACTATTTGTGCACGGTCACTACTAAAATATGTATTAATAATAACAATAACAACAACAACAACAAATGTATAATATCGTGTTTATCACTGACAACACTTTCACTGGAGTTAGCCAAACAGTTGACTTTGACATTAAACAGGAATGCAGTAGCGGTCGAGGTCACTTCCACAACGACTGGAACTGGTGGCTGATGGTTTACTGAACTTGTTTACAATAATATTGCATCTGGTCTCTCTTTTTTCTCCTGTTTGAGGCTTGTCCACTTGGACAAGTCTCGGGCTGTTTTGGGGACAAGCGCCCATCAGCCGGTTTGTTGGATTTGCAGTTTTTGGGAGACGAATTGCAACAGTACAAATAAGTGATGTACTGAGCATTGAATATAAAAATTTAAATATACCTAATAAACTGTAAATAATTAATAATGTATTAGAAATAAGCATGTCAGGGATTGCAAGCTTGGCTCAGACAAAAATATGAACAGGTGTTTCGACCTGAATCGACGTGCACACACACACAAATGTAACTGAAAGTGTGTACACCAGTATTTTGCAAGTGTGTGTGACGCAGGTCTATGCAGGCGAGTTTACCACCCCAAGATGAATAATTGCATAATTACTGTTTTTCCGTAATTATTCATAAACTATAAATAAGGAGTAAAATCCAAAAACAATAAAATGTAATAAAATTAACTAAATACTGTATACAAAAACCACGTGAAAGGGACACACCGTACGAGTGTAGTGGTGAAATAACTGTGTACAGAGCGAAAGGGTTAAGTTGCAATGTCCAAAAATACAGTAAACATGTGTAGTGAAAATAGTTATAAGATGAGTATAAGAGTATACTACAGGACTCTGCAATTCGCAGAAATATAAGAAATAGCGAAATTGACAAGGAGTGGGGGGACTGAACCCAGAGACAACTTCAGACATGTCGATTTCATACAACTGCAGGTGTGGACCAAGACGTGGGTATAAATAGGACACACACGGTACAGTTGTTCTCTTTTTTCGATCACCCACAGTGCAGCGGGAGCTTTTGCCCGTCCGCACAGAGTATTTAAATTTTTGTAAATAGTTTAATCCTTCCAGTTACATACAGTTATGTAACTGGTTTGTAAAAACAAGCAATTTTAATTAGTAACAGAATTACACGAGAAGAAAATCCATATAAGAAGATCAACTGACGTCCGAAACAGCACGAGAAGAAGTTCCAGAGAGAGAGAGAGAGAGAGAGAGAGAGAGAGAGAGAGAGAGAGAGAGCTGACGACTTAGTCCCAGAGAGCGAGACGACGCTGGACAAGAAAGAGACGACGCTGGACAAGACAGAGACGACGCTGGACTAGAGAGAGACGTAGCTGGACTCTAGAGGTGACTGCGCTGGACAAGAGGAACACTACTGAAGTCTGGAAACGACGCTGGACAAGAGGAGGTGATGCTGGAGTTCGAGACGAGGACGATTACAGATGGATCAATTGATTGAGTATGATTGACGACAATAAGGTGATAAACAACTTATTTATCTCTTAATCGAACAATTAACTCAAAGACAATTAAAGACATTCTTGTTCTATTTAAAAGTAAGAGCCAATGTTTATTGTAGATGTAGAGAGTTAAAATCATAGATGTTATTGAAGTAAGATTAACGTAAACAAGAGCTCAAATTAGTATTGAAATGAAAAGAATGCAAAGCATTTAAATAAAAATTAGCGTTGTATAAATCAGTACTGATAAAAGAAAGATAAATTCAGTAACTATTAATATTTTTGAGTTTCCATTACAATATCTAAAAAGATATTTAAACATTGATATTTCGAAGCACACTAATTGACTGAGTAGTCAGGAAATGATAATTTTTAATAAAATAATTAGTAGAATAGAATATTTAGTCAGTAAGGATGTATATAGCGTAAGCCTTACGGCATAGTAACAAAGTAATAACGAATGTTTTAAGTCGAATCAAGTGCCATGCGCACAAGTTTATTAGTACCAAATAAATTTGAAATACCGTTACAAGTTACATCGAGTTCTTATTACAGATACACCTGAAACCCAAATTAAATTGTATTTATGCAAGTAAGTATTGTTATATAAGTTGTCGCTCCAAGATTGTGGGGCTATTCAAATTAAATTACATGTAAATTTATACACATACAACATAAATTATACAACTTATGTACAGTTGTATTGTTGCATAAAAATGGCTCCCAAAGAACGTGGGGCTATTCAAACACAAATACTATCATGTGTTAAGCTTTGCAACGCAACAAGGAATGCGGTGACGTTTGCCATTCCACTGCACTTATCACGGTACTACTACACATTTAAAATACGTTTAACACTGTCTCTCGCACGGTATTTCTAATTGCATATAGCTTACTGAACAATATTTACAGAACCAGTAATACCGCACCAACACAAGCACGCGTTATCATTCAGTAAATCCCCCGCTCTTCAGGCGTCTCGGTAGCACAGCTTGTGTTAGTACAGTAGATGTGTATTTGTAACCTGTATACACGCAACTATATATGTATTGTTATATAAAAATGTCGCCCTGGACGTGGGGCACTGTGACGATTTAAATTGTGACATTTTCAAAAAAAAAATTTTTAATTGATTAAGGTTACGTACAATTGACCATTTAAATCTCACAATAATAATAATAAAAACATGTAGGTACTAAGTGTGAAAGGAAGAAGTAATTAATAAGGGCAAAGTATCCATAAAGAAAAGGCATATGGTAAATAATTATTATGTTCGTATTTAACCCTTTGCTTGCTATCAAGCGCCTACCTGTTGATACCGGACTCGACATGTTTTCCGAGTCTACTGTAATTAAAAATAATAGAGTAAACTAATGTTAATAATTAAAGTATCTGTAGACACAGATGGTAACTAAAACAATTAATTTAAATGATGTATTTTTATCTAGCGATAGTCAGTATAAATAAAAAAGTTTATTTAAAGAGAAACAGGAACTATATATGCTCGCGGAATAAACACCCCACTCTCTCTCGTCATGTACAAGGGTAGCGGACGAAAAATCGCTCTCTTGCGATGACGACTCCCAGCAGTGCAGACGCACGAGCAAAATGCTCTGTTCAAAAGTTATGCAATTTGTTGTTAGTGTGGATTAATTAATTAGTATTTTGTATTTTACTAACTGTTACAAAAAAATGTAACATGTAACGTTAACAAAAAGAAAATTCCAAAAACTTTGTAACAAGAAGAAAGATGTAACTACAAACGACGAGTGTTAATAAAGAAAAAACGATGACTGCAATCTTCACCGATGGACGAATCTTTTCAACATCTGACCTATGGTCATGGACCATCTAAATGAGAACTCCAGTATACCCTACCGATAATGCAGTTCGAGACATCTGAGAATCAACGAGTATCGGCGTAGAAGACTCTACCTATCCTGCAGACGTATTAAGCCATGAACAACAGAGACCAGACCAAGACGAGGACGACATTTTAGGACTCCCAAGACGGAACCACATGGAGGCGATTACTACATCCAAAAATAGAGGTGACTCGATAGCACGTCTATCGAGGAATAATGATAATAGTTTTTGTAACACAATACTCTATTTAAGAGACTTTCAGACTTTCAGAGACGATTGATTTTATAAGAATATAAAAACTTAAATTTGAGAATTTAATTGTAACTATTCAATATCATTCAATTGTAACAGTTTAGATATTAACGTAACGTAATGTTATTAATACCATTCTTCTAATGGAATATATATATATATATATATAGCAAAAAGGTAAAGGTCTTGCAAGATAAAATTTTGAATTAAATATAATTAAAAGATTAGAGACTAAATACCAATGGTTACCCGGATCCGGGGGTATAGCTAGATAAATTTGTTGTGATCCCATATTCTAAATAAAGCATTTCACTTAAATTTAATAATTTAATTAATAATGTCATGGGATCTGTTCTTTGGAGTAAATGTTATATTTCAAATGTTTAATAAAGCAAGTCTTCTTGTTACACACATATACTGAGTATATAAATCAACAGTTTCACCTTCCCTGATTCCTTGTATGTCTTACTGTGTGTTGTTCTGATTTAAATTTCAGCTCGTCTCGAATAAGGCAGCCTGAAATAATTGGCAGAACCAATTATTTTGGGTTCCCTCCGTTATAACTCAAAAGAAGAGGTTATAAGATGCGCAACTCTGCTAATTTGTTTAAATTTTGCTACTAATAAAAAAAAATTTTTGTGACTTGTGTTGTTAAACAGTAATTGTGTCCCTATTCATAAGCTGTTGATTTATTTACTCGTGTATTTTAATATGTGTCAGAAATTTGAATAAGATAAAATAATAACGAATATTATAGTAATATAGTATAGATAATTTTATTAGTAAATATGATATGTGTAAAGTAAGAGTAACATATAATCACATGTAAACGAAACATGTAGGAGCTTGTCAAAAGTTCAGTCTACAACACGTCTGTTTGTAAACAATACCAGACCGGTTGAATTCTTGTGTGTTCCTGTTAGTGTGTATTTTGTCATTGTGAGTCTCCCCCATCGCGGAATGAAACAATTACTTCACCCTCTTTGATAGCTCTATTGTTATAAGAAGCGTGTCCTTTCCTGTGTGTCGTCTCTTGTGCCTAGTAAACATGTATCTCCCCTTTGTTGAAAATTAAATCGAATTAAATAAAACAAGTGTACTAATTAAGTTAATGGAATGATGTTTCCCTAAGTAAATAAACTAGTTCGAAATAAAAAGAAACTGTCTCTTAAATCAGACCAAAGTACTAATAATAAATAATGAGTCATTTAAAATAAAAAGTTTAATAATATCGTAAATTATTATAACACGTTAGTAGAATTATAATTATAAAAGTGTATTAGTGAGATAAGTAAAAAGAAATGAATAATAATAAATAAGTTCTGTCCTGCTTGAAAATAAGTCCCTAGCCGCCAGCTATTGTTAAATGGAACAATAGAGAAATATCCACCCTCGAGTTGACTTCTGCCCTTTGTACTCATAAACGAGGCCATTGTTTAAAACTGGTCTGACCTACATTCCAGCGTAACAGCTGATCGGTGAAAGTAAAGTGTTTGTCCCCTCTCGCCTAGTGTGTTACAGTTAATTGTTTAGAAGTGAATAAAGATTCCCCTTCGTGACATTCCGCTTATCTCAGTAAAGTAAGCAACTAGAATTAAAAATAATCTAGGGTTGAGTATGGGATCAACTTTAGATTATCTTAAGTATAAATAAGCGAAATAGATATAAGGAACGTAACTCAGTCACAATGGCGCCGCACCAAAAAAAATTCTTTACAAGAGTTAAAGAAAGTAGCAGAAAACTAACTACTAGAGTTAGAGTATACAAGATGTAATCAGTCGGGCCACGATGTTGTGAGGTTACGTAAATTAGTAGTAGAAATAAAATTAAGTTAGATTTTAAGAAACAAGATAAAGGGAAGGTCACGGAAGAAAAGAAAATGAGTACCAAGAGCTGATCGTTTAAATAGAATTTAATGCCAAAGGTGTGATAATAATCTCTGTTAATAAATGTTTACAATGTATTAAAGTGTGTAGGAAATAATTCGAGGTAAGTTGTTTTTAAAACCCCAAAGTAATAATAAGTGATTAATAATTGCTTAAATAGTAATAATTGCTAAATAAATCTTAAGTTAAACAAATTTGTGTAACGTGTAAATAAGTAGTAGTAAATCGTATCGCAGTAAATAAGAGAAAAGTGAATAATAATAATAAAAGTTACGTTGCGTAGTGTAAACACCCCAGTTGTGGCAAGGTAGAGAAAAAGAAGCGTGTTCAGTATTGTATTAAGCAGCCACCCTCTCAATTGTATTAAAGGTTGCTCTCCCTAAACAATGAATGCCACCGCGAGTGGATTACAATGCATTGTGTAAAGTGTCTCCCCTTCCGCATAGTTTGTCTAGTAATTGTTAAAGAGTTAAATGAAAAGTATCTTCGTGAAATTCCGCTTCTCTCAAAACAGTGATCTAAAGTGGAGTATGGGATCCTCTTTAGATTACATTAGAAATAAGTTTATGATATATAATCCAGAAGAGATTATACATGTTAAGTAACGAGTCACAACGGCGCCGACTGAAAAGGATAATGATGAGCCAAGAGAGCCAAGAGATCATTTTTTGAATGCTGAAAGCTAACGTGTAGAGTTAGAGTAAGCTGATGTCAGTCGGGCCACGATATTGTGAGTTGCTGAAATTAGGGAAATTAGTATTATGAGTAAGTACTGTATTTAGTGAGAAAAAGGGAATTTCACGGAGGAGGAACATTTAAATGAGAATTAAGATCATTTAAAGAGAATTTAAAACAAATAAACCGTGCAATAATAATAAAAGAGAATAAAAATAAATAATAATAATAATAAGAAATTTCATACGGAACTCCCTAAGCATACTCTCGGTACATAGCTGACCAAATTTTTAGGAGTCTGTGTTGGTAAGGAGGCGGAGTATGTGACGATTTAAATTGTGACATTTTCAAAAAAAAAAAATTTAATTGATTAAGGTTACGTACAATTGACCATTTAAATCTCACAATAATAATAATAAAAACATGTAGGTACTAAGTGTGAAAGGAAGAAGTAATTAATAAGGGCAAAGTATCCATAAAGAAAAGGCATATGGTAAATAATTATTATGTTCGTATTTAACCCTTTGCTTGCTATCAAGCGCCTACCTGTTGATACCGGACTCGACATGTTTTCCGAGTCTACTGTAATTAAAAATAATAGAGTAAACTAATGTTAATAATTAAAGTATCTGTAGACACAGATGGTAACTAAAACAATTAATTTAAATGATGTATTTTTATCTAGCGATAGTCAGTATAAATAAAAAAGTTTATTTAAAGAGAAACAGGAACTATATATGCTCGCGGAATAAACACCCCACTCTCTCTCGTCATGTACAAGGGTAGCGGACGAAAAATCGCTCTCTTGCGATGACGACTCCCAGCAGTGCAGACGCACGAGCAAAATGCTCTGTTCAAAAGTTATGCAATTTGTTGTTAGTGTGGATTAATTAATTAGTATTTTGTATTTTACTAACTGTTACAAAAAAATGTAACATGTAACGTTAACAAAAAGAAAATTCCAAAAACTTTGTAACAAGAAGAAAGATGTAACTACAAACGACGAGTGTTAATAAAGAAAAAACGATGACTGCAATCTTCACCGATGGACAAATCTTTTCAACATCTGACCTATGGTCATGGACCATCTAAATGAGAACTCCAGTATACCCTACCGATAATGCAGTTCGAGACATCTGAGAATCAACGAGTATCGGCGTAGAAGACTCTACCTATCCTGCAGACGTATTAAGCCATGAACAACAGAGACCAGACCAAGACGAGGACGACATTTTAGGACTCCCAAGACGGAACCACATGGAGGCGATTACTACATCCAAAAATAGAGGTGACTCGATAGCACGTCTATCGAGGAATAATGATAATAGTTTTTGTAACACAATACTCTATTTAAGAGACTTTCAGACTTTCAGAGACGATTGATTTTATAAGAATATAAAAACTTAAATTTGAGAATTTAATTGTAACTATTCAATATCATTCAATTGTAACAGTTTAGATATTAACGTAACGTAATGTTATTAATACCATTCTTCTAATGGAATATATATATATATATATATATATATATATATATATATATATAGCAAAAAGGTAAAGGTCTTGCAAGATAAAATTTTGAATTAAATATAATTAAAAGATTAGAGACTAAATACCAATGGTTACCCGGATCCGGGGGTATAGCTAGATAAATTTGTTGTGATCCCATATTCTAAATAAAGCATTTCACTTAAATTTAATAATTTAATTAATAATGTCATGGGATCTGTTCTTTGGAGTAAATGTTATATTTCAAATGTTTAATAAAGCAAGTCTTCTTGTTACACACATATACTGAGTATATAAATCAACAGTTTCACCTTCCCTGATTCCTTGTATGTCTTACTGTGTGTTGTTCTGATTTAAATTTCAGCTCGTCTCGAATAAGGCAGCCTGAAATAATTGGCAGAACCAATTATTTTGGGTTCCCTCCGTTATAACTCAAAAGAAGAGGTTATAGCACGACATGCCTACATTTATGTACAAAAATCTGTTACAGAATACTAGTGCAGGCCGGCTGTTGAGGTGGTGGAGACACTAACTAGAAGAAAGTCTTTTTTTGGGCTGTTTGAGACTTGCCCACTTGGACAAGTCTCGGACTGTTTTGGGGACAAGCCCTCATCACCCGGTTTGTTGGATTTGCAGTTTTTGGGAGACGAACATTAGTGCAGGCCTGCCATTGAGGAGGTTGAGGCAGCAACGAGAAGAAAGTCTTTTTTTTCGGGGGGGGGGGGTTGAGCCTTCTCCAATTGGACAAATCTCGGACTGATTCTGTGACACGCCCCCTTCACTCAATTTGTTATATTTGGAATTTTTGGGAGACGAACATTAGTGCAGGCCGGTTGTTAAGGAGATGGAGGCACCAACTAGAAGAAAGTGTTTTTTTCGGGGGGCTATAATATACAGGTTTGAGGCTTGTCCAATTGGACAAGTCTCGGACTGTTTTGGGGCAAGACCCTATCAGCCGGTTTGTTGGATTTGGAATTTTTGGGAGACGAACATTAGTGGAGGCTGTCCGTTGAGAAGGTGGAGACACCAAGTAGAAGATAATGGAGTTCATGTCTAGTTATGCGGTGCGATTATTGAGTATGATAGCCAAATGGGTTGTAGCGGTTATTGTATTCCTTTAGTGTCAGGCTGAGTAACGCAGAAAGCTAAAAATGGAGAGTAGCGTCAGAATGGCGTCAAGGCTTCGTCAAGGGGGACTTATTTGAGGGTACATATGATTTGGTTTGGTGTATTATCACAGTAGTGGATCAGTGCAGGTTGGTTGTAATGTATTTTATGGGGGCGTTGGTATTTTATGTTTTTTGTTTGACTTTTCTTTACGGGGGCGGGGGGGGGTGAGTTTGCGAGAGCCAGTAACGGTTTATAAGGAAGGAGAGTTGAAATTCATTTGACAACTCTCCGGTTATTAGGCCATGGATCATACTGCCTCATAAAACAGATATTTCGGCCCAACTGCTGGAGGCCATCTTCAGTGAACAACTTGACTAACTGATACGTTCTTCACAGGTTTTCTACAGTTTTGCTTCAATCTTTTGCCTCAGTTCTGTGGAAAACTGGTGAAGAACGTACCAGTTACTGACGTCGTTACAGTGAAGATAGCCTCCAACTGTGGGGACGAAAGATCTGTTTTATGCGGCAATAGTGGACCACGACCTGATAGCCCGGTGAGTTGTCAAATGAATTTCAACAGAGTTGATGCCGGCCGTGAAAGCTTAAGATACCAAGGAAAGAGCGTCTTTGCGTGTTTCTATTGATTGGTAGGGGGCACGGGATCTGGTGGTCTTAGAGTAGTTCCTGCTTAATGTGTGTAGGAAGCAATCGAGGGCAGGTAATTGTCTATTTAAGGAATACAGAGCTGTGTGGCTGGTTCTTGTTGGTGGAGGGGGAGGAGTATATTAGTCGGAGGGCTCGCCGTTCTATTATCCTGTAAGGTTTCAGGCGGGTGGGTCGGGAGTCAAAAGGGGCGGGTGTCCATACAGGATGTCAGGATGGGGAGTAGACACGTTGTGAACATGCTGCTGAGTGTCGCGCTGGAGCTGCTGAGGATCCTAGGGGCTTTCGGATTCATTTGTGGGCTTGGTCGGCGGTTCTTTTGATGTATTGTTGCCAGCTGAGTTTGGAGTCAAGCGAGACGCCGAGATATTTGCATATACGTTTCATGGTAATAGTTGGAGTAAGGAAGCATACTTTCCTCGAGCGCAGTGCCAATACCATTATCTGGACTCAACAATCGTACATTGTCTTGCACGTATGCAGTATAATTAAGGTATTACAACACACAATGGAACATCTTCACGATATCAAGGTTGTCTGTTTATGCAGTGGACGTGGACTTGGGGTCAGATACGTTTGCAGGCCAAGATCGACTGGACGGCATCATCAAGGTCGTCTGTGTCCGTACGGCCCGGCGTGAATGCATTTTGTAAGTGGTCAGCCTCGCGACACTGACCTGTCTGCAAATTTGCATACAAAAGCGCTTTCGATCCAAACCGCTTCAACCTTATCGTGCCGAACTGAGGCTAAACATGAATGTTTCGATAATCTCTGCTGGTATCAGGACAGCGGCTGCTTGAGCTAGAGCTCTATAATATAGGTATTCGCACCCGCCATCTTTGCTCCGAGACTTTTAAATGTAATGTGGCGGGAGCAATGTAAGCACGCTGTGCGTTGCATTATTTAATGTAAATTATGTATGTAAATATTAATATTTTTACATATCAGGGTTATAACCTTAGTGTACTAATTTGATTTATGTATTACACACGAATATGTATAATAATCATCTCATCTTGTCAGTGAAAACAAGGTTATAAATACTGGTGTTAGAGATATTATTAATGTTATGTAGTATGTTTTGCAGATTGTTGTACTACATCTCATAATCATAATGACTGGTTGTTGTGCTGTAAATTGCAAAAATCGAACAGAAACTAATTTTAGAACATTCAAATTTCCGGCAGACCCTATTCGATGTGCAAAATGGATTCAAAATATGAGGCGAGACAAATTTATACTAAGCAAGGGAATGCGTCTGTGTGAGGTAAATTTAATGGTTGTTCCTTAAAAGTTTGTGAATGTTAATCATAACGACTAAAAATGTAATACACCTTTGCACTTTTAGGTTCATTTTGAAAGTTCACAGTTTGAACAGGCACGAGTAGATTGTTGGAAAAAACTGAAGCCTAATGCCATACCGACTTTGTTTGACGTACCAAATCCACCTCCTAGGATCGGCCCAGTTCCACGCAGTTCACTGTACAAGGTGGTTTATTTTTTTAATCCATTAATTATAAATATAATGTTAGACTATAACTAAAGCCCGGATTCACGTGCAATTGCATCTTTTTTTTGCTAGTTCGTAAACGGCCAGTGACAAGTTATTTATCCGAATCGGGACGTGTAGGTCATTTTAACATACATTTTATTTTGCAAAAAATTGCACGTTTAGGGGATTACTGCATAAAATTGCACATTCTGTAGTTTTAATGCACAAAATTGCACATTTACCTGTTTTTCGAAAATCAGCTGCGCGATAGCCAAGCGCGAAACATACACGCAGATCGTAAACAAAGTCGAGAACAAAATCAGCACGAAGAAATTCTAGTCCAGTAAGCGCAGCTTTTGACGTAACAAAATTTTGACTGTCGATGGAATTTCACGAAATTTGATATGTATGTTCTATATGCACTCTAGAACAAAGTTAAACTGTACGCTTTTTATTTGGGGGTGAGAACCACCCCTTTTTCAAGGGTGATTGATTTTAAAAAAATTAACCCCAGGATCCAATAGAGAATCAAATTCTAAGCAAAAAAGTCAGTACGCAACTGTTTTGAAAAATGCGTTGTTTTCGAGTTATTCCAAATCAACATTTTCGATTTTTACCCCCAAAAAACAGGATTTTAGCGTAAGTTTTTAGCGAATAACTAAACAACGTTTGAGTTTATAGTAAAAATGAATAGGACCAAAATTATTCTATACGAAATAGCAAACAAAATGCGTTTTGGCCGGGTTTTAATCCACGAGTTGTTTTCAAGATAGTGAGAAGTTGTAACTTGCAAATTTTTTGCCTGTACTAACAAAGTTTAACCCTTCCTACTAACCGAAAAAAATACTTTTGACTACAAAATGTCTAGTGCAATGAAAAATAGATTATTGTTAATTTTAATAAAATGTTAAGCTAAACTTTTTATTATTAATTTTAACTAAATGTTAAGGAAAAAACCTGAATATAAACTTAATAATAAGTAAGTTAAAAATGTAAATTCGTGTTTATTAAAAATAGTTTTAGTAACTTTATTTGGACTTTTGGAAAAACGAAGTTTAGTAAACATTAATTCAACAGCCATCTATTATAAACAGGAATAAAAGTAAAATCTGAGAATATATACCTAACAAAGTGGTAAGTGGTAACGATTGGTACGGTATTTGTTGTTTTTTAGACAAAATTATTCTCCTCTTACTATGGTCTGAATCAGTAAGTTTTAAGATGAAAACTATTATTTCCATATTTTTAAGGACGTGGGACATAATTTCACACTTTGAAATTATATTTTTGGCACGAAAAACTATAATAGTTTATGTAATATCGAAAACAAACTTATACTGCGTCCCATGTATACACAAGCGCCACCATAATATTATGTCAGTCTCGGAACAAAGATGGCGAGTGCGAATACTCCCTTTTATAGATCCTTACTTGAGCTATACTAGGAGCTACATCAAAAATACGCTGGAATGGGACTGAATGTAAATATAAGCAAAAACTAAATACATCTTACTTTCTCCATCAGAAAGAAGTAAAAATCTGTATAATTTATGAATAGAAGGTAATTTATTTGATGTGGTTAATAAGTTCAGGTACCTGGATAACATGATAGATAATGCCATAAGCACGACAATACATGACAGGTTATAAATATTGTTACAACGGTCTACTGATCGTCGTATGGTACAGTGGAAAACAAAATTCAAGACACCAATAAAATCACTAATCTTTATTGTTCGCACGCAGTAATAATGTCAAACTAATAGAGTCACGCACAACTAATATAAAACACATAACACTTCGCCACAATACTTCGAACTGCACTGGAATAAATCGCCACTTAAACTGAACTAAGCCGTCGCTAAATGCCTGTATTTATACCCCGCTGAGATACCAGAATAATCCATAATACGCGTCAACTACTAGAAAACACTAGAGCGTAATTGATTGCGGCCTTGAACACAGTGCCCGTGGACCGGTACGGTCTGGAATAGTCTCGTTGCGGACGCGTGACAAGTGCCACGTAATTGTCCTTCGTCTCAAGGTAGCAGCAATACGTACGCACACACACATTACAGCCGGGATCCGCTGGAATAGCCGAGAAACACGTAGCATGTTCTGTGATGTCGTAACAATATGAATAGGACATACTATTGCTAACAGCAGACTATTGAGAAGCAAACTCGTTAGTTGTAACACAACAATGGAAATGTAGAAAACACTTACCAGACCGGTCGTTACTTATGGAGGTGACACATGTACATTAGCAAAAAACGAAGAAGAACCACTAAGAAGGTTTGAAAAACAAATGTACGACGTGTTTATGACCCGGTTAAGGAAGATGACGAATGGAGAATAAGAAATAACAATGAGATAGATGAGCTATTACAGTAATAGTATATTGTAGGATTCGTAAAGGCCCAACGAATAATTATGGCTAGGTTACCCATAGCAGATGGATGGATAGCAGAAAGAGGATTGTACCCGGCTGTTACATTATGCGGTTAAGCGGATTTAGCCTCCTTAAATATTCATAAAAATTGTGGCGAGAAATTTATAACATCGTACACGAAATACTACTGCAGACGTTTTAGAAAGGGAAGACCATGTTCACACAGTGTCATTAATAGCGGAATATGGAGAGTATTATAGAGATACGAAAATAATATCTTATAGATTAAGTAAATCGATGGCATTCCGTGGCTCTTATACAGTGCGGACGACAGTAATGGTGGTTATCTGTTTGGAGCAGATACGGGATTTCAAGTATCTGGGGTGTAATATCTCGTGTGGTCTAGACACAGATGTGGAGAACAAGTTGAGTACATTTGAGACGATTCAAAGAACACTAAAAAATAAAAGTTAGACGAAAAACCAAAAATTAAATTTTATAAGGTTATTGCGGTACCTATTCTTGTGTATGGTTCAGAATCATGGACTCTGCGATAGGCGGATATAAAGTGAAGTCACCGCGGAAAAAATGAAGGTTTTAAAAATGGTCAAAGGATCATTCGCAAAGAGGTCTCTTCATTCGAATGATGAAGTCTTCGCAATGGGGATCACGGAGTAAACTTAAGGTGTGTCCATTGGTTGAAAAAGTTGATAAATATAAGAATACATTTGAGGGAACATGTTCTTCGCTTGGAAAAGCATTCTATAGCAAAGCCCGCGATACTTCACAGGGTAGTCATAATGTAGGAAAGCCCAGAAAGCGATGGTCCGATGGTCTGATATTAATTCAACTCAAAATATTTATAAATACTATTATTATTTATTCCGGCTTTACAATGTTTACACATTTTTCGGAACCAAAGATTACAGAAGTAATCGAATTCTCATCTTCCACTGCTGCTTGTCCATCCAAAGATCTTCTTCAATCTCTCGTTCCCTCAATACAGTATGAATTTCTTCTAACCACGTGATAGGTGGTCTTCTTCTTTTCCTTCTTCCTGGTGGGGTCCATTCCACAACTCTCCTTGGCAATCTGTTCCATTCTTTTCGTGTGTCCATACTATTGTAATTTTTTTTGTTCGGAAAAAATCAACGATTGTATTTTTTGTATTAATTTTCTCCTTAATGGTTACATTTCTAATTTTCTCACGTCTGGGTACTCTTGCCGAACGTCTCCAAAAGTCCATCTCTGCTGTCATTAATTTTGTTCTTGTGTGTTTATTAGTAGCCCAAACTTCTGAGCCGTTAGTCATGATATTATATATTTGTAAATAATAACAATTTAAATTCACAATGTATATAAGCTTTCCGAAACCGAAACTGGTGTCTACATCTACTCTAGGATGGAAGAACAAAAAGAAGACAGGCCTTTGATAGAGTGACAAATGGAATGGATAAATGGGGCAAACGTTGAACAAAATCCATTTCTATATTCTCACGTAGGCTTCCGCGGCCGGTGTCCATTATGTTTTTGAATTCTTCGTCCGATATGGACCGCGTCAAAAATGTCTTGTATGGCAACGTTTAACTCATATTACAATGAGTATTCCGTCACTTAGACCTGAGGATACTCATTGTAATATGAGTGAAACGTTGTCATACAAGACATTTTTGACGCCGCCCATACCGGAAGAAGACTTCAAAAACATAAAAAAATCGATTTTCGCTTGCATATTATACAAACACTAATATATTTGTGACAGGAAACGGCGATTTACATACAAGGAAATGAGATTAAAACAGTAAAGTTATAATATGAACCAATCTTGTCCTCAAACAAGGCTGAAGTTTGTCACTGGTCGTATTTAACATATGCATACCTTGACGAATTCATAAGATAACTGAAAGTGACAAAATATTTGTACACATTTCAATTAAATTGTCGAAAGACTATACAGTAATAACTCTTGTGTAAGTAATAATAAAAATAATAAATTAATAATAATTATAATAATAATCATCATCAACCTCAAGCGTTAAACCAAGAATGGTTTGTTCCGGTCTCAAATAGGCAAATATTACAGCTGGTCACTCCAGCGCTTCCTCGGACGTCCCATACCTCTCCGTCCCTCGGCTTATAGTTCCATAGTTGTTTGGGGATGCGGCAGTCATCCATTCGGCAAAGATGTTCCCACCAATTGAGCCGATGCTGGGCGATCCTGTTGAGTATTGTAGAATTTTAGGCGTGTTCTTTACTTGCTGACTTAATGGTTCGCCTGGTGGTCCCGCACATAAGGTTGAACTTATGCAACTTATGCACCATGTCGTTGCTTGCATTATAAGACACACTGTAGCCCAGTTATTCAAAACTGCTAACTTGTTCCAGGACAGTACCATCTATTACAATTTTTGCCCGTACGGGAACAGTTCCACGAAAAGCCACCACCTTGGTTATAATTGTGGATATCTGCAATCCAGCGTCTTTGCAGATTCCATTTAACAAATGTATACCCATCGGCAATATGTTTTCAGAGTCCGACCGTCTGTTTTCAATAGCCTGATCGTCCGCAAACAACAATAATATATAATACAATAATAATAATCGTCCGCATAATAATAATAATAATAATAATAATAATAATAATAACAACCATTATTATTCTTTTCAACTGTGTTCTGGAGAAAGTAGTGAGAATTTGGAACGAAAATTAAAGGAATGCAAAGTATCGCCAATCATGTTAGGAAGAAGGAAGAAACATATTGAAATAAACTGTTTGGCATTCACAGATAACTTTGCTATATTTTCTGACCATCTGACATCTGCAGTAACACAAGTTAATTTTTTGGAGGGCATAGCCAGTAGAACAGGCTAAACAATTTCTGCAGGAAAAACATATTTCTCACGAACATTGAAAATGCGCCAAAATTCCTGCTAACAGATATTAGTCGAATAGAAAGGGTTAGAAAATTTAAGTATTTTGGGGAAATAATTCAAGAGAATGATAATTTCTCTGCTAGGGGGAATAGCAGAGAAAAATCTGCTACAGAAGAAAGGATTCATAAGATAGAAAAAGCATATAGTATAACTAAAGTATTTACAATAAAAAGTGCATATCTAAAAATGCGAAAATAAGGAATTACACTACAGTAGTGAGGCCGGAATGCCTATATGAAATTGAATTATAATTTAGACAAACTAGAAATATTGGAAAGACAAATTATTAGGAAAATATTAAGGCCACGAAAAACTTCAGAAGGTTGGAAATTAAGAAGTATTGATGAAATACATCAAAGTATAGAAAATATAACAGAAACAGTGAAAAAAAGAAGAACAGTATTTTTTGGACATTTATAGAAATCAACAACAAATTGAATTAAAAAAGTCAAGAAGGATTTAGAAAAACATAATATAAATGCAGAAGAATCAATTGAAAGAGAAGTTTTTTGGGCAAAAGTGTTAAAAATGCCAGGGCATGCAATAAGGAGGAATGGAATCGACTCTTGGAGCAGGCCAAGACCCACCAAGGGTTGTAGAGCCACGATTGATGATGAATGTAAATTCCTGATTAGGCCTAATGGCGTTATTAAATTTACATGTTTTAGTTCATCGAGAAAAGACCGGAATAAACCTACGTACACACGATGAATCATAATCATGTACGATCGGTACATGATTTCGATATCGATAGTATGTATGTACGTCTAGGAGATGTGGAGAACATGTGGGTAAATGTGGGACTACTCAAAGAACATTAAAAGTAAAGTTAGACCAATAAACTGCTTGGGATTCGCAGATGACTTTGCTATACTTTCTGAACATCTGACATCTGCAGTAACACAAGTTAATTTTTTGGAGGACATAGCCAGTAGAACAGGCTAAACAATTTCTGCAGGAAAAACAAATTTCCCACGAACATTAAAAATGCGCCAAACTTCCTGCTAACAGATATTAGTCGAATAGAAAGGGTTAGAAAATTTAAGTATTTTGGGGAAATAATTCAAGAGAATGATAATTTCTCTGCTAGGGGGAATAGCAGAGAAAAATCTGCTACAGAAGAAAGGATTCATAAGATAGAAAAAGCATATAGTATAACTAAAGTATTTACAATAAAAAGTGCATATCTAAAAATGCGAAAATAAGGAATTACACTACAGTAGTGAGGCCGGAATGCCTATATGAAATTGAATTATAATTTAGACAAACTAGAAATATTGGAAAGACAAATTATTAGGAAAATATTAAGGCCACGAAAAACTTCAGAAGGTTGGAAATTAAGAAGTATTGATGAAATACATCAAAGTATAGAAAATATAACAGAAACAGTGAAAAAAAGAAGAACAGTATTTTTGGACATTTATAGAAATCAACAACAAATTGAATTAAAAAAGTCAAGAAGGATTTAGAAAAACATAATATAAATGCAGAAGAATCAATTGAAAGAGAAGTTTTTTGGGCAAAAGTGTTAAAAATGCCAGGGCATGCAATAAGGAGGAATGGAATCGACTCTTGGAGCAGGCCAAGACCCACCAAGGGTTGTAGAGCCACGATTGATGATGAATGTAAATTCCTGATTAGGCCTAATGGCGTTATTAAATTTACATGTTTTAGTTCATCGAGAAAAGACCGGAATAAACCTACGTACACACGATGAATCATAATCATGTACGATCGGTACATGATTTCGATATCGATAGTATGTATGTACGTCTAGGAGATGTGGAGAACATGTGGGTAAATGTGGGACTACTCAAAGAACATTAAAAGTAAAGTTAGACCAATAAACTGCTTGGGATTCGCAGATGACTTTGCTATACTTTCTGAACATCTGACATCTGCAGTAACACAAGTTAATTTTTTGGAGGACATAGCCAGTAGAACAGGCTAAACAATTTCTGCAGGAAAAACAAATTTCCCACGAACATTAAAAATGCGCCAAACTTCCTGCTAACAGATATTAGTCGAATAGAAAGGGTTAGAAAATTTAAGTATTTTGGGGAAATAATTCAAGAGAATGATAATTTCTCTGCTAGGGGGAATAGCAGAGAAAAATCTGCTACAGAAGAAAGGATTCATAAGATAGAAAAAGCATATAGTATAACTAAAGTATTTACAATAAAAAGTGCATATCTAAAAATGCGAAAATAAGGAATTACACTACAGTAGTGAGGCCGGAATGCCTATATGAAATTGAATTATAATTTAGACAAACTAGAAATATTGGAAAGACAAATTATTAGGAAAATATTAAGGCCACGAAAAACTTCAGAAGGTTGGAAATTAAGAAGTATTGATGAAATACATCAAAGTATAGAAAATATAACAGAAACAGTGAAAAAAAGAAGAACAGTATTTTTTGGACATTTATAGAAATCAACAACAAATTGAATTAAAAAAGTCAAGAAGGATTTAGAAAAACATAATATAAATGCAGAAGAATCAATTGAAAGAGAAGTTTTTTGGGCAAAAGTGTTAAAAATGCCAGGGCATGCAATAAGGAGGAATGGAATCGACTCTTGGAGCAGGCCAAGACCCACCAAGGGTTGTAGAGCCACGATTGATGATGAATGTAAATTCCTGATTAGGCCTAATGGCGTTATTAAATTTACATGTTTTAGTTCATCGAGAAAAGACCGGAATAAACCTACGTACACACGATGAATCATAATCATGTACGATCGGTACATGATTTCGATATCGATAGTATGTATGTACGTCTAGGAGATGTGGAGAACATGTGGGTAAATGTGGGACTACTCAAAGAACATTAAAAGTAAAGTTAGACCAATAAACTGCTTGGGATTCGCAGATGACTTTGCTATACTTTCTGAACATCTGACATCTGCAGTAACACAAGTTAATTTTTTGGAGGACATAGCCAGTAGAACAGGCTTAAGAATTTCTGCAGAAAAACAAATTTCCCACGAACATTAAAAATGCGCCAAACTTCCTGCTAACAGATATTGGTCGAATAGAGGGGGTTTGAAAATTTAAGTATTTAGGGGAAATAATTCAAGAGAATGAGAATTTCTCTGCTAGGGGGAATGGCAGAGAAAAATCTGCTATAGAAGAAAGGATTCATACAATAGAAAGAGCATATAGTATAACTAAAGATATTTACAATAAAAAGTGCATATCTAAAAATGCGAAAATAAGGAATTACATTACAGTAGTGAGACCGGAATGCCTATATGCAATTAAATTATAATTTAGACAAACTAGAAATATTCGAAAGACGAATTATTAGGAAAATATTAAGCCCACGGAAAACTTCAGAAGGTTGGAAATTAAGAAGTAATGATGAAATACATCAAAGTATAGAAAATATAACAGAAACAGTGAGAAAAAGAAGAATAGTATTTTTTGGACATTTATAGAAGTCAACATCAAGTAGGATTAAAGAAGTCAAGAAGGATTTAGAAAAACTTAATATAAACGCAGAAGAAGCAACTGAAAGTGATGTTTTTTGGGCAAAAGTGTTACAAATGGAAAGAGTCCAGGGTAGGAGAGAGAAAAACGCAGGTTCAAAGTGGACTGAAGATAGGAAGAAGAGACGTAGTGAAAAGATGAAAGAATATTAGAGAAAAAGAAAAGAACACGGTATAATGGTCATGTTGGCATGTGGTCCTTAGATGGGCGATACAAAGAAATAATAATAATAATAAAATTATAATTTTTGTTTGAGAAGATGAAAAGCATTTACGCACCAAATTAGAGACTCCCATTACATACGGACTGCCTACTAAAACCCGTCCTGTTGTATCATGGACATAGCCTGGGACTGTTTATCACATAAACAGTTGTTGGAGAGCAGGTTACTCCAACGCTTCCTCGGACGTCCCACACCTCTCCGTCCCTTCGGCTTATATTTCAATAGTTGTTTGGGGATGCGCCAATCGTCCATTCGGTAAGATGTTCCAACCGTTTTGTCCGATCTTGGGCCATTCTATAAAGTCACCTCATAATATTCAGCTCCTGCCGTATATCTGCATTTCTTCTGCGATCTTCGAGATTATCAGAAGGATAATAACCATAGTAAAATTTATCACACACTGATACAAGTTTATGATACGGTTTTGTTTCCCAGTTCTGTACAGCGGATCTAGAGAGCTAAGTAGCTAGTTTTTTTTAGGTAGTTTTCTTTAGCTGTGTGTAATTTTGAAGGTGCTGGTGATTTATTATTTTTTTTCTGACGGTTCACGTTTGTTAGTGAACGAGTCTCGAGCAGGCTTAAATTTATATTTAATGTACTACGGTTACTTACACCTGAGGACAGGGGCCAACCTCAGGGTGAGATATGGAGGATATATCCCCCCCGAAATCCGAAAAATTAAAAAATGGATCAAAACATTTTTCACTGGTTCCGTGTTTTTTTGAAATGTAATTAATTGTCTTCCAAGTTATGTCAATTAAAAAAAAAATTACTGTTTACGTCAATGACAAGTTTAAATAATCTACAATAATAGGTGTTATTCTCAATAATAAATGTAACAGATGAAAAGAAATGGTGAAAAATGAAAAGAAGTCGTGTTGAAAGAGAATAGGAGGACACGATTTTCCGCTTCTTATAAGCAACTTGAAACATGATTCATGTGACGACGTGCTTTACACTACGCTTGAGCCATGTCAGCTGTTTTATTTAATTCCGCAACGAAGGAACTGTTTGCTTTTACCCGCTAGTTGCCCGTATACCGAGGCCTATGAAAAAGACAGGCCATGGTGCTTACGACGATTTTTGAAGTTACGTGACATTAGGAGTTGATAAACTCCAGTGTTATCCTATGTACTCGCGTAATTAACAAGCTTTATTTGACCAAATTTACTTAAATATTTCTGATTTTTTTTTAATTAAACATATAATGAAACACGTGTAATCCACATATTGTTTTAAATATCAAGAAGAATAAGTAAAATACGTTTTATCAAAGTATATAGTAATATTTATTTCTTCGTTTTTTATCTTTCTTTCTTTTTCTATTTTTCCTTTTCAAGAAGACTCACAATCATTATATTTTTTAACAAAATTATTTAACACTATTTTACATGGTGTAAAATGTATATCTATAACCCTATTATACACATTTATATCCACAGGATTTATATACATGCTGTTGACCCCCACTTTCTTAATTTTAACGTTCTCTTTAAAGTGTGTATATATATATATATATATATATATATATATATTGTGACATGATAATTCCCTTCACATAAAAATAGTTTATTAAAAGGAAACATTGAAGTACAAAACAATAAAAGACTCTGAGCATAATTTATAGAATCTTAATTTATACATATGATTAGTAGGTAAAATAGAACAATTTTATATATTAAAATGATGTTAGACACTGTTATATTATTTTATTTGAATGTTTATGATAATGTATTTTATTTGGAGTATGTTAGAAGCAATTATAAGTGTTTATAATGGATGATTTATAAGGTAAATAAGAATGTATTTGCTATAGCCAAGAAAAACTTACATCTACCTAGGAATGTAGAAAGGATTATTACAGCATACTAAAAATGTTTTAAAATTATAAAATGTATAAGAATAGATGATGTGGTTTATTAGGCTTAATTAATAAATGTGAAATTGTAATAGAAATAAGAAATTTTTTGATATAAATGAATTCTGGCTCAAGGAACACTAGACATTATAAGGCCTATATTGTAATCAAGAGATTTTGTAGAAACTAATGATTGTATTAGTAACCATTAGTGTATAAATGTATTATATTAACTTAAATTTATTGGTACAATGACAGTAATAAGTTAGCTATCAAAAAAAAAGATTACTGTAAACCTGATTTATTCAAGTAGGCCAAATGTGAAAAAACTGATTAGAACCTGTTCATGTAAGATATCAAAATAATCAGTAAGAAAATATCTGTTCAATGGTAATAATATATTTAAGCTAGGACTTAGTACAAGAAAATTATATCAATTATAAATAATTTTGTAAATTTTAATCTTAAACGGTGATGTCATCATTAACAATATTATGAACTTCCACCAATGGAAATTTTACACTTTTGTACCTTGACAACCCAAAATATAAACGAAAAATAATTAGTTCTTTGTTAGATTTCATACAGTACACTTGAAAAAATTTGTAATCCTCTGAAGAAAGAAATTGAAATTGGAGTTGAACTGAAGATCAGGTTAGGTGGAGGAAGACCTAACGAAGACAGAAAATTATATTAAATGACATTAAATAGAAGAACATATTAAAGTGTTTAAACAAAATATAAAAAAAGGAAAGTATAGTGAATAGGTACTATAGACACTATTAAATACACTATCACTGAATTAAGATACTTACATTTTATAATTATTTCATTTATGAACTCTTATTTTTTGTATTTGAGAATTATTAGAGGAAAATAATTTTATAAAGCCTAGATAAACTCTAAACTGACACTGTTAATATTATTAACTATTTATAATATTATATTTGATTTATTGTATTTTTATATTGTAATAAACTTTGTGTTTGTGATGTTTTGTAATTCACAAAGGGCATTTTCGTTAACTTTCTTGTAGTGAAAAGAGTCTACCACATTTTATAAACATAAATGTTTTAATAGCAGACAAAGCCTGACTCAAGGAATAGTGCTACCAACTGAGCATAAAACGTTTTACTAGCCTGGATAATTGTAACTTATATGAAAGTTATTTAATTTTATTTAAAGGAAAAATATAAGGAATTTAAGGGAAATAGAAGAATATTGATTATTAAAATTTGTATGAATAATTATTGTTTTGGTAATTAACTAAAGTTCGTATAACGAATGTTAGTTTTCTCTTCAACCAGAGAAGAAAAGTTGGCAAGCCCTAATTTTTGGCACTAAGATTGATTTGAATAAAAAGTAACGAGGTAAGTTAATTTAAATAAAGGAAAGGGAGAAAGATATAATTTAATTTTTTTAGTTGTTTATTTTAAAACAATTTGGCGCTCAACAACTTAAAAAACGACGAGAACAAGAACAAGATAGGCGAAATTACACGTCTTGTTATAGATTGGCACCAGCAACTTGGGGCTTAATTGAAGAATAAATAACCTTGTTACAATATATATATTCCACATAAAGGTATTATTAAGCTTCCAAGACAAACTGTAAACTTATCTGATGTATGTTTTTAATTGATTTTAATGAAATTAGTGAATTACAGCTATTATTTACCCATTAGTCTTAATTTATTGGTACAATTTTCGTTATAATATGAGGAAAACAAAATAAAACGATATGTGGTTTAAAAAAATCCCCCCCCCATTATGAAATCCTAGGTTCGTCCCTGCCTGAAGATGACCACAGATTGTTTGGTAGCCTATACGTTGTGTGATAAATTCTGACAATGTTTATTGTCCGACCTAACCCTTATGATAACGTTCACGTACCACCGAAAGTTTGGTTTAAAGATCTTGGAGAGTACTCCGTGCCACTTGCGTGAGAAACCTAATTTCTGCCCCTTGAATACGACTGGCCTGGTATTTCGTTAAAGTTCAAGAGAGATTCTGATAACCCAGAGAGAAGTGTGGGGAGGGCCATCACCTTGTAAAACTTCAGGCGTTTTTCTTCATTTATTTATTTCAGAGTTCTCCTGAAGTCCCGCAAATATGCTTGAACTTATGTAGTTTATTCACCGTGTCATTGTTTGTAACTGTGTGTACTTATAGCCCACGTAAAAAAGCCATTCATATTTACTATTCATTATATGTTTATTGTTCATCATTATATTAATTACACAAATGGAAAATGGAAATGGAAACAATTTTTTTTAAAGATTGCTTTTAATTATCGACCGAACGTCAAAACTTTTCATGTGTAGACGTTATAAAAAGAGCTATATGTTTGCAACAAGTTGTGAAATAGAATTGTTTTAGGCACGCGACGTGAGCATAACGAAGTGGACAGCACGGAAACAACAACAACAACAACACGTCGTTCAGCAGTGATTTTAGTAAAGGAAAATAATTTTGTTCATTTGTCATAGTGACAAGTGATTGCTAGGGAAATTGTTGACAATGATGCATTAGACGTTATTCGTACAAAACACGTTTGAAAGAGTACAACATGAAAATTTCTGTGCAGAAGATAAAAACTATGGCATTTAAAGCTGGTTTTTAGTGACTTATTTGGTGTCTTGTATTTTGTTTTCCACTGTACTGTACGACGATCAGTAACACCGTCGTAACAATAGACATATTCGGAAATGTTTTAATTTAATTTATTAATAATAATTTATATTTAATAATTTATGTATTATAATATTATTTATTATAATATTAACAATTTACAAAATTATTAATAATAATTTATAAACAAAAACAATTAATTTTTAACAATTTTACAAAAAATTATGCCACATACAATAAACATATTTTGACTTGTGTGCGCGCTCGGGCGCGCGTGTGTATTAGTAAAGACAATTAGAAGAGTAATTTGTTCGTTTTATTACCCCCTGTGTTATTTAAAACCCATATAGGCCTACTTTATTGTGATAATACATGCATTTTTATTACAGTACTTACTAACTGTGTGAAAGAAAAAAAATTAAATCTGGCAGTCGTGGGACTGCCGACAGAAGTGTTAACTTAAATAACATGGTTACTGAATAATATAAGTTGTCTTTATAAGTGACCGTTCTGCAATATTAATAATTAATATACAAATTCTGAGCGTGTCGTGGGACACACGCCAGAAGTGAGGACTTCAGTGTTGAGTGGGAAGTGAACTGATTCAACGAGTAAAATATTACTCGTAGGTATGTAGGGCCTATATGAAATAAGAGATTTTGCTATAAATAATAATTTGCTATTCAAATAAGAGTAAGCAGATAATTAAATGAAATGAGGGGATAGTAGTGTTTATGTGTGTTTTATTATGAGAAATCGATATTTACAGTGATCATAAATACACATTTGTTTATACATCACACTACGTTTTATTTTCAGTAGTCCACATAAAATATAAATAATAGTCATACGTAATGTAGGCCTAATAGTCATACGTAAACAAATAATGTGTAAGAAATGTGTTTACCAATGTAACAATATGATTTACGCAATATTTAGTTGAATAGTAGAATGTGATAATTATTATATATTTATATTATAATTATATATTACTTATTTACAATATTTGTGGCATATATTATATTATAATTAATGTACGTAGTAGAATAATTAATTGTTTTACAATTTATAAAATAGCAAAAATACTAAATCGAATTTTGACACATCAAAAACATCCAGCCAAATACAATATAAAAACCAGAATCGAACTCATGGCTTAACTAAAAATTGTTACGGATTCTCGTCGCATTCCTTTCTGATGACGTCACATTCTACGGATTCACTCCCGTGTAAATTTTTTCCCTCTCCTCTGCTATAAGAAGTTAACACTTCAAAATGTCATTTTTTTTACAATTATTTCTGGCGCTTATAATTTTTACAACTGCGTGACCATGTACAAAATTTGGTTTATTTACTTCTTTTTTATACTGTACTGCTGTGTTAATAGTTCGTTCTTAATTGTTCATCTTTTACAATATAAAAATGTATGGAACGAGAAAATGTAGTATATAATTATCTCAATTTTAATGAAACTGTTTAACTCAATTATCTCAGTTTCAATTAGTGTTACAACTGTTTGCCTCTCAGGTGCTCATATAGAAGTAGAATATTATATTGTACTGTAATTGTATTTAGACGTATGTTTTCTCAATTATCTTTTTAAAAATGAGACCAATAAAGTGAACCTCACATTTAAATAAAGCGAAACCCGCTTGTTAAATAATAAATTTGTGTTATATGTAGTTTGGTTATAATTACAAAAACAAAATGATGCACATCTCTGTACAATTCCCGTTTAGCGCTTTCGAGTCTTTCAGTTCATCATCACATCGGAAATATGTCGAAAATATGCTCAACACCACATTTCCAATCTAATGTTGAGCTGAAGGCTCGAAAGCGGTAAACGGGAATTTTCTGTATAGTGCTGTCCCCAACAGCTTAAGCTTTGTTCGCGAATTTCTTATCATTTAAAAAATAGAACAGTGATGACGTACACTAACGAAACGTCCACACGAACGGTAAACATTGAAGAATTAAAACGGTAACTGGGCGCGTGTGCCCGTGTCGTCGCGTTAGAGAGTACAAAGATACAAAACGACTTACCACCTGTACGCTGTGTAGTGTGCGGCAGCCGCGGATTCGATGCCTACTCAGTTTAACGACTCTACGTTTGGTTTAGATAGAGAAGCTCTTCAAGTTCACCCAATTGCGTCATCGTGCAGACGCCTCGGTTTTCGTACAAATTGTTGTTTTTGTTTGCTGTGCAACGTTGAGTCAACCGTCTCCCCCTCCCACACCAAAATAAACGAAAGATAACAGTCAGAAACACGGTTCGATAACAAAACCTCGACATCCTTTGCTCTGACAACGATAGAACGGAAATAATCTTTTGTGAAAGGGCAGAGAAAGCTAGAAATATCACAATGAAGGTGATATATATGACAATAAAGGGGATTTCAACTTGAGTACTAATATATCATCGATATATTACCAACGATTTCCGCTGATTACGCGCGATCTATAAAACTTCGCTTCCTACAAAGCTTTCTACACCGAGATATGTAAGTAACCATATGTATTAGATCCGAGCTCCTGTCGATCCCATGTCGATTACCGAATCACCAATCACTGAAGACGACTTCAGTTGCTACTAAAGTCGACACGTCTGCGACTATTAACAGTGGACTAAGCCAATTTTATCGCCAACTCTCCTGAAGCATTAGGTCCACGGCGTCTAGAAATGGTACAGCTCACGAAAGCCATCGCCACATAGATAGGACTATCAGTTTTCATTTCACACATATCCGTTATGTGTCAGTGCAGTGTCCGTTCTACATCTACCATCTACATTCCTTTTACCTCCTGTCTTATCCCAAACATTTTGTTTAAAATTGCTGCTCATATATTCTGGATGGGATAACCCATATAGGGCAGAATGAGTGGCGAAACTACGGGGGGGTTATCATAGGATCAATACACCTCTCCCAGAGCTATTATAATTTCAGCGAAATTCTACAATTACTTAACGTATGGCTATTTCTAAACCAGTTGAGTGTGTTAAAGAAGACTTATAAATAATTGTAAAAATAAAATAATTTACAATATTTCTTGAGTTAATAAAACAAAGTTAGTTTTCTTAACAATGGCAATCACCCAACGTTTGAAAAATAACTTCCGTATTTGAAGCATTACAAAAGCAATTACGCACGCGCTAGGAAACAAAGATGGAGGTTATTACTCTACCTTTATGTTTTTCGCCTGGACACACTTCCCCTTAAATGTTGTCCATGTCCTGACGTTTCTAATATAATACCTCTACGGTTTGAACTGTCGTCTTTGCAGAGATAAATTAGAAGTTTCTTGACTTTAAATCGGAAAAATAAGATAATTTTATTGCTGGAGTTTACATAAAAAATAACGTACTTCATCATGAACTGCAAGTTTCTTAAAACATCCTTTGCCCAACAGACTTAAATTAAAGTGTGAAGGGTAATAAAACTGGGCTTTTCAAATTATCTTCCGAAATACTCACATTTACGAATACAAACTTAGAGTTATAATGATTCCTAGTGGCAAAAGATTTATTACCTTTAATTTGAATAACAATTAATCAAGATAGAATATTATTATTAAATCTTTGTTTTTCCATATTTTTTCAACCCTTATACTTCACGTTGCAAAGAATTTTGAGATGCAAAGAATGTATAAATTAAAATTATAAAATTATATGGAATAGATCCTGAAGTTCTCATTTTTTCTGAAGAAGATGGGGGGGGAGTCCAAGATCCAAGCTAGTCTCATCCCCTCCCCCACGAACAGCTCCTATTTATGCACCATCGGACAGAACAATGTTACACACACTCAATTAGTTTCTCTCCTTCTTTTTTTAAGAATGCTCAGAGAGTATCGATACCGCAACGCCAGAACGCGTCCGAGAAATTGTAAAAATATCGTTTGGTACAATACGGATACGAGTCACGGTAAGGACACTGAACGGGCACGATGGGCAAAATACGATACTGGCCGGCCGGACTATGTAGACAGCCATTAAAATTGCGAGAAATATATTGTTTATCACTGACACTGACGAGATTTGACGGAACTGACACGTCACGGCACTGACGCATCTCTGATTTGTGTGAACACATCACCACGTGCTGTGACGGGGGGGGGGGGGGTGCTATTGTGTATAGACGTCGCTAAGGGCCGTCTACATTAGACAGACAGCATACGGGGGGCTACTATTCTTATTACTAGCATTATTAATTCAGATTTTTTCAAAAAGCCTGTAATTGTCAGTGCTAATTAATATTTAGAGGTAGGCCTACATGTAACTTGATGTACACAAATCACGATGTACCTGTTTTTCACTTACAATTCTTAAATAATCACACACACATACATATACCAGAATACGGGTTAACAGATTGTTTACAGTAAATTGTCTCTGTTAAGAAACAATTTTTAAAAGAATTGAGAAATTAAAACAACAAACAACTGGACTTACATACAAAGTATAGGAGGTGATTTGCGAGCCTTTTATCCTACGTTTGGAGTGGCGTTGTTACCTGTAACAAGAGAAAATACAATATTAACTTGACGCATTACGAGCCGCCGCAGAGTCAGTACAAAGACGCAAACTGTAGTGTGGTTTATGACCTGAGACGCGATTATAATCTCCACTGCCATCTGCATCCCCCAACATATCGTATACAAACATTTTTATCATCAGTCGCCTCACAGTTTAATTCTTTTGTGTTTTCTACATTGGTTTTCAAATATTTCTCTTTGTAAATTCCCAAAATACCATGTAAGGAATCAAATTAAAGGGAATTTCAACGTAAACATGAATGTTCTTTTATAACGTAGTTTTAATACAAGTTAAACAGTAACTGGGGTTTTTTATAAGTTTATAATTTTGATCATAGGCGGCTCAGTAGACCAGTGGGTATAGCACCTGGCTACTAACCTTAGAGGTCCCGGGTTCGATTCCCTAGCCCGCACCATAAAATCAAGGTGCGTTTTTCAGCCCCCAGGTCGACTTAGCCTGTTGAAAATGAGCACCTGGGATAACATCCTGGGGATAATAATGGGCGGCTGAAGCGTAGTGCTGGCCACACCTCCTTCCTTATGTGCCGTACGGCTCGCATAAGGCAGCCTACCCTGCCTTCTTCTACACTACTTCAGGTGGTACACATGGGAGCCATTATTATAATTTTGATAATTTCTGTGTTTTTTTTTGTTTTCATTAAGAAATGATTTTTTTTAAAAGCTAATTATTTTTTCAGTAACTTCAATTTTTTTAATTTGATCAAAATTAGCACTGTCGATACACTACTAAACATTTTATAAGTTCATTTTAATTTAAAAGTTTACCCTAAAAATTAAAATGACGTTTTGTAACAATCTGTTTCTTGATTTTTATAAAATATTGTTACGACATCGCAGAACAATCTACATGTTTTGTCGAATGTTCCAGAGGGATCCGGAATGTAATGCGTGTGGCGTACGTGATTCTCGACGCATTAGCTAGACTGTGCAAGAAGCCGCGGGGACTGTGTCAAGGCCGCAATTAATTACGTCGTAGGTAGAGATAACGCGCAGTTTGAAATGTTCTGGTCTGTGAGCGGGGGTATAAATACAAGGCGGCAGCGGCCTTAGTTCAGTTATAGTTGCGGTATATTACAATGCGGTTCGAGTTTATTGTCGGGCGATACTGTGTGCGTTCAAGTGGTTGTTAGTGAAGTGTTGTATTTTATAATCGGACGATATATTGTAATACAATTGTGTTTTAATATTAGTTGACATTTTATTGCGTGTGAACAATTTTTATTTGATTCGTTGTAAGAGACTGAGTTGTTAATTACGAACTGTTTAACTGTGAAAATTAAAGCTGGTGATTAGTGACTTAATTGGTGTCTTGTATTTTGTTTTCCACTGTACCTACGACGATCAAGTAGACCGTCGTAACAATATTGTCGGGAGGTAGTAAAGACACAGTTTTGGAGTTCAATTTACAAGACTTTTTACTTTACTCTTAAAAACAGTTCAGGTTATGAAAAAATAAACATGACATCTTACGTTACAGTATAAATAAAATAAACAATCCCGGCACAAATTTAAAGCCCCTTCACCAACAAAAAGTGGCAGCTTATAATAGATCTATTCACAGATTACTGACCGTACCTGTTGATGAAAGTGAATTCAGTGAGGAGCTAAATACCATAAAATACATCGCTTTTCCCAATAGTTACAAGTGTTCATCCATTGGTCGACAGCTGAGGAAGCATACAAATAAAAAATCTAACCCCCAAGTAACAAATGGTGATGCACAAAAAACCTTTATATCATCCGCATAGCCTACACAGATTTCATGCCAAGGATTTTGAATTCAGTATTAGATCTAAAAAACACACTTAGGCGGAATAAACATACGCCTTTAGAAGAGAAAACTTGCATCTATAAACTATTATGTAATTGTTTTTACATCGGTTAAACCGTGAGGGATTCCTTATACGTTTTCTTGAACATACACCTGAGCAATTAAAAAATCTTAACTCCGTCAACATAAAGTCTAACTATGATCGCCATTTGGTCTCAAACGACCACACTTCCATGGATTTCAAGTCTAACTTGGAAATATTACACGTTTGTGAAAAGGGTCGAATCATGAATGCCTTGGAGGAGTTTGAAGTTTACAGAGCATACACAAACATAAACAGTCGCGGGTTCGTAATGAATGACCAGCTGAACTTTAAATCCAATCCGCTATACAATACCGCCTTGAACCTGCTTTATCACATAGAGACGAACAGCCTCTCAGTGGTCGACCAAACGTGAATAAGTGCGCGCCTACTGACGCGTATACAATGCATAATGATACTGGATTTTTAACTAATGTCGACCTCCTACGAGGGGTATTTTATGATCTGATGATGAAGCATACGCTTCGAAACATCAATATAAAAAAAGGAAGTCACAAGGCGGATTGAAAAGGGTTAGTCTGTCTAAAGTGACATGGAATGGAAGCTGTATGGAAAAATTGTAAGTAGGATATCTATGGGTAAGTGGAATTTTCAAAAACCATTTTTGGCAGCAAGAAGGAATCCAGTTTGGATGAGAAAGAGATCTGCTAAATGTTGCCAACGGACTACCAGAATCTGGATCAGTCCGCCCAGATCCAGAAACATGCTGCGATCCCTATGAATCGGCGGGGCGAAAGCCTGTCATTAAGTACTCTTTGGCGTAGTGTGGTGAGAGCCTCTAATATAGGTTCTTCTTTCTGATTGGCTGGTGGTTGATTTATGACTGTATCGTGGCACTTAGAGAATTTATAAGTATGAGAGGTGTTCACGAGACTTCTCCACCCTTACCCACAGTACTGTGGTCTCTATCGTCTACCACCCTACGTTAGCAAAGCTCGAATTTTACATTGATGGTGGCAGTCCATGGAACTGTCGAAACGTCTGTTTTAGTTGAAAACAATGGACCACGGCCAAACAGCCCGGGAATGAATTTTAACAACACTGACTGCGGCCGTGTAAGCCTACGAAGTAGATTTGCTAAATGTTTTAATTGGAATGTGGTTTTGTATGACAGTGAACCATCAAAAAGAGAAAATAAAGGTACCCAGAGAGCTTTGAAATGTGATTGTGGGGAAGAATGATTAAGCCGAAATGTACTGAACGAGTGAGAAACGATGAAGTATTGACGAGAATAGGAGAGGAAAGAATGCAGTTAAAAGTAATAGGAAAGAGGAAAACATATTGGTCGGAACATTTATTGGGTAGATATTGCCTGCATCTAAGGATTTTAGAGGAAAAGATAGAAGGTACAAATGAATAAGAAAGGTTGGAATGCTTGATGACATCTGAAACGGAAGGTCCTATAGACAGATTCTCAGGACCGAGAAAGATAGAGAGCTTCCAGTTGATGTCTACCGTATTACAGGAAAAGATGGAAGGAACAGATGAAGAAAAAAGGTTGGAATGCTTGATGACATCTGAAACGGAAGGTCCTATAGACAGAGACGGAGAAAGATAGAGCTTCCAGTTGATATCTGTCGTTTACAGAGTTTGCTGTTGAGTTTTTTACAGTTTACTGACAGTTATTATTATTATAAAATCCACCTTCAATAATAATTATGTTAAAAACTCCAATTTTGAAAGATTTAGACCACGGCCTAACAGCCCGGTTAGTCTTATCCATCAAATTCCGGCTGTGAAAGACTGCGATAGACAGTTTTACTAAAGAGAGGGAAAACGCGGCTGTCACAATAGCGCGGATGAATTCCAAAGAATTTGCGGTATTCAGTAATTACAACCGTATACGTCTTCAAGCAGTAATAATCGAAGCCGCGGAACGTTTCTGGTCTGATTCCTAAAGCATTCGTTAACACAATCCAACAGCGAAACAACTTCAAACGTTGCAACAGACTTACGTCAAATCCACACATACAGTACATGTTGTTTGCCTTGCAGCGCAAATATTTTCCAGATTAAAAAAAATCTTATTTAACTTACGTAACATATCGGTTGCATATTTACAACATATACAAATACTCATAAGTAAACAAGTCACAGCCGCATTACCTTTTCTTCTCTTTCTTGACCTTTGGTATGTTATTCCCGCGGTGTTAGCTCACGTGTCTCATCTGACAATAAACGTGGCAGTGTGCAATCACGGCCATATTAATATTTTCCCTGACATTACAAACACATTGATCCCATTAAAGTTATTAAAACTGGCTTTAGAGACAAACTAACCTTTTTCAATCGGCCTTGTGATTTCTTTTTTTATATTTCAAAGCATATGCTTCATCATCAGAGCATAAAATATCCCTCGTAGGAGGTTTACAAACGTGAATAGGTGTGCATCTACTGACGCACAATACAGTGCATAATCATATTGGATTTTTATCTGATGACGACGTCCTACGAGGGATATTTTATGATCTGATGATAAAGCATATGCTTTAAACGCGTCGTCAATACAAAAAAAAGTCACAAGGCGGATTGAAAGAGGCAAGTTTGTCTATCAATACAAGTGACTTGGCAATAC
This sequence comes from Magicicada septendecula, assembly GCA_034769895.1. Lineage (NCBI taxonomy): Eukaryota > Metazoa > Arthropoda > Insecta > Hemiptera > Cicadidae > Magicicada > Magicicada septendecula. The sequence continues at coordinate 354,905,879 of CM068373.1, forward strand.
ATTGGTAAAGAGTTGAAGAGAAATCGTATTGCAGAAAAAAAGAGATGGATTCCTCATCTCAAGAGAATGTCAGACGACAAGTTGCGTAAGGAAGTTTGGCAATACAAGCCTATTGGACAACAATGTATAGGAAAACGTAGGAAGCATTGATGAAGTGGATATATTCCTTTGGGACTGTAACAGGCGATTCGCCTAGTCCCTGATGGAAGAAGAAGAAGAAGAAGAAGAAGAAGAAGAAGAAGAAGAAGAAGAAGAAGAAGAAGAAGAAGAAGAAGAAGAAGAAGAAGAAGAAGAAGAAGAAGAAGAGAAGTCGAATGGGAATGTTTCCCACAACAAGAATTTGTTGATTTTTAATGCCCAAGTTTTTCCTTTCTTTTTACTTCCATGTTCCGTAAGGAAATGGAAGTATGGTGATCGCGAAAATATCGAATGGAGATAAGGACTGATTCCGAGTGTACTACCCTCAAAATATGAAGAAAAGTGTCTGTGTGTAGATTTTTTTCTATGGCGAACGATGACTGAAGCAAATTCAAACAGAATCAAATAATGTTTTGCATATATGCCCGAGTTGTAGAGGACTCGGTGCCTATTGATTTTGGTTAAGATCGGTTAAGGGGTACGAGTAGTTTACCTGCAACGTTTTACGTTTTAACAAGATTAAGATACTTAATTTTGATGATTAAAGTATCCAGAAAAGAAGGTCATAATAATCCACTGTAGAAGGGTAGATATCTCTATATATATAAGCGGCTTTGTCCTGACTGAGAGAGAATCAACGTAGAGCAAAAACTACTGAAGACAATGATCTCAAAATTTGAAGGTATATTCTTATGGGGTCGTAGATGCTCACTAAGAAACGGTTTTAAAAACTTTCACTCCTAAGGGGCAAACCTCCCCCCCCCATTGTATCTATGTTCCACATCTCCTCCTAAACCACTGGACCGATTTCAACCAAACTTGGCACAAATATATTACGCGACGGAAGAACCAACATAGGATAGGTGTTTTTTTCGATGGGGTCCTTTGGGGTCTTCCACATCTCCTCCTAAACCACTGGACCGATTTCAACCAAACTTGCACAAATATTTTACGCAACGGGAGAACCAACATGGGATAGGTGTTTTTTCGATACGATCCTTCGGGGGGTCCTTTGGGTCTTAAAAAACTATTAGATCTGGTTACTATGGCAACCCAATAGAATAGATTCTGGTTACCATGGCATCGGTGGAAGTCTCCCGCGTAGGAAATAGCGCGGGAGTCGTCCGACGGGCCTTCCCCGGAGTTCATCCACGGAACCCGGGGAGTCTTAGGTCGGATCCCGCGAAAGACGGCGGGGCCAGAGTCGACGGTTTTTATAAATAAAGATATAGGTTATGCTATCAAAGGTGGTGTATGCTTCTTAAGAAAATTCTTATTAGTGTGAAAGTTTGAATTTAAAAGTGGATAAGTTAAGATCGAAGTAAGTTATAAGCGAGTATAAAAAACAAAGTTTTGATAGCGAATGTATTTAGATCATAGTGTTCAGACAATATAAATGCACTTGCTTCAGTTTGAATTTAAAAATTGATAAGCTGAAATCTATAGAGGTATTGTATTGTTAGAATACGTTTAGGAGACACTAATTTAACAAATGCCTTATTTCAACATTAACACAATGAATTATAAAACGACAGTTAAATACGCAGCGCGTGCAAGTACTGTAGACATTTTATTGAAAACTAATTTAGCTGTTCGCCCTCTCCCAGAGTTAGAAATCGAGCAGGAGCATCACGCGCAACAGAATTCTTCTCCAGATATAAGAATACAGTTTATGACATGGTCTTAAACAGGTGCGCTACAGAGTATTCCTCCAGTGAGAATGCGAACGTAACAATATAAGGAAGATTATACAATATACAAGTAGACCTAATATAACGTTATAACAAGAATAGGTGCCTATGAGCCTATGAATAAATTATGAACCCGAGGAACGCTGGGTAAATCGGCTAGATATAGATATCTATATAACCCAAATACCACTGACTGACTCACTGATCACGATATCTCTGAAAGCACTGAATGGATATCAATGAAACTTTGAACATAGCTTCATCATAGGTCTTAGGTGCTCACTAAGAAACGGTTTTAAAAATTTCACTCCTAAGGGGCAAAAAACCAAATACTGAATTTTATCGCGGGAATTGCATAGTTTGTAAATGAAGTGGTTGACATCTCAGTTTACTGGAAACCCCGAATACATTTAGTCCTGAGTTTTTAATCATTGTTTTAAATTGAAAAAAACTTCGTTGTTTGCAGGTTCTTATAGTCGAGAAAATTTCGAAGTTCAATTAATTAATAAATGTATGTCCTTTTTATCTCGGAAACGGCTCTAACGATTTTCTGGAAATAAATAATAAATAGCTGTTGCTATGAATGTAAATAAACAAACTAAGAGTTGAGAATCTGTACAATCTATCTAATCCTATACTATTAAGCGAGCAATAATTGTACAATTACGTACAAAGTGAAACTCCGTAGCGAAGCACGGGTATTTTTGCTAGTAATATCTATAAATGAAAAGGGTAGTTGAAGGGAGAGGGGGTAATTTTTTGTATTGATGTTATAAAGTTATTCGACCGAAAACTTAAAAATTTGAATAAAATATTAACAATTGATATAGTTCCGTACTGTGTAACCACGGACACGTAAACAAAATAATTTTTCGTTTTCAGTAATTCACAGATAACAAACGCCGGGTGTTATTCGCTTTCTTTCGCGTTGTTTTGTAATCAAATTAATTCTTTATTTTTAAAATATATGTACAATTCGTATTTTGATTACCTTTTTCAGCATTTTTACCAAAATAATGCTGATATAATTGGTTTCGTTCTGCATGTACACATTAAAAATAATTTTATAATTAATTAGTACATGGAATCAAGTATGGTTCTCCATACCAATTTTTTCTTAACGTTTTCTTTCCATTTTAATTTGCAGTACAGTGTCTTATGTAGTTAGTTAGCTTTTTTTTTGGGGGGACAATGTTACATTGACATATAAAAGCTAAACTCGTGACTACATACTGTAAAAATTCTGGAAACGGAATTACACCAGTTTCACACCATGTTGTTTGCCTTGCCGACACAACAAATTCCTTAAGTTTACATAACATATAAGTAAACAAATCGCAGACAAGATCTTATTATTGATCCTAAGTGTGTGTGTCTCCGGCCTTTAACGTGTCACGTGTTTGTGTCACAGTAAACGTGCAGCGTTTCGCCATGGTCACTGCCATACAGATATATCCGGTCTTTGAGTTTACATAACATACTGATCGCATAACACTTTTTTATATCAATTTTACCGTTAAGACTGTTCTCACGGACAAACCGTTCGACGTTAAGGGTACCCAGAATCCCTATACATCCAATAGTTATATAAGGAACATTTTCTCAGGAACCACATGCATTAACTCTTTATACTGGCTAATGAATCCTTCTTTTTTTACCAGCAGACTTCCCTAATGGACATGTTAGTTTTCCCAGAAAAAAAATTATAACATTTTTTGAGGTCTGTTAAAAATCAAAAAATGACTTTATAAATATAATAAAATCAGTAGTACAACTTGTTTTTAAAAACCATCTCGTTAAAGTATGTCTTTCCATGGCCGGCTCTAGTAGAAGGCCGGAATATTAAACGTGGCAACGTTGCGTCTGAGGTCTATAAGTATAGTGTAATAAAATAGCTAAATTGAACACGTTATATTTTGATTTAATTTCATAGCATTACTTATATCATGAGTAGGCCTATTTATAGGTAAATCTAGCCTATAGGTCTGTGCGCAATTAGTACTATACGTTTAAGTTGAAGAAATTAGTGAATTAGTGTTAGGCCTAATGAATTAATTTTGTTCGAATTATTGCATTCGTGTCATACTAATGAGTTAATTTTTATATTTTCTTAATAATGTAACAGTATTTTAAATAATAAACTTTGAATTTGCAAAAACAAAGAATTATAAAACTGTTGTTAACCGGCAATTAAAAATGACGCGATTTGATTATTGAAATACCTACATAAATTAAGAGATCGTCTAGTCGGCCTCAAATATCAGCTTGTTCCAGTGTTGCCGCGTTTAATATTCCGGCCTTCTACTAGAGCCGGCCATGGTCTTTCTTCAGTGGATATTCTGTAAAAAGTTCAACAAAATAGTTTTTGAGAAAATGTTCTTTTCCTAAAAAAATCATCTGCGAAAACAACAAGAAACAAAAAACTCGCTTTATAAGAACTTTACATTTCAATTGCCTGAGAATATTCCTGGTCTATAGTCTGATAGTCTGGACAGTCACTCTAAGTTTCTTCTTCTTGTTTCTTTCTTTATAATCTTCTTTGCTTTCTAGACTTCTTTCCGTAATCTGATATAGCTTTGTCCAAATTACGTCCCATTTTTGCATCATGCATTTTCAAAACGTTAACCATTCGAACACACGTTGTTTGCAACTTTGTCGTGTTTACTAGCTGAACTGCTACTTGACATGTTCCGGACGCGGCCTTTCTGTGTTTCCACCATTTTCAAGTCCTAAACCACGACTAAAGGTAGTCCTAAACCACGACTAAAGGTAATCCTAAACCTCGTCCGGAACATGTCAAGTAGCAGTTCAGCTAGTAAACACGACAAAGTTGGAATTACAGAGACTGCTAATTCAAATAACCAGAAGGACACAGTATTTGATCTGCTATCATACCTTTACCAATAGTTTTATGCGAGTGGTAGGCCTACCACAAATTGACACGAAGGCCTTCTCCTTAAATTGGCCCATTCTCCACTCCCTCCATCCGTCCATTGTGCTTTCTCTCCTGTCATATCTGAGCGACTGAACCTTCAGGATGAGCGTCGATGGGTTCTGTTCTTCAGTTCGACCTGTCGCGGCCGGCGTCCGCCAGAATTCTATACTCGGCCCCGTTCTGTATCTTGTGTACACGAACGATCAGCCAGTTTTGCCCGAAGTCACGTTGTCTCTCTTCGGGGACGACGCTATGTACCATTACAGCTACCTGTCCCTGAGATTTGCGAGTACAAAGCTGCAGCATCGGTTGAACCGATTTCCTGTCTGGCTAAGGAAGAGGCGAGTCCTCTTCAATACGGAAAAGTCCGAGGCGATCTGTTTTACCCGTAAGTCCGTTTCTCGATGCCAGTCCCCGTCTCTAGAAGGTCTCTAGAAGGGAGGCCCATCTCATACAGAGAGGCGGTGAAGGATTTAGGTGTTCGGCTAGATCGACGCCTCTGCTTCAACGCCCACGTAACTGACATCCTCTACCCTCTACTAGGCTCGCGGCATCCGAGCCAAATTATTTCCCTTCCTCTCGTGTCGCAACTGCCTGGCTCTGCGCACAAACATGTGTGCTCTTAAAATAAAGTCAGTTACAATCAAAGTGTATTACTCTTTTAAAGTAAAGTAATGTAAATCAGATTTTGGATCAGGTTAGTCATTTTAATTACCTGGGTTGTAATATCTCATATGAAACTAATATTGGTTGGGATAGTAAGCTAATAAAATTTAAACGCATCCGTGGAACGATTCATATGTACCTGAAAAATAAAACATGGAAGGATACCGGAATGAAATTTTATAAAACTGTGGCTGTCTCCACATTCCTGTATGCTAGTGAACATGGACTCTTTGTAAAAGGGACGTGCAGAGGATTCAGGCAGGCTAAATAAAATTCTAAGAGGGACTCAAGGTTTTCTCTCTCGGCTCGTAGAAGGAACGAGGACATTAGACGCGATTTAAACATTGTACCATTGCACAAAAGAATTAATGACTACAGAAGGAGATGGTGTGAACACTTGAATCGCATGCCTGATATCCGTCTACCTGTGGTTGCCTTGGGTTATCATCCTACTGGGAAGAGAGATGTCGGTAGACCGAGGAGGAGATGGGTTCCGGAACAGGTCTAAGGCCTAGTCCTTGGAGTGGTGATGATGATGATGAAGTAAAACTCAGCAAATAAATAGTTGCTATTGGGTTAATACTAACTTATATTGCTATATTATATTCTCAAAAAAATAACGCCTGCCCAGAATGAAACTGTGTCTAGGCTGTTAGCGTAAGGGCAATGATGGGCCCTTACGCTAACAGCAGTCTGAACTCAAACAAGATACTTTAGAGAGCGACATCACTAAATATCACCGAAGCAGACCGGAAACAACACTGGATTCGAGAGAGAACTAGGAACCACAACTTAGCTTAGCTTAGCAATCAGTGTGAAACAGTGGCGTGGCTTGGGTACAAAACAACTATTGCCTGTTGTAATAGGCCTAAAAATTAATTCGAATTTTTCTAGTAGGAAGTGTTTTTTTTTTTTTTTTAGAGCCAAAGAGTATTTTCTGTCATTCGCTTGCAGAAGAAGAGGGTCCCGTTTCAACGGGATCTGACTCCATTATACTTACACAGAATAAATCAGGACAGAAATAATCGAATTAGAAATAATAAAGGCAAATAGAGAAACATATAACTAAACGAACAAAATACGAATACGTACGTACTAGTAGTAACTGCTGCACGTCGATTCCGAAAACGAACATAGTTGCTAACTGAGTGTTTTGCCGGTTTATACAGCGGCAACAAATTGGTTGGACGAATGTGACCCCCTCCAAAGTTTGTACATTGGAGGTCAATGACCGTAAGCAGTAAAACATTGCCGATGTCCGAGCCGGCAACACAAGACGGTGCAAGTGCCCAGCAGTTCGAAAGCAATTCTACGGTTTTTCTTCTAGTTTCCCTACTGATATTGTTCGCATTTCAAATTCTTTAATAACTAAAGTATTTATTCTGTGATATAATTAATTTTGTTTCATTGCTTGTACTGTTGGCGTCGGTAACAGCGGTAAGCTACTGGTATGAAACCAAAGTCGTATATCAGCACGCGGCATAGCGCATCTTAACTTACCTTAACTTAGCTTAGCTTTCTGTGTGAAATAGGCTTAAAACGCGCTAAATGTACAGGATTCATGTCGCCGACCAATGGTACTTTGTTAGTTATTTTCAGGTCTAATGTCATTCGTGTTACACTGCCGCACTTCTGGACCACTGTAGGTACTTGACACAACTGAAGAGTTGAAACCTGCTCCAGTTTAGACACTTCTTATTGAAAGAAATAATTTATAAATTCCATCTATAAATAAATGTAATGCACGATTAACGTGTTATCAGAAACAGGTGATAACGGGATGTCTAAATCAAGGTCAAGTGCGCTTTCTCGCAATCAATGCGTTTATCTCTTTCCTAATCCGTGTTTTTCTAAAACATTTAGAAAATGCCAAACTTTGGTTGAAAATATCCACACTTTATCTATGCAGGAATTGATAGCTCGTCTGAAATCACTGCGTCACGCCACGCGTTGGGCTCATGTCGACCGCGTGTTTGAATGTTTGGCAGACTCTTGAAACTGCTACGCGGTGGCTCCACTACGAATTATTTCAAGCCTGAAAGAGGTTTTTACTTTTTTTTGCATGTCCTAGTACCATCGGAAAACCACATCGGCTGCCCAATGAAAGGCAGGAAATTGGCGCCTTCGTGAGGAATTATATCCTTCTGAAGAGTAACACACTTATCATAACATTAAACCATTCGCGGCCGGAGTTGTCTTCAGTAAAATTCTTTTCCTGGCAGTTGGGTCGTACTCGTCTTCTTGTAGATCCAAACGTTTCGACTGCAGCTGCGGCGCACCTACGCTTGCAGAGCATCTTCTGGCCAATGGCGACCACGTGGTGAAGTTTGAGGAGACGAAGATCCTATCCTCTACGTTGCACTATCCTACTCGGCTACACCGGGAAGCGATCGAGATACTTAAACACACCAACAGCCTCAAAAGGAAGGAAGAGTGCTTGAGGCTGAATAGGGCACTCAGAGGTTCTCGGATCGCTACCGCGGATATAACGTCTAACTTCGTTGATCACGGACGCTGGCAGCGGACCCGTGATCCGGCCGACAAGGCAGCGTACAACCGGGCGACCGGCATTTTATGACGTGAAATGCAGGTCTACCGGAGACGCTGTTGGAAACTCGCCGTCGCCCAAGCGGGGGACGAATCGGACGAAAGTAGCCCATACCGGATACCTTCGGCTTTGACAGAGAAGAGGAGCTGACCTCGCATCCCAGCCATTGCTGGACCGTTCGGTTAAGTCGTGGGACGCCCGGAAGCGAAGCCCTAGTGCTTGGGTGCGTGTTTCGAGCGCCAGTTCGCTCCGAACCCGCCCATGGACTGGGACTTCGACGAAGAAGTCGAGAACATAGTGAAAGACTTTCTGTCTCTTCCGATCACTGCGGAGTCCGAACCCATTACTAGAGAAGAGGTCTCAGATCGGCTCGTTGAAATCGTAACGAGAAAAGCTCTAATTCGACTTACGGAGCAAGGAATAATTTTTTTGGTAGCGCTGTTCAACGTGTGTCTTAGACTGGCCTATTTTCCCAAGAAGTGGCAAAAGGCGACAGTTATAGTGATCCCGAAGCAGGGGAAGGACGCTTCCTGTCCCGACAACCTCCGGCCCATTAAGTCTACTGTCTGCTACGTCAAAGGTCCTCGAACGTCTCGTACAACGGCGAGTCCTAGACCATCTAGAAAACTTCGATGTACTGGTCCCCGAACAGTTCGGTTTTCGTGTGGGGCATTCCACCACTCATGAGCTGATGAGATTGGTGGAATAGCCTACATCACGGGTGCCGGCTGTCGGAAAGAGTAGACTGTCGCCTGTTTCCTAGATCTGGAGAAGGACTTTGATAGTGTCTGGCACGACGGGCTCTTGTTCAAGCTCCAGGAAATCCAGCTCCCAGATTGCTACCTTCATCTGATTGCTTTCTGACGGAGAGAACTTTCTGCGTGAGAATAGATGACCATGTCTCTTCCGAGAGACGTATTACAGCCAGGGTATCTAAGGTAGAGAGTCCTAGGGCCCCTCCTGTTCTCCGTCTACATCAACGACGTACCTAGAAAGCCTGGAGTCCAAATCGCCCTGTTTGCCGACGACACGGCGGTATATACCGCCGATCGGAACGCTGACAGGGCGACTCCAGCGCGCACTCGATGCGTATATGACGTGGACGGAAAGCTGGAAAGTTGCCGTCAACGATACCAAGAGCTCCGCGGTGCTATTCTCAAAGCGCCGGAAAGAACCACGAGGACGATTGGGACTCGGTCGAACGTACCTGCCCTGGTCGAAAGAAGTTAAGTACCTCGGTGTCCATCTAGATCGTCGGCTCACCTGGCGTATCCACGCACAGACGATGCGAAATAGAGCGTCCGCTCGTCTGGCGCAACTGTTTCCAATACTTGTCAACAAGGCTATGACCCGCAAGCTAGGTACGCTGATTGTCAACGCGTATCTGTTGCCGATCATTACCTATGCCATTCCCGTCTAGGGTTACCTTCCAGCCGTTCATAAAAGAAATTTGCAAAGCGTTCTCAATAAAGGTCTTCGGCTAGCGGCCAAAGCCCCCTATCGGTTCCCTTCTCGACTTTTGTGAAGTGGACTCGGTGTCTGCCCCTTGGATGACACCGTGCGGCGACTTGCACGTAAATTTTACGTCCGACCTGCGAGGACCCTCTTGGAAATGGCCTCGGCACTTACTGCACTAGAACGACCCAGTGCGAGCATGCTGTTTTAGCGGCCACTAAATAAATAAGATATTCCGTCTGGACAGGACCTCCATTTTGTTTATTCCACTAGGCAGGAGCTCCTTCCGGAAGCTCGGAACTAGGAAACCATTGGGACGTCTCACGACGCGCATCCCAACAACTCTGGCAGCGTTTTTTTGCGTCGCCTGGCTTTGCGCACTAAAATTACAATCTATCTCCTGTTTCTTCGGTCAGTGCTGACCTATAATGCTCCCGCCTGGTAGTCACTTTTCTCGACCACTAAAAAATGTTAGCTGGAACAATTTCAATCCAGAACCCTCCAATCCAGAAAGCATAATGAATATTCTTCAATATTCCGGCGCCATCTAGCGGATGACCGCGTTGGCATGTCCCATCCCAGTTTTAGGTACCCTGTTGCGAAAGTCCAGCACAGTTTTTATCGGGCACGTCCCGGAAGCTCCAATTAGGCCATGGATGTAAAGACGCCCCACTGCCCAGTGCAAAGCAAAGCAAAGCAAGTCGTATCGTCATTTAGCCACCAGAGGAGCAGAACATAAGACCGCTGAGGATGACTGCCGTAGCTGCAGTCGAAACGTTTGGATCTACAAGAGAGGATTACGGCCCAACAGCCCGGAAAATAATTTCACTGAAGTGTCACACTTTCCCACTGTAGTCTGTAAGAACATATACAAGTTGACACAAGACATAAAGTTCTCCAGTGGAGATTGAATTTACTACCGGAATGGGCGTAACGAGAGACCAACTGTCACTTTGAAAGCCCAAAGCAGAAGTCCCAGTTGCGCCCAAGCTCCAGCCTGGGCCTGCGGCGTCAGGTTCAAATTAAATTCACCATCTATCCTGTTCTTTATAACTGCCGTCAGTTCAGCACACACGCAGCGTCCGCATTTTGGTCCATGCAGGCGCGGGTATACGAGTATACGGAGGAAAACCCCCCTCCAAATGCTAACATCAGACGAAATCTTTTTCGTTGTTTTGTGATTATAAATATGATATAACATTCATATCACGTTATGTAGGTTCACAGTTTTCTCGAAAATTACTTTAAATTGTAACTGTACCCTACCACCATGTTAATTTTTGTTTCCTAAATAACTTAAATGAGTAGTGTGTACTTTAAACTGTAAGCGAATGTTATTAAAAGAACAGACAAACACAGATATGATTTTATACTTGGGTGTTAATAAATTTACTATGTTGACAATCACACACTGTATTTTTATCTGTACTCACTTCTATCATTTATACTGTAGAAAATTAAAGAACAGTCCAGCTTTTCATATCCCCCTTTAAAGTCAACTGTCTCCTCCAAATTAGTTGCTAGAGCCGCCGCCCCTGTGTTCATGCTGTAACCATACATCATCCACCATAAGGGGTGTCAAATTAAAAATAATTTTAACAATAATCTGAATATAATGTACGATTTTGAAAATTTCAAAATTTTGTATCATATAACCTAAAAATAGGACCAAACATTTGAAAAATTGTAAAAAAACCACCTAAAGTATCAGACCAAAGGGAATTTTAACGCAAACCCGAGTTTTTAGCGTTTAATGTTCTGCAATTGTTATTATAATCAACAAAAAATATTAAACTAATCGGGAATTTTGTAATTTTCATGTTAATTAAAAGATTATCTAATATCAAAATTTATCCAATAATAAATGTCTTCCGTTCAATTCAGTGAACGAGTTCTGCAGTTCAGAAAGCATAGGCCTACTAGTAAGTAAAATCATATAACATTCTTGTGTCTTCTAGGGTATTTTAATTGTATTATGTAAAATATTATTATTTTCTAGAATGTTTATAACTGCAAATTTGTTGAAGTTATCTCATGTAAGTACACTATTCCACTCTAAACATTTGAAAGTGAATGCTCTTCTCCAATAATTAGCCTACTACTGTTAATAAAGAGTGCAACTATTTATCAATACATTTTTCTTTCAAACAATGTTAAGTAACTCCTATCGCATATGAGAGATACAAATTTTAGTATCTTCTGTTGTTTTTGATTCACTATTGGATCGCATCACTGGATAATTGGGAGTTATTTGCTATAGTCTTCGTTTTTGAAATCCGGATACTAGTAGTAATGTGTAAGTATATAGTTTAAAAATAAGATAAAAGTGACTTGCTTTAAAATTAAAGAATATTATTGTTTATATTTTTGTTATTGTTATTATAATATTTTATTATTGGTTTTATTGCTGTCGCTATTATTAATAATAAGCAAAGAACTTAATTGTTGTGTAGAATAACAGTTACATAAAACAGATGTGACCTACAGGTAACTGGCCTGATACAATGAAACTAGTGTTGGGTGTCGAACACTGCACGGGTAAACCTCGGCATTCATTAGTTTAGTTCTTGCTCTCTCTGCCAACGCCGTTATGACCTTGTTATGCACAAGGCTGTGGACGTTTGTCATTTTCACCGATAACGCGCTATCGAAAAGAATATAACCTCGCTTTGTTTTTGCAGTAGTTATATGCATTTTAATTTCTGTGTATATGCTTACTATGCATACTGTTTAGACAAATTGCCTCAGACGCCAGCAGTAGTCATATATACCTTGATTTATGACAAAGAACAAATGTTTGATTTTTATATTTCTAAGGGTGTGGCAAACATCTCATTTATTGGATTAAAAAAATTAAATCTTCTTCTTCTTCAACCGTCTATCAGGGGCGAGGCGATTCACCTGTTTCAGCTCCAAAGGAACACATCCATTTCACCAAATCTTCCTAGGTCTTCCTATACTTCCTTGTCCAGCATGCTTGTATTGCCAAACTTCCTTATGCAACCTGCCATCTGGCATCCTATTCAGATGAGGAATCCTATTTCTATTTGCTCACTCCAATACGGTTTTGGATATTAAAATGTGCAACTCTTTACGAATGTTTTCACTGTAAAGTCTATCCCTTTGTGTACAGCCTTTAATAGATCGCAAGAATCTCATCTCCGATTTCTGTATCATACTCAGATGTTTTTTCGTCAGAACCCAAAACAAACAAAATTAATATTATACAAAACTGAAATGTTTTGTAAACAATTTAGAAAGCTAAATTATAGTACACGGTAAACTTTCACTTCAGTGAGGCTCTCCACAACGAAAATTTCTCTATATTCTATTGTAGCGTATTCATTGTTCATAACCTAAATTTCGGTCATAGACCATCGACAGGACATATGCACTGTGCACTCGCGGTCACAATATTGTAAACAGTTATTATTTACAAAACACGAATTCATAAACACTGGAGTAATGATTGTGAAACGTACGTTTGTGTTCACTGCACGTTTCTGTTCCACTCCAAAGCACCGATTCCAGCTGCCCTGTCACCACTTTCCCTTGTTTCATTTTGCACCGTATATCTTTATCACTTCTGCCATCTTTTGATAAAGTCACCATAACATAATTAAAATATTGGTATCGAGAACCATACACGACTTCCATGTTCTAAGATTTATATTTAAAATCATTTTCGAAATACAATGTTTCCATAGAAACTACTTCTTTCTTCAGCCTTAACCACAGTACTGTGGTCACTAACGTATACTACCTCACGTTAGCGCACTCGATTTTCACTGATGATGGTAGTCGATGGCACTGCCAAAACGTCTGGTTTTGTAGAAAACATTGGACCACGGCCAAACAGCACGGAAGGAATTTTAACAATAAACTATTTCTTTGTGGCTGATAACGTAGTACACATATAAAATATCGGTATGGAGAACCATACATGACTTCCATGTTCTAAGATTTATATTTAAAATCATTTACGAAATGAAATATTTCTATAGAAACTACTTCTTTCTACTTACTGCTTCAGCCTTAACCACAGTGCTGTGGTCACTAACGTACCTCACGTTATCGCACTCGATTTTCACTGATGATTGAAGTCGAAGGCACTGCCGAAACGTCTGGTTTTGCAGAAAACATTGGACTACGGTCAAACAGCCCGGGAAGGAATTTTAACAACGAAATACTTCTTTGTTGCCGATAACGTAGTACACATATAAATAACCGTCTAGAAATGCTTATTAAAAAACACCAAACAGTATGGGTAGCAGTCAGCCATAGGGCTAGTCCCGCGGTCGGCAAACCGCGGCTCGCGGGCCGCATGCGGCTCTTTGGCCCCTTGAGTGCGGCTCTGCCACAAATGACTACGTGCGGGCGCGCAGGCACGCGCGGGGGTGTCGGTCGGTCGGGTGACGGGAGATGTGGCGCAGGCGGGCCGCGGGGGAGGCACGCGCGACTCGTGCACGAGTCGAGTGAGTCAGTCAGTCAGCAGTCTCATTGTGTACAGTGGTCAGTGCTTGTCGCGTCCACAAATCGCGCGCGGGTGACAAAAGTACCTACTCGAAGCATAAAGTTACCTGTATTTTTCCAACCAGCTGCAAATCCTACAGGTATTTTTGTCATAAATTTAAAAATTGTAATTATTTTGTGTTGGTGGCTTGTAGTAAAACTTGTTTTTTCTAAGAGAGGAAAACCATACTCAGACGGCGAATACATAAAAAGTTGTTTCATAAATGCATCCGAAGAGCTATTTCGGAATTTTAAGAACAAAGCAGATATTCTAAAAAAAAATTAAAGAGTTACCATTGTCTGCTAAAACAGTGAAAGATAGAACAGTCAAAATGTCTTCGAATATAACCAACCAGCAAATCGAAGATCTTAAATTGGTTTCAGCTTTATCAAATATATAAAAAAACCTCTTAATGCTACTGTAACAGAATTAAAATTTTCTCCCTTTAATGTTGACATTGGCAACTTTGAAATGCAATTGCTGGATTTAAAAAACAAAGAATTATGGAGCTCTAAATTTGAACGTCTTTGTGCTGATATGGAAATATTGGAGAAAAACAAATGTGAACTTAGTTCACAGCACAAGTGGTCTGCTTTGAAAGACCTGGAGAAGGAAGACATGATGATTTTTAACACCTGGAATAGTATTCCTGACTCAAATGATCAGTTGGAAAAACTAGCGTTCGCTGTTCTTTCCCTTTTCGGTTCTACATATTCATGCGAACAATCTTTTTCAAGCATGAACCTTATCAAGAGTAAATTGAGAAGTCGTCTTATTGATGAGAACCTGGAATCGTGCCTAAAATTAAAAACAACAACATACAAACCTGACTTACCCAAACTTTCCAAGGAGATGCAAGGCCATTGTTCACACTAAGTGTTTGTCAGTCATTGTCATGATTTAATTTTATAGATACCTTACTTACAATTTAATTTTTATCAATAAATAAGATCATTATTAAGTATGATATCAAGTTTTATTCAGTGTACCTATAGTTTAATTAAGACTTAAAACTTTAATTAAAGTTTATTAAGTTAATGAACAGTGTACCTACCTATATAGTTTAAGTTTAAGAAATTTGGCTCTCAAAAGAAATCTCAATCGTTGTACTGTTGATGTTTGGCTCTGTTGACTAATGAGTTTGCCGACCACGGGGCTAGGCGATCAATGGACGCAGTTTAACGAGTTACCTTCAGGAGTAGTAACATTCCGTAGCCCGGGAGATTGCCAGCGTGCTATTTATTCTACTGGGGATATTTTGAGAGTAAGGTGTATAATGATCCACACCCATGGAACATCGAAACACTCAAAGTTGATATAATTTCTGTTCACATGTTACACCGTGTAATGGAAAACGTAATAACTCGACTTCAAAAGTGTGTGAGTGAAATTGTCTCCACATTCGGGGCGTAGTGTTCAAAAACTTGTAGTTTCTGCGTCTAGTTAAATGCTACTATGTATACTTTCAGGTTAGTGTAAATGATAATTTTACAATCCATAAATAAAAAAACAACTACATTTTTTTATTTTGTTAAAGTGAAATGAAATGTTTCCATAGAGACTGCTTCTTTGTTGTCATTAATGCATTACACATATAAAACTTATAAAATTTACTTCCTCCATCATCAACTAACATTTTAATTTATAAATATCGGTATGGAGAACCATACATGACTTCCATATTCTAAGATTTATATTTAAAATCATTTTCGAAATGAAATATTACCATAGAAACTACTTCTTTCTACTTACTGCTTCAGCCTTAACCACAGTACTGTGGTCACTAACGTATACCGCCTCACGTTATCGCACTCGATTTTCACTGATGATGGAAGTCGATGGCATTGCCGTCTGGTTTTGTAGAAAACATTGGACTACGGCCAAATATTCCGGGAAGGAATTTTAACAAAAACTACTTCTTTGTTGCCGATAACGTTGTACACATATATCAGTGGCGAAGTTACATGGAGGCAATTGAGGCAATGCCTACCCTAACAAATTCTGTAGAATAAAAATTATAAATACGTATGAACTACATAACGTAAAGATTATACATTGTTACTGTGACTGTCAAATTTGTTAAACCGAAACGTGCTTTATTGAGCGACCGCTAGATGGTGACAGGTGAGATTCGGCATAGTTCGTTTAAAGCGAATGAGGCAACCTGAACTTGCCTCAGCGTTTTTTGTATACATCGTATGTAAGCAATGTAGCGGTGTGATAGGGAAGTGTAGGGAGGGGGGATTGTCCCGCGCTGTACACATAGAGCGTTGAGGCATGCCTCACTTCTGTGGTCCAAACAGTTAAGTTAAAGCGCCTGTGTTGTCTCTAAGTGTTTATTTTATGCGGTTATTAAAAGTGTCACTGTTATTCCGCTGAACTAACAGATGATCAAGATTGTTATTTGAATTATTTGTAACATTAAACATATATATAGAAACTAACCCAGTTTAAAAATTTCAAGTTCAATCAGTTGTATTATTGTGTATGACTAATACAAGGATTGTTCAATAGACACACGTATAGAGCTGTAAAGCATTTTTTATTCAACGATTTTAAAAGAAGTCTCCAATAACATTAAGACATGAGTTCCACTGTTGCGCTAACCTGTAGATTCCCTGCTAGTAAAATTCTTACGGCTGTTTGTGGAACCATTCGGTTACAGCAACTCTACCTCAGCGTCCGATTTGACCCACCGTCCTTTTAGTGATTCCTTAAAAAAAATTTAAGATAAGATTTTTGCCTACCCATTCATTAACTACTAGCTTCGCCAGTAAGCAAATTGATGTCCATTTTTTCGGCTTGCACGCGTTATGTTGGTGTGGGTTTCGGCACTTTCCATTTAAAAAGCGTGCAAACGTAAGAAAATAAACATGAGTGAGGCCAGAAATAACGTGAATTGTGTGTTTGGGTCTTACCTGCCTTTTTATTGCCGTATTAAATGAAAAATATTATATTACATTAAAATTAAAAAATTTTAATTTTATTGCCTGGCAACAAAATTATTTTATTTCTAACAATTACCATTGTTTCAAAAAGTTTAAATAAATTTGCAAGTACTTTACTCTTGTTAAAACGTAAAAGGTTGCAGGTAAACTACCCCTTCCCCTTAACCGATCTTCACCAAAATCGAAAGTCCTTGAGAACTCTACAATTCAGGGATGTATGCAAAAAATTATTTGATTCTGTTTGAATTTGCGGCTGTTATCGTTTGCCATAGAAAATAAGCTTGATAAAAAAACGGTGCAGGTAAACTACCCCTTCCCCTTAACCGATCTTCACCAAAAACAATACGTCTTGAGTACTCTACAAATCAGGGCTGTATGCAAAACATTATTTGATTCTGTTTGAATTTGCGGCTGTTATCGTTTGCCATAGAAAATACCCTTGTTAAAAAAACGTTGCAAGTAAACTACCCCTTCCCCTCAACCGATCTCCACCAAAAACAAAAGGTCTTGAGTACTCTACACATCAGGGCTGTATGCAGAAAATTATTTGATTCTGTTTGAATTTGCGGCAGTTATCGTTTGCCATAGAAAATACGCTTGATAAAAAACGTTGCAGGTAAACTACCCCTTCCCCTCAACCGATCTTCACCAAAAACAATAGGTCTTGAGTACTCTACACATCAGGGCTGTATGCAGAAAATTATTTGATTCTGTTTGAATTTGCGGCTGTTATCGTTTGCCATAGAAAATACCCTTGTTAAAAAAACGTTGTAGCTAAACTACCCCTTTCCCTTAACCGATCTTCACCAAAAACAATAAGTCTTGAGAACTCTACAATTTAGGGCTGTATGCAAATAATCTTTTGATTCTGTTTGAATTTGCGGCTGTTATCGTTTGCCATATGAAATACCCTTGTTAAAACATAAAACGTTACAAGTAAACTACCCCTTCCCTTAACCGATCTTCACCAAAAACAAAAGGTCTTGAGAACTCAACAATTCAGGGCTGTATACGAAACATTATTTGATTCTGTTTGAATTTGCGGCTATCTTTTGCCAAAAAAAAAAAATTTCCCTTGATAAAAAAAAACCGTTGCAGGTAAACTACCCCTTTCCATCAACCGATCTTCACCAAAAACAATAGGTCGCGAGTCCTCTACAAATCAGCGCAGTATGCAAAAAATTATTTGATTCTGTTTGAATTTGCGGCAGTTATCGTTTGCCATAGAAAAAAATCTACAGACACACACACAGACACACAGACACACACACACACAGACACTTTTCGGAAAACGACTTTTTTTCATGTTTTGAGTGTAGTAGAATCAGAATCTGCAATAATCTCGAACACGATTTTTTTTGCCATCACCATACTTCCATTCCTTAAGGAAATATGGAAGTAAATATCGGTATGGAGAACCATACATGACTTCCATATTCTAAGATTTATATTTAAAATCATTTTCAGCCAAACAGCCAGGCTGTGTCTTACCTGCCTTTTTATTGCTGTATTAAATGAAAAATATTATATTACATTAAAATGAAAAAATTATAATTTTATTGCCTGGCAACAAAATTATTTTATTTTTAACAATTACCATTGTTTCAAAAAGTTTAAATAAATTTTCAAGTACTTTACTCTTGTTAAAACGTATAAGGTTGCAGGTAAACTACCCCTTCCCCTTAACCGATCTTCACCAAAATCGAAAGTCATTGAGACCTCTACAATTCAGGGACGTATGCAAAAAATTATTTGATTCTGTTTGAATTTGCGGCTGTTATCGTTTGCCATAGAAAATACGCTTGATAAAAAAACGTTGCAGGTAAACTACCCCTTCCCCTTAACCGATCTTCACCAAAAACAATAGGTCTTGAGTACTCTACAAATCAGGACTGCATGCAAAACATTATTTGATTCTGTTTGAATTTGCGGCTGTTATCGTTTGCCATATAAAATACCCTTGTTAAAAAAACGTTGCAGGTAAACTACCCCTTTCCCTCAACCGATCTTCACCAAAAACAATAGGTCTTGAGAAATCTACAATTCAGGGCTGTATGCGAAACATTATTTGATTCTGTTTGAATTTGCGGCTGTTATCGTTTGCCAAAAAAAAAAAATTTCCCTTGATAAAAAAAACCGTTGCAGGTAAACTACCCCTTCCCCTCAACCGATCTTCACCAAAAACAATAGGTCGCGAGTACTCTACAAATCAGGGCTGTATGCAAAAAATTATTGATTCTGTTTGAATTTGCGGCAGTTGTCGTTTGCCATAGAAAATACGCATGATAAAAAACGTTGCTGGTAAACTACCCCTTCCCCTCAACCGATCTTCACCAAAAACAATAGGTCTTGAGTACTCTACAAATCAGGGCTGTATGCAGAAAATTATTTGATTCTGTTTGAATTTGCGGCTGTTATCGTTTGCCATAGAAAATACCCTTGTTAAAAAAACGTTGTAGGTAAACTACCCCTTTCCCTTAACCGATCTTCACCAAAAACAAAAGGTATTGAGAACTCTACAATTTAGGGCTGTATGCAAATAATCTTTTCATTCTGTTTGAATTTGCGGCTATTATCGTTTCCCATAGGAAATACCCTTGTTAAAACATAAAACGTTACAGGTAAACTACCCCTTTCCCTTAACCGATCTTCACCAAAAACAATAGGTCTTGAGAACTCTACAATTCAGGGCTGTATGCGAAACATTATTTGATTCTGTTTGAATTTGCGGCTGTTATCGTTTGCCAAACAAACAAAATTTCCCTTGCTAAAAAAAAACCGTTGCAGGTAAACTACCCCTTTCCCTCAACCGATCTTCACCAAAAACAATAGGTCGCGAGAACTCTGCAAAACCGGGCTGCATGCAAAAAATTATTTGATTCTGTTTGAATTTGCGGCAGTTATCGTTTGCCATAGAAAAAAAATCTACAGACAGACAGACAGACAGACAGACAGACAGACACACAGACACACAGACACACAGACAGACACACAGACACTTTTCGGAAAACGACTTTTTTTCATGTTTTGAGTGTAGTAGAATCAGAATCTGCAATAATCTCGAACACGATTTTTTTTGCCATCACCATACTTCCATTCCTTAAGGAATATGGAAGTAAAATATCGGTATGGAGAACCATACATGACTTCCATATTCTAAGATTTATATTTAAAATCATTTTCAGCCAAACAGCCAGGCTGTGTCTTACCTGCCTTTTTATTGCTGTATTAAATGAAAAATATTATATTACATTAAAATGAAAAAATTATAATTTTATTGCCTGGCAACAAAATTATTTTATTTTTAACAATTACCATTGTTTCAAAAAGTTTAAATAAATTTTCAAGTACTTTACTCTTGTTAAAACGTATAAGGTTGCAGGTAAACTACCCCTTCCCCTTAACCGATCTTCACCAAAATCGAAAGTCATTGAGACCTCTACAATTCAGGGACGTATGCAAACAATTATTTGATTCTGTTTGAATTTGCGGCTGTTATCGTTTGCCATAGAAAATACGCTTGATAAAAAAACGTTGCAGGTAAACTACCCCTTCCCCTTAACCGATCTTCACCAAAAACAATAGGTCTTGAGTACTCTACAAATCAGGACTGTATGCAAAACATTATTTGATTCTGTTTGAATTTGCGGCTGTTATCGTTTGCCATAGAAAATACCCTTGTTAAAAAAACGTTGCAGGTAAACTACCCCTTTCCCTCAACCGATCTTCACCAAAAACAATAGGTCTTGAGAAATCTACAATTCAGGGCTGTATGCGAAACATTATTTGATTCTGTTTGAATTTGCGGCTATCGTTTGCCAAAAAAAAAAATTTCCCTTGATAAAAAAAACCGTAGCAGGTAAACTACCCCTTCCCCTCAACCGATCTTCACCAAAAACAATAGGTCGCGAGTACTCTACAAACCAGGGCTGTATGCAAAAAATTATTTGATTCTGTTTGAATTTGCGGCAGTTGTCGTTTGCCATAGAAAATACGCATGATAAAAAACGTTGCTGGTAAACTACCCCTTCCCCTCAACCGATCTTCACCAAAAACAATAGGTCTTGAGTACTCTACAAATCAGGGCTGTATGCAGAAAATTATTTGATTCTGTTTGAATTTGCGGCTGTTATCGTTTGCCATAGAAAATACCCTTGTTAAAAAAACGTTGTAGGTAAACTACCCCTTTCCCTTAACCGATCTTCACCAAAAACAAAAGGTATTGAGAACTCTACAATTTAGGGCTGTATGCAAATAATCTTTTCATTCTGTTTGAATTTGCGGCTGTTATCGTTTGCCATAGGAAATACCCTTGTTAAAACATAAAACGTTACAGGTAAACTACCCCTTTCCCTTAACCGATCTTCACCAAAAACAATAGGTCTTGAGAACTCTACAATTCAGGGCTGTATGCGAAACATTATTTGATTCTGTTTGAATTTGCGGCTGTTATCGTTTGCCAAACAAACAAAATTACCCTTGCTAAAAAAAAACCGTTGCAGGTAAACTACCCCTTTCCCTCAACCGATCTTCACCAAAAACAATAGGTCGCGAGAACTCTGCAAAACCGGGCTGTATGCAAAAAATTATTTGATTCTGTTTGAATTTGCGGCAGTTATCGTTTGCCATAGAAAAAAAATCTACAGACAGACAGATAGACAGACAGACAGACACACAGACACACAGACACTTTTCGGAAAACGACTTTTTTTCATGTTTTGAGTGTAGTAGAATAAGAATCTGCAATAATCTCGAACACGATTTTTTTTGCCATCACCATACTTCCATTCCTTAAGGAATATGGAAGTAAAAAAAAAATTTCCCTTGATAAAAAAAACCGTAGCAGGTAAACTACCCCTTCCCCTCAACCGATCTTCACCAAAAACAATAGGTCGCGAGTACTCTACAAACCAGGGCTGTATGCAAAAAATTATTTGATTCTGTTTGAATTTGCGGCAGTTGTCGTTTGCCATAGAAAATACGCATGATAAAAAACGTTGCTGGTAAACTACCCCTTCCCCTCAACCGATCTTCACCAAAAACAATAGGTCTTGAGTACTCTACAAATCAGGGCTGTATGCAGAAAATTATTTGATTCTGTTTGAATTTGCGGCTGTTATCGTTTGCCATAGAAAATACCCTTGTTAAAAAAACGTTGTAGGTAAACTACCCCTTTCCCTTAAGCGATCTTCACCAAAAACAAAAGGTATTGAGAACTCTACAATTTAGGGCTGTATGCAAATAATCTTTTCATTCTGTTTGAATTTGCGGCTGTTATCGTTTGCCATAGGAAATACCCTTGTTAAAACATAAAACGTTACAGGTAAACTACCCCTTTCCCTTAACCGATCTTCACCAAAAACAAAAGGTCTTGAGAACTCTACAATTCAGGGCTGTATGCGAAACATTATTTGATTCTGTTTGAATTTGCGGCTGTTATCGTTTGCCAAACAAACAAAATTACCCTTGCTAAAAAAAAACCGTTGCAGGTAAACTACCCCTTTCCCTCAACCGATCTTCACCAAAAACAATAGGTCTTGAGAACTCTACAATTCAGGGCTGTATGCAAAAAATTATTTGATTCTGTTTGAATTTGCGGCAGTTATCGTTTGCCATAGAAAAAAAATCTACAGACAGACAGACAGACAGACAGACAGACACACAGACACACAGACACACAGACACTTTTCGGAAAACGACTTTTTTTCATGTTTTGAGTGTAGTAGAATAGGAATCTGCAATAATCTCGAACACGATTTTTTTTGCCATCACCATACTTCCATTCCTTAAGGAATATGGAAGTAAAAATTACCCTTGATAAAAAACCGTTGCAGGTAAATTACCCCTTCCCTTAACCGATCTTCACCAAAAACGACAGGTCTTAGGTACTCTACAATTCAGGCCTGTATGAAAACAATTATTTGATTTAGTTTGAATTTGCGGCTGTTATCGTTCGTCACAGAAAAAATACCCTTGTTAAAACATAAAACGTTGCTGGTAAACTACCCCTTTCCCTTAACCTATCTTCACCAAAAACAATAGGTCTATAGTACTCATCAAAACAGGGCTGTATGCAAAAAGGTATTTGATTCTGTTTCAATTTGCGGCTCTTATCGTTTGCCATAGAAAATACCCTTTTAAAACATAAAACGTTGCAGGTAAACTACCCCTTTCCCTTAACCGATCTTCACCAACACCAACAGGTATTGAGAACTCTACAATACAGGGCTGTATGCAAAACATCATTTGATTCTGTTTGAATTTGCGGCTGTTATCGTTTACCATAGAAAAAGTAAAAAATTACCCTTGATAAAAACCGTTGCAGGTAAACTACCCCTTTCCCTTAACCGATCTTCACCAAAAACGATAGGTCTTGAGAACTCTGCAATTCAGGGCTGTATGCAAAATATTATATGATTTTGTTTGAATTTGCGGCTGTTATCGTTTCCCATAGAAAAAAATCTACAGACACACACACACAGACACACACACAGACACACACACACACACACACACACACACACACACACTTTTCGAAAAACGACTTTTTTTCATGTTTTGAGTGTAGTACAATCATATTCTGCAATAATCTCGAACACGATTTTTTTTGCCATCCCATACTTCCATTTCCTTAAGGAACATGGAAGTAAAAACAATTACCCCCTCCCCCTTGAACTACCCTTTTCATTTATAGATATTTCATCTACATTTCTACAGTGGATTATTACGACCTTCTTTTCAGGATACTTTATTTGTCAAAATTAAGCACTTTACTCTGGTTAAAACGTAAAACGTTACTGGTAAACTACCCCTTTCCCTTAACCGAACTTCACCAAAATCAATAAGCCTTGAGTCCTCTACAATTCAGGACTGTATGCAAAAAAGTATTTGATTCTGTTTGAATTTGCGGCTGTTATCGTTTGCCATAGAAACAAAATTCTACAGACAGACACACACACACAGACACTTATCGAAAATATCGGTATGGAGAACCATACATGACTTCCATGTTCTAAGATTTATATTTAAAATCATATTCGAAATGAAATATTTCCATAGAAACTACGTCTTTCTACTTATTGCTTCAGCACTAACCACAGTACTGTGCTCACTAACGTATACCACCACCACCTCACGTTTTCGCACTCGATTTTCACCGATGATGGGAGTCGATGGCACAGCCGAAAAGTCTGGTTTTGCAGAAAACATAGGACTACGGCTAAAGAGCCCGGGAAGCAATTTTAACAAAAAACTACTTCTTTGTTGCCGATAACGTAGTACACATATAAAAAATTCTCCCCTACACCTTCAACTATAATTTTTAATAATAGAAAATTACCCGCACCCCGTTCTCCTAACTTCTTCATTTATAGATATTTCATCTACGTTTCTACAGTGGATTACTATGAGCTTCTTATCAGGATACTTTATTTATAAAAAAAAAGTACTTTACTCTTGTTAAATCATAAAATCTTTCCGGTAAACTATCCCTTTCTCTTAACCGATCTTCTCCAAAATCAACAGACCTTCCGTCCTCTACAATTCAGGGAAGCATGCAAAAAAATATTTGATTCTGTTTGAATGTGCGGCAGTTATCGTTCGTCATGGAAACATTTCTCTTGTTACAACATAAAATGTTGCAGGTAAACTACCCCTTTCCCTTAACCGATCTTCACCAAAATCAATAGACCTTGAGCTCTCTGCAACTCAGGGGGTGCAAAAAATTATTTGATTCTCATTGAATTTTCGGCAGTTATCGTTCGTCATAAAAAAATTACCCTTTTTAAAACATAAAACGTTGCTGATAAACTACCCCTTCCCTTGACCGATCTTCAACAAAATCAACAGACCTTGAGTTCTCTTTAGTTCAAAAAGGTATGCAAAAACCTAGTTGATTCTGTTTGAATTTACGGCAGTTATCGTTCGTCACATAAAAAATTACCCTTGTTAAAACATAAAATGTTGCTGGTAAACTACCCCTTTCCCTTAACCGATCTTCACCAAAACCAATACGTATTGAGAA
Source organism: Magicicada septendecula (assembly GCA_034769895.1). Classification (NCBI taxonomy): domain Eukaryota; kingdom Metazoa; phylum Arthropoda; class Insecta; order Hemiptera; family Cicadidae; genus Magicicada; species Magicicada septendecula. The sequence continues at coordinate 354,930,796 of CM068373.1, forward strand.
CTCTACAATGCAGGGCTGTATGCAAAACATCATTTGATTCTGTTTGAATTTGCGGCTGTTATCGTTTACGATAGAAAAAAATTACCCTTGATAAAAAACCGTTGCAGGTAAACTACCCCTTTCCCTTAACCGATCTTCACCAAAAACGACAGGTTTCAGTTGCTCTATAATTCAGGCCTGTATGCAAACAATTATTTGATTCTGTTTGAATTTGCGGCTGTTATCGTTTGCCATAGAAAACACCCTTGATAAAACATAAAACGTTGCTGGTAAACTACCCTATTCCATTAACCGATCTTCACCAAAAACAATAGGTCTTGAGAACGCTACAATTCAGGGCTGTATGCAAAACATTAGTTGATTATCTTTGAATTTACGGCAGTTATCGTTCGTCATAGGAAAAATACCCTTGTTAAAACATAAAACGTTGCAGGTAAACTACCCCTTTCCCTTAACCGATCTTCAACAAAATCAACAGACCTTGAGTTCTGTATAATTCAAAAAGTATGCAGAAGAGTAGTTGATTCTGTTTTAATGTACGGCAGTTATCGTTCGTCAAAAAAAAAATTACCCTTCATAAAACATAAAATGTTGCTGGTAAACAACCCTATTCCCTTAACCGATCTTCACCAAAACCAACAGGTCTTGAGAACTGTACATTTCACGGCTGTATGCAAAATATTATATGATTCTGTTTGAATTTGCGGCTGTTATCATTTGCCATATAAAATACCCTTGATAAAACAAAAAACGTGTCCGGTAAACTACCCGTTTCCCTTAACCGATCTTCACCAAAAACAATAGGCCTTTAGTACTCAACAGAACAGGGCTGTATGCAAAAACGTATTTGATTCTGTTTGAATTTGCGGCTCTTATCGTTTGCCATAGTAAATACCCTTATAAAACATAAAACGTTGCCGGTAAACTACCCCATTCCCTTAACCGATCTTCACCAACAACAGTAGGTATTGAGAACTCTACAATACAGGGCTGTATGCAAAACATCATTTGATTCTGTTTGAATTTGTGGCTGTTATCGTTTACCATACAAAAAAATTACCCTTGATAAAAAACCGTTGCAGGTAAACTACCCCTTTCTCTTAACCGATCTTCACCAAAAACGACAAGTCTTGAGATCTCTACAATTCAGGGACGTATGCAAAAAATTATTTGATTCTGTTTCAATTTGCGGCTGTTATCGTTTGCCAAAAAAATACGCTTGATAAAAAAACGTTGCAGGTAAACTACCCCTTTCCCTTAACCGATCTTTACCAAAGACAATAGGTCTTGAGCACTCTACAAATCAGGGCTGTATGCAGAAAATTATTTGATTCTGTTTGAATTTGCGGCTGTTATCGTTTGCCATAGAAAATACCCTTGTTAAAAAAACGTTGTAGGTAAACTACCCCTTTCCCTTAACCGATCTTCACCAAAAACAAAAGGTATTGAGAACTCTACAATTTAGGGCTGTATGCAAATAATCTTTTCATTCTGTTTGAATTTGCGGCTGTTATCGTTTGCCATAGGAAATACCCTTGTTAAAACATAAAACGTTACAGGTAAACTACCCCTTTCCCTTAACCGATCTTCACCAAAAACAATAGGTCTTGAGAACTCTACAATTCAGGGCTGTATGCGAAACATTATTTGATTCTGTTTGAATTTGCGGCTGTTATCGTTTGCCATAGAAAATACCCTTGTTAAAAAAACGTTGTAGGTAAACTACCCCTTTCCCTTAACCGATCTTCACCAAAAACAAAAGGTATTGAGAACTCTACAATTTAGTGCTGTATGCAAATAATCTTTTCATTCTGTTTGAATTTGCGGCTGTTATCGTTTGCCATAGGAAATACCCTTGTTAAAACATAAAACGTTACAGGTAAACTACCCCTTTCCCTTAACCGATCTTCACCAAAAACAATAGGTCTTGAGAACTCTACAATTCAGGGCTGTATGCGAAACATTATTTGATTCTGTTTGAATTTGCGGCTGTTATCGTTTGCCAAACAAACAAAATTACCCTTGCTAAAAAAAAACCGTTGCAGGTAAACTACCCCTTTCCCTCAACCGATCTTCACCAAAAACAATAGGTCGCGAGAACTCTGCAAAACCGGGCTGTATGCAAAAAATTATTTGATTCTGTTTGAATTTGCGGCAGTTATCGTTTGCCATAGAAAAAAAATCTACAGACAGACAGATAGACAGACAGACAGACACACAGACACACAGACACACAGACACTTTTCGGAAAACGACTTTTTTTCATGTTTTGAGTGTAGTAGAATAAGAATCTGCAATAATCTCGAACACGATTTTTTTTGCCATCACCATACTTCCATTCCTTAAGGAATATGGAAGTAAAAAAAAAATTTCCCTTGATAAAAAAAACCGTAGCAGGTAAACTACCCCTTCCCCTCAACCGATCTTCACCAAAAACAATAGGTCGCGAGTACTCTACAAACCAGGGCTGTATGCAAAAAATTATTTGATTCTGTTTGAATTTGCGGCAGTTGTCGTTTGCCATAGAAAATACGCATGATAAAAAACGTTGCTGGTAAACTACCCCTTCCCCTCAACCGATCTTCACCAAAAACAATAGGTCTTGAGTACTCTACAAATCAGGGCTGTATGCAGAAAATTATTTGATTCTGTTTGAATTTGCGGCTGTTATCGTTTGCCATAGAAAATACCCTTGTTAAAAAAACGTTGTAGGTAAACTACCCCTTTCCCTTAAGCGATCTTCACCAAAAACAAAAGGTATTGAGAACTCTACAATTTAGGGCTGTATGCAAATAATCTTTTCATTCTGTTTGAATTTGCGGCTGTTATCGTTTGCCATAGGAAATACCCTTGTTAAAACATAAAACGTTACAGGTAAACTACCCCTTTCCCTTAACCGATCTTCACCAAAAACAATAGGTCTTGAGAACTCTACAATTCAGGGCTGTATGCGAAACATTATTTGATTCTGTTTGAATTTGCGGCTGTTATCGTTTGCCAAACAAACAAAATTACCCTTGCTAAAAAAAAACCGTTGCAGGTAAACTACCCCTTTCCCTCAACCGATCTTCACCAAAAACAATAGGTCGCGAGAACTCTGCAAAACCGGGCTGTATGCAAAAAATTATTTGATTCTGTTTGAATTTGCGGCAGTTATCGTTTGCCATAGAAAAAAAATCTACAGATAGACAGACAGACAGACAGACAGACACACAGACACACAGACACACAGACACTTTTCGGAAAACGACTTTTTTTCATGTTTTGAGTGTAGTAGAATAAGAATCTGCAATAATCTCGAACACGATTTTTTTTGCCATCACCATACTTCCATTCCTTAAGGAATATGGAAGTAAAAATTACCCTTGATAAAAAACCGTTGCAGGTAAACTACCCCTTCCCTTAACCGATCTTCACCAAAAACGACAGGTCTTAGGTACTCTACAATTCAGGCCTGTATGCAAACAATTATTTGATTTAGTTTGAATTTGCGGCTGTTATCGTTCGTCACAGAAAAAATACCCTTGTTAAAACATAAAACGTTGCTGGTAAACTACCCCTTTCCCTTAACCTATCTTCACCAAAAACAATAGGTCTATAGTACTCATCAAAACAGGGCTGTATGCAAAAAGGTATTTGATTCTGTTTCAATTTGCGGCTCTTATCGTTTGCCATAGAAAATACCCTTTTAAAACATAAAACGTTGCAGGTAAACTACCCCTTTCCCTTAACCGATCTTCACCAACACCAACAGGTATTGAGAACTCTACAATACAGGGCTGTATGCAAAACATCATTTGATTCTGTTTGAATTTGCGGCTGTTATCGTTTACCATAGAAAAAGTAAAAAATTACCCTTGATAAAAACCGTTGCAGGTAAACTACCCCTTTCCCTTAACCGATCTTCACCAAAAACGATAGGTCTTGAGAACTCTGCAATTCAGGGCTGTATGCAAAATATTATATGATTTTGTTTGAATTTGCGGCTGTTATCGTTTCCCATAGAAAAAAATCTACAGACACACACACACACACACACACACACACACACACACACACACACACACACACACACACACACACACACACACACACACACTTTTCGAAAAACGACTTTTTTTCATGTTTTGAGTGTAGTACAATCATATTCTGCAATAATCTCGAACACGATTTTTTTTGCCATCCCATACTTCCATTTCCTTAAGGAACATGGAAGTAAAAACAATTACCCCCTCCCCCTTGAACTACCCTTTTCATTTATAGATATTTCATCTACATTTCTACAGTGGATTATTACGACCTTCTTTTCAGGATACTTTATTTGTCAAAATTTAGCACTTTACTCTGGTTAAAACGTAAAACGTTACTGGTAAACTACCCCTTTCCCTTAACCGAACTTCACCAAAATCAATAAGCCTTGAGTCCTCTACAATTCAGGACTGTATGCAAAAAAGTATTTGATTCTGTTTGAATTTGCGGCTGTTATCGTTTGCCATAGAAACAAAATTCTACAGACAGACACACACACACAGACACTTATCGAAAATATCGGTATGGAGAACCATACATGACTTCCATGTTCTAAGATTTATATTTAAAATCATATTCGAAATGAAATATTTCCATAGAAACTACGTCTTTCTACTTATTGCTTCAGCACTAACCACAGTACTGTGCTCACTAACGTATACCACCACCACCTCACGTTTTCGCACTCGATTTTCACCGATGATGGGAGTCGATGGCACAGCCGAAAAGTCTGGTTTTGCAGAAAACATAGGACTACGGCTAAAGAGCCCGGGAAGCAATTTTAACAAAAAACTACTTCTTTGTTGCCGATAACGTAGTACACATATAAAAAATTCTCCCCTACACCTTCAACTATAATTTTTAATAATAGAAAATTACCCGCACCCCGTTCTCCTAACTTCTTCATTTATAGATATTTCATCTACGTTTCTACAGTGGATTACTATGAGCTTCTTATCAGGATACTTTATTTATAAAAAAAAAGTACTTTACTCTTGTTAAATCATAAAATCTTTCCGGTAAACTATCCCTTTCTCTTAACCGATCTTCTCCAAAATCAACAGACCTTCCGTCCTCTACAATTCAGGGAAGCATGCAAAAAAATATTTGATTCTGTTTGAATGTGCGGCAGTTATCGTTCGTCATGGAAACATTTCTCTTGTTACAACATAAAATGTTGCAGGTAAACTACCCCTTTCCCTTAACCGATATTCACCAAAATCAATAGACCTTGAGCTCTCTGCAACTCAGGGGGTGCAAAAAATTATTTGATTCTCATTGAATTTTCGGCAGTTATCGTTCGTCATAAAAAAATTACCCTTTTTAAAACATAAAACGTTGCTGATAAACTACCCCTTCCCTTGACCGATCTTCAACAAAATCAACAGACCTTGAGTTCTCTTTAGTTCAAAAAGGTATGCAAAAACCTAGTTGATTCTGTTTGAATTTACGGCAGTTATCGTTCGTCACATAAAAAATTACCCTTGTTAAAACATAAAATGTTGCTGGTAAACTACCCCTTTCCCTTAACCGATCTTCACCAAAACCAATACGTATTGAGAACTCTACAATGCAGGGCTGTATGCAAAACATCATTTGATTCTGTTTGAATTTGCGGCTGTTATCGTTTACGATAGAAAAAAATTACCCTTGATAAAAAACCGTTGCAGGTAAACTACCCCTTTCCCTTAACCGATCTTCACCAAAAACGACAGGTCTTAGGTACTCTACAATTCAGGCCTGTATGCAAACAATTATTTGATTTAGTTTGAATTTGCGGCTGTTATCGTTTGCCATAGAAAACACCCTTGATAAAACATAAAACGTTGCTGATAAACTACCCTATTCCATTAACCGATCTTCACCAAAAACAATAGGTCTTGAGAACGCTACAATTCAGGGCTGTATGCAAAACATTAGTTGATTATCTTTGAATTTACGGCAGTTATCGTTCGTCATAGGACAAATACCCTTGTTAAAACATAAAACGTTGCAGGTAAACTACCCCTTTCCCTTAACCGATCTTCAACAAAATCAACAGACCTTGAGTTCTGTATAATTCAAAAAGTATGCAGAAGAGTAGTTGATTCTGTTTTAATGTACGGCAGTTATCGTTCGTCAAAAAAAAAATTACCCTTCATAAAACATAAAATGTTGCTGGTAAACAACCCTATTCCCTTAACCGATCTTCACCAAAACCAACAGGTCTTGAGAACTGTACATTTCACGGCTGTATGCAAAATATTATATGATTCTGTTTGAATTTGCGGCTGTTATCATTTGCCATATAAAATACCCTTGATAAAACAAAAAACGTGTCCGGTAAACTACCCGTTTCCCTTAACCGATCTTCACCAAAAACAATAGGCCTTTAGTACTCAACAGAACAGGGCTGTATGCAAAAACGTATTTGATTCTGTTTGAATTTGCGGCTCTTATCGTTTGCCATAGTAAATACCCTTATAAAACATAAAACGTTGCCGGTAAACTACCCCATTCCCTTAACCGATCTTCACCAACAACAGTAGGTATTGAGAACTCTACAATACAGGGCTGTATGCAAAACATCATTTGATTCTGTTTGAATTTGTGGCTGTTATCGTTTACCATACAAAAAAATTACCCTTGATAAAAAACCGTTGCAGGTAAACTACCCCTTTCTCTTAACCGATCTTCACCAAAAACGACAAGTCTTGAGATCTCTACAATTCAGGGACGTATGCAAAAAATTATTTGATTCTGTTTCAATTTGCGGCTGTTATCGTTTGCCAAAAAAATACGCTTGATAAAAAAACGTTGCTGGTAAACTACCCCTTTCCCTTAACCGATCTTTACCAAAGACAATAGGTCTTGAGCACTCTACAAATCAGGGCTGTATGCAAAAAATTATTTGATTCTGTTTGAACTTGCGGCTGTTATCGTTTGCCATAGGAAATACCCTTGTTAAAAAAACGTTGTAGGTAAACTACCCCTTTCCCTTAACCGATCTTCACCAAAAACAATAGGTCTGGAGAACTCTACAATTTAGGGCGGTACGCAAATAATCTTTTGATTCTGTTTGAATTTTCGGCTGTTATCGTTTGCCATAGGAAATACCCTTGTTAAAACATAAAACGTTACTGGTTAACTACCCCTTTCCCTTAACCGATCTTCACCAAAACAATAGGTTTTGAGAACTCTATAATTCAGGGCTGTATGCGAAACATTATTTGATTCTGTTTGAATTTGCGGCTGTTATCGTTTGCCAAAAAAAAAAATTTCCCTTGATAAAAAAAAACCGTTGCAGGTAAACTACCCCTTTCCCTTAACCGATCTTCACCAAAAACAATAGGTCTTGAGAACTCTACAATTTAGGGCGGTACGCAAATAATCTTTTGATTCTGTTTGAATTTTCGGCTGTTATCGTTTGCCATAGGAAATACCCTTGTTAAAACATAAAACGTTACTGGTTAACTACCCCTTTCCCTTAACCGATCTTCACCAAAACAATAGGTTTTGAGAACTCTATAATTCAGGGCTGTATGCGAAACATTATTTGATTCTGTTTGAATTTGCGGCTGTTATCGTTTGCCAAAAAAAAAAATTTCCCTTGATAAAAAAAAACCGTTGCCGGTAAACTACCCCTTTTCTTCAACCGATCTTCACCAAAAACAATAGGTCGCGAGTACTCTACAAATCAGGCCTGTATGCAAAAAATTATTTGATTCTGTCTGAATTTGCGGCAGTTATCGTTTGCCATAGAAAAAAAATCTACAGACAGACAGACACACACACAGACACTTTTCGAAAAATGACTTTTTTTCATGTTTTGAGTGTAGTACAATCATATTCTGCAATAATCTCGAACACGATTTTTTTTGCCATCACCATACTTCCATTTCCTTAAGGAACATGGAAGTAAAATATCGGTATGGAGAACCATACATGACTTCCATATTCTAAGATTTATGTTTAAAATCATTTTCAGCCAAACAGCCAGGGAAGGAATTTTAACAAAAAAATACTTCTTTCTTGCCAATAACGTAGTACACATATAAAAAATATTATCCCCTCCCCCTTCAACTATAATTTTGATTTATAGAAAATTACCCCCAGCCCGTTCAACTAGCCTCTTCATTTATAGATATTTCATCTACGTTTCTACAGTGGATTATTAAGATCTTATCAGGATACTTTATCAAAATTAAGTACTTTACTCATGTTACAACACAAAATGTTTCAGGTAAACTTCCCTTTCCCCGTAACCGATCTTCACCAAAATCAACAAACATTGAGTTCTCTATAGCTCAGGCACATATGTAAAAAATTATTTGATTCTGTTTGAATTTACGGCAGTTATGGTCCGTCATATAAAAAATTACCCATGATAAAACATAAAACATGAGATTTATAAAACATATCTAAGATTTATATTTAAAATCATTTTTGAAATAAAATATTTTCATAGAACCTACTAACGCTGGGGAAATCTGAGGAGCCAATCAGAGTTGGGCCTACCTGTCACTCTGCTGAATTTGGTGGAAAGCCCTGTCACTGTCGTCAAAGTATCAGCCTTGACAGGGTCCTCTTTTTCTGCAAAATGGGAGAGGAGGCTTGAGATGGAGTGAGTGACATGGTCCCCACCTCAATGAAGAACCCATTGTTTTATAAAAATATATTTAAATTTTGAAAACTGAAAATTCTTTTCTTGTTGTAAATATTTATATTTTATAATCAAAATGACTTTATCAAAAAACAAACATTATTTTTTTATAATAAGTACTTACATATGTTTCTTAATATGCTTACTTTTTCTTCAATGTTGATGATCATTTCCAAACATTCTGACAAAATTGTATCTACAGAACAGTTAACATTCCCCAGGTTTCCATTTCTGCTAATTTCTCATTACACCTTCCACTGACGTATTATTAACCATTTCATAAACTATCGTATAATCTTTTCAGATTTTGTGGTACTAAATCTGAAATTTTCAGATTGCCTGGCAACAAAATTATTTTTCTTTCAACAATTACCATTGTTTGAAAAAGTTTAAATGAATTTTCAAGTACTTTACTCTTGTTAAAACGTAAAAGGTTGCAGGTAAACTACCCCTTCCCCTCAACTGATCTTCACCAAAATCTAAAGGCCTTGAGTCCTCTACAATTCACTGATGTATGCAAAAAATTATTTGATTCTGTTTGAATTTGCGGCAGTTATCATTTGCCATAGAAAATACGCTTGATAAAAAACGTTGCAGGTAAACTACCCCTTCCCCTCAACCGATCTTCACCAAAAACAACAGATCTCGAGTACTCTACAAATCAGGGCTGTATGCAGAAAATTATTTGATTCTGTTTGAATTTGCGGCTGTTATCGTTTACCATAGCAAATACCCTTGTTAAAAAAACATTGTAGGTAAACTACCCCTTTCGCTTAACCGATCTTCACCAAAATCAGTAGACCTTCAGAACTCTAAAATTCAGGGCTGTATGCGAAACATTATTTGATTCTGTTTGAATTTGCGGCTGTTATCGTTTGCCAAAAAAAAAAAATTTCCCTTGATAAAAAAAACCGTTGCAGGTAAACTACCCCTTCCCCTCAACCGATCTTCACCAAAAAAAAAGGTCGCGGGTACTCTACAAATCAGGGCTGTATGCAAAAAATTATTTGATTCTGTTTGAATTTGCGGCAGTTATCGTTTGCCATAGAAAATACGCTTGATAAAAAACGTTGCAGGTAAACTACCCCTTCCCGTCAACCGATCTTCACCAAAAACAATAGTTCTTGAGTACTCTACAAATCAGGGCTGTATGCAGAAAATTATTTGATTCTGTTTGAATTTGCGGCTGTTATCGTTTGCCATAGGAAATACCCTTGTTAAAACATAAAACGTTACAGGTAAACTACCCCTTTCCCTTAACCGATCTTCACCAAAAACAATAAGTCTTGAGAACTCTACAATTTAGGGCTGTATACGAAACATTATTTGATTCTGTTTGAATTTGCGGCTGTTATCGTTTGCCATAAGAAATACCCTTGTTAAAACATAAAATGTTACTGGTAAACTACCCCTTTCCCTTAACCGATCTTCACCAAAAACAAAAGGTCTTGAGAACTCTACAATTCAGGGCTTTATACGAAACATTATTTGATTCTGTTTGATTTTGCGGCTGTTATCGTTTGCCAAAAAAAAAAATTTCCCTTGATAAAAAAAAACCGTTGCAGGTAAACTACCCCTTTCCCTCAACCGATCTTCACCAAAAACAATAGGTCGCGAGTCCTCTATAAATCAGGACTGTATGCAAAAAATTATTTGATTCTGTTTGAATTTGCGGCAGTTATCGTTTGCCATAGAAAAAAAATCTACAGACAGACACACACACAGACAGACACACAGACACACACACACACACACACACACACACTTTTCGGAAAACGACTTTTTTTCATGTTTTGAGTGTAGTAGAATCAGAATCTGCAATAATCTCGAACACGATTTTTTTTGCCATCACCATACTTCCATTCCTTAAGGAATATGGAAGTAAAATCGGTATGGAGAACCATACATGACTTTCATGTTCTAAGATTTATATTTAAAATCATATTCGAAATGAAATATTTCCATAGAAACTACGTCTTTCTACTTATTGCTTCAGCATTAACCGCAGTACTGTGGTCACTAACGTATACCACCTCACGTTTTCGCACTCGATTTTCACCGATGATGGCAGTCGATGGCACTGCCGAAAAGTCTGGTTTTGCAGAAAACATTGGACTACGGCTAAAGAGCCCGGGAAGCAATTTTAACAAAAAACTACTTCTTTGTTGCCGATAACGTAGTACACATATAAAAAATTCTCCCCTCCACCTCCAACTATAATTTTTAATAATAGAAAATTACCCCCACCCCGTTCACCTAACTTCTTCATTTATAGATATTTCATCTACGTTTCTACAGTGGATTACTATGAGCTTCTTATCAGGATACTTTATTTATAAAAATTAAGTACTTTACTCTTGTTAAATCATAAAATGTGTCAGGTAAACTACCCCTTCCTCTTAACCGATCTTCTCCAAAATCAACAGACCTTCCGTCCTCTACAATTCAGCGAAGCATGCAAAAAAATAATTGATTCTGTTTGAATGTGCGGCAGTTATCGTTCGTCATGGAAACATTTCTCTTGTTACAACATAAAATGTTGCAGGTAAACTACCCCTTTCCCTTAACCGATCTTCACCAAAATCAATAGACCTTGAGCTCTCTGCAACTCAGGGGGTGCAAAAAATTATTTGATTCTCATTGAATTTTCGGCAGTTATCGTTCGTCATAAAAAAATTACCCTTTTTAAAACATAAAACGTTGCTGATAAACTACCCCTTCCCTTGACCGATCTTCAACAAAATCAACAGACCTTGAGTTCTCTTTAGTTCAAAAAGGTATGCAAAAACCTAGTTGATTCTGTTTGAATTTACGGCAGTTATCGTTCGTCACATAAAAAATTACCCTTGTTAAAACATAAAATGTTGCTGGTAAACTACCCCTTTCCCTTAACCGATCTTCACCAAAACCAATACGTATTGAGAACTCTACAATGCAGGGCTGTATGCAAAACATCATTTGATTCTGTTTGAATTTGCGGCTGTTATCGTTTACGATAGAAAAAAATTACCCTTGATAAAAAACCGTTGCAGGTAAACTACCCCTTTCCCTTAACCGATCTTCACCAAAAACGACAGGTTTCAGTTGCTCTATAATTCAGGCCTGTATGCAAACAATTATTTGATTCTGTTTGAATTTGCGGCTGTTATCGTTTGCCATAGAAAACACCCTTGATAAAACATAAAACGTTGCTGGTAAACTACCCTATTCCATTAACCGATCTTCAACAAATAAAACAGGTCTTGAGAACTCTACAACTCAGGGCTGTATGCAAAACATTAGTTGATTCTCTTTGAATTTACGGCAGTTATCGTTCGTCATATGAAAAATACCCTTGTTAAAACATAAAACGTTGCTGGTAAACTACCCCTTTCCCTTAACCGATCTTCAACAAAATCAACAGACCTTGAGTTCAGTATAATTCAAAAAGGTATGCAGCAGAGTAGTTGATTCTGTTTTAATTTACGGCAGTTATCGTTCGTCAAAAAAAAAATTACCCTTGATAAAACATAAAATGTTGCTGGTAAACAACCCTATTCCCTTAACCGATCTTCACCAAAACCAGCAGGTCTTGAGAACTCTACATTTCAGTGCTGCATGCAAAATATTATATGATTCTGTTTGAATTTGCGGCTGTTATCGTTTGCCATAGAAAACAATTACCCTTGATAAAAAACCGTTGCTGGTAAACTACCCCTTTCCCTTAACCGATCTTCACCAAAGACGATAGGTCTTGAGAACTCTACAATTCAGGGCTGAATGTAAAATATTATATGATTTTGTTTGAATTTGCGGCTGTTATCGTTTGCCATACAAAATACCCTTGATAAAACAAAAAATGTGGCTGGTAAACTACCCCTTTCCCTTAAACGATCTTCACCAAAAACAATAGGTCTTTAGTACTTAAGAAATCAGGGCTGTATGCAAAAACTTATTTGATTCTGTTTGAATTTGCGGCTCCTATCGTTTGCCATAGAAAATACCCTTTTAAAACATAAAACGTTGCCGGTAAACTACCCCTTTCCCTTAACCGATTTTCACCAAAACCAAAAGGTCTTGAGAACTCTACAATTCAGGGCAGTATGCAAAACATTATTTGATTCTGTTTGAATTTGCGGCTGTTATTGTTTGCCAAACAAACAAAATTACCCTTGATAAAAAAAAAACCGTTGCTGGTAAACTACCCCTTTCCCTCTACCGATCTTCACCAAAAACAATAGGTCGCGAGTACTCTACAAATCAGGGCTGTATGCAAAAAATGATTTGATTCGGTTTGAATTTGCGGCTGTTATCGTTTGCCATAGAAAAAAAATCTATAGACACATAGACACACAGACACACAGACAGACACACACACAGACACTTTTCGAAAAACGACTTTTTTCATGTTTTGAGTGTAGTACAATCAGGATCTGCAATAATCTCGAACACGTTTTTTTTTGCCATCATCATACTTCCATTTCCTTAAGGAACATGGAAGTAAAATGATTGTTTTCATGTTTTGATGGTAGTACAATCAGAATCTGCCGTTATCTCGAACACGATTTTTTTCGCCATGGAGCATGGAAGTAAAAATTATGCCCTCCCCCTTCAACTATCATTTTCATTTACAGAAAATTGCCCCCTGACCCTTCAACTACCCTTTTAATTTATAGATATTTCATCTCCCTTTCAACAGTGAATTATTATGACCTTATTTTCAGGATACTTTATTTATCAAAATTGATTTACTCTTGTTAAAACATAAAACGATTCTGGTAAACTATCCCTTCCCCTTAACCGATCTTCACCAAAATCAATAGGCCTTGAGTCCTCTACAACTTACGCATACATGTAAAAAATTATTTGATTCTGTTTGAATTTGCGGCAGTTATCGTTAGCCATTGAGAAAATTCTACACATGACACACAGACACTTTTCGGATAATGACTTTTCTTCATGTTTTTTTTAGGGTAGTACAATCAGAATCAGCCCTTATCTCGAACACGATTTTTTTCGCCATAAGCACTATTTTTTATGTCGGATACCCCTGTTATTTTGTGTCCTTAACCTCCAATAAGTAGGCGTTTGTTTGTCTAAAATTTATATCATAGTTATGTACGTATATAATAGTTATGTAACTGAAGTGCTGTTCATTCAGTACTACCACAAGTTCACCATCCGCCACCAGAAGCGTGTGGGCATAGTCGTAATATTTTTGAGATCCCCATTTCGCGACAAGTCTTATCCACATGTACTTAACGCTGCATCAATAGGTACTATTCAGCACCGTCGCCTAAAACGTTATGTTACTGCAAAGTACTGGGACTGGGACACCGTATTGCCAATCTGACACCTGCTGCTGTAATATAAGCTCCGCTAACGCCAACCTTTCATAAACTACTGTAACACATGGGGAATCGCCGTAAACGCGGGCAATACTCAAATTTGTGTTTTCAATTCAACAGCACACAACACGAATCGTTTCTTTAAATCTCCAGTCCGCGTAGGCCCATCAACTGTAATACCGAAGCGTGCCTGCAAACAGTTTGGCGTCACGCTTGACTCCAAACTTACCTGGCGACCTCACATCAGACGAACGTCAAACCAAGCCCGCTAACTAATCCGCTCTCTCAGAACTCTCAGTAGCAACGATCGTTGCTCCAGCGGACGTCTTAGCCGAATCTACACTACCTGTATCCGCTTTATCATGACATACGCCCATCCCATACTTCTGACTGCCGACCCCCCCCCCGCCTCAAAACCCTTTCGAATCACCCAACGGCGAGGTCTACGACTTATCTGCCGCAGACCTCCCCTCAACAAAACCTCTAATATCGCTCTGTATGCACTCGAAAAACTCTTCCCTAACCTTGACTCCTTCCTGTACAAGATAAACTGGAAATACTCCCAAACTGCAAAACAACGCACTTCCCTACAATCTATAGCCACCTTCATCAACAGAACTACCCGCAATACCCGCAGACCTTCCTTCCTCATAAACCGCCTCCTTACCATAGCCGATGAACCTCCTCCCAGAACTTCTTGCTGCCATCGTCATAGAAATAGAAACACCTAACTCTCAACTTCAAAATTACTCAACCTGCCTTCCTTCCTGATCACATAACAGCTTAAAATTTTCCCTAACTTCTTGTCAAGTCTTTAGCCCTCTTCTTTGTGCCCCCGCCTACCTTGACGCCTCTCTATCACCTCCTTCCAGCTTTGGCGACCTGTGCTACCCGTCCCTGTCTTGGCCGCCCTTATATATAAACTAAACTTGGGGGGATATAAACGTTGGGGCGATTTACTAACAGTTACAAAACCAGTCAAGCTGTCACGAATACCTGGATAACCGACTGGCTGAATAGTCAGGTAGACGGCTCCAATCAGAAATGATTATTGAAGAAGAACGTGTGTTCTCATACTACTCTGGACGAGGAGTTCAAGAGGAGAATGGAGGATACAAATCGTTTGTTAGGTGAAGACCAAAGATCGGCGTGTGTCAGAAGACTTGAAAATTGGTGACAAACGAACACCGATTGAACCCCTATAGGAAGGAGGTAGACCTCGAAGGTCTTGGGGATGGAATAAATGGGGTGATGAAAGAGGGAAGTTGAAGATAAGATAGAAAACGGAAATCGGAGAGGGATCAAAACAGCGGTCGAGAGGAGAAAGCAAGCGACAGCTTCAATATGATGTTTTGGTTTGATTTGTATTTGTTCAGGTATTCATTTACTACGTTTTATTTTAATGTGTAGATTTTTCCAAATGTTCATTACACTGCATTGTACGATTAGCGTCATGTTGTTAGAACGTTTGGAATTCATGCAGTTTATTTATCGTATCTGATACTAAATTTTTAAGTAAAACATAATGTGCTATTTTTATTTTAAAATTTTCATTATGGTATTTTTATTTGTGACTGGAAAGCATTACATGAATAATGCTTGAAAAAAATTAGGAAAGATTCAAAGAACACGAAAAAACCGGTTGCATAAATGACGCATTAAGTAAAGGCAATTACTATTTTTTTTAATGAAGCACTGATAAAATATTTTTATGTTTTTTTATATCTTAGTTCACATTATACTTGCCTAAAAAAAGCCAGTCTCACCGCTAAAACATTCCAATCGTGCATATATCCCCAGTCTCGCTGTCAGAGTTAGTTTTCCGTCCAGCACATTAATTCTAGATAACCTTTTACAAAATTTGTCAGAAACGCATTTGCAGAGTCCGCTTAGTGACAAACACATTTATCATTTATCCAAACTGGTTCTTGGAACACTGGTCGACCAGTCCGCCATGCACGCAGCTATAATCTGTTAATAAAATGATGCGACATGACACGGGAATTAACGCCGCGTCGTATCGTTTTTGATCTGTAACCGACCCCACGGCCTTTACGATTCCGCTGATAAGTACGCGTGGAAAAACAACGCACTGGAGGGTTTTGTCTTTTATGGAGGTGGTAGAATTTTTCAAATCCGTTACAAGAGAATTACCCAGAACAAAAGAGCAGATGATTTTGTTTCTAGCAACAATGTTACACGTTGCCTAGACCTTGTCTGGAAAGAATCCAATTGTCGCAGTCGTCACGGCAACAATTATGTATTGTTGTTACAGGGCACAGGTCACCCGCTAACTGACAAACACGATTAATTGATTGGCTGCAAACAGCTGTATGTACGCTCTTCTATGCATTGAAACTGTCATTACTCAATTACTTATAGCAGCAGAATATTAATAATAATTAGAAAATGACTTCGGAAGAATTTGAAATCACTGAAAGAAGAATAGATTCGGATCAATTAAAGGTGGAGAAGAATACAGAAGACACCATAACATCCTGCAGTATTGTGACATTTAGAACTACGTTTCAAATTCTTTTTGGTACAAAAACAAGATTTGTTATAATATCCTTCAGAACAAATACATCTCACAAAACTTTGCCTTGATCCTGATGTATAATAGCTACCTGTCGCATATTCACCGTTACGTCATTAATTTCCAGGAATTTATGGAGCGCTAACTGAATTTCATTCCTTCAGTATAACGTTTAGAGCTTGCCATGATTCGTTCAAATTGTAAATAAATGTGGCTCAAATACTTCCATTAAAACGGCCAGTACGTGTGGGAAGATTGTACACGTATTGAGAAATTTACAAATTTACAGCCACAATTGTTTGTTATGGGCGCCTGCAAAGAATGAATCTCAGTAGACTCACAGGCAGACTTTTAGTCACTTTGGAAAATCATAAACGACTAATATTTGCATTAAAGAAACCGGAAAAGACGTGGAAGACGTACACAGAAGTGACTTTCTAACCAAGGAATAATGAGTGTTTCACAAGGAACGTTATTTAATTCGGACGACATTGACACGAAACAAGTGGTATGATAGGTTTCTTCTTCTTCTTCTTCTTCTTCTTCTTCTTCTTCTTCTTCTTCTTCTTCTTCTTCTTCTTCTTCTTCTTCTTCTTCTTCTTCTTCTTCTTCTTCTTCTTCTTCTTCGTTTCAACCCACAGACCTACATGATTTTTTGCTTCAGACGTAATTTCCTTACCTCCTTATTGCCAAAATTATTCCTAAACACCGGGCTGTTAGGCCGTGGTCGGTTGCTGTGAATTATCGACATCTCGTTGGCAACGTGATTCCCCACTCGGAGATCTTCTTCAGGCCGCCACAAAACGGCAGAGCGTACAGAAACAGGTTTTCACCGGACGACAGCCGACGACACTTGTGGTTTTTTGCCCTTGTGCCCGAAACTGTGGTTGCTTTAACCCGAAACAAGTGTCGGGCATTGTTCGGCGAATATCTGCCGCTACTGTTTATTGTAGGTATACTCTGTCGCTTTTTTGGCGGCCTGAAGAATATTCCCGAGGGAGGAATCAAACCGTTGCCGTCGAGATGTCGAGAAGTCACAGCGACCGACCACGGCCTAGCAGCCCAGTATTTAGGAATAATTTTGGAAATATTGACATCGGCCGTGTAAGCTTTAGTCTAAAATTACCTCCTTAAATTTTCTTCCTTCCTTGATTTCATCGACACATTATACTCATAGTACTCACAGTCTTTAACGTAATAGCCATTCCCTGTAGTCAGGGTACGATGTCACAAGTTCCTCATCCGATATTTCCTCTGCCCGTGATGTCTTCAGTAAACGTTTGCAACGTCACACCTTCGATGGAGATCAAAGTTCCTCTTTTTTTGGTTTTCTCAAAGTTCAGGTTTACGAGGCAAGTAGAAATGAATGATTAGAGACGTGTTGGTTTTACTGGGTCGCACGTCTGCAACCCCCCATATCCCTTGAAATCTGGAACCTTTAAGGCATGTGATTTCAGATTTTTTACCTGTCACGTAAAGACACACACACGTGAGTAGTGAATGTTTAATGTCAGGCCGGCAATCACCTGTCCAGCATGATGCACGCATTCATTCATTTATATAAGTAGGGCATTATCAACACTGGCTTGCCGTTGTGTGGTCTGCGCGTATGATCACACAAGATACTTCGTGTTTGCAATCTCTGAAGTGATTTAAAAATAATTTTACATTCATAGCTGTAGTATTAATCTGTGCAGATTGTAATAATCAGCTGTTCGGGATTACCGCGTTATCAATTAGTGATACGGCACTCGGACTGTACAGATTGACACAAAGGATTACTAACTACATATTTTCCAAGATCGTTTCTGGTAGAGTAGCCTAAACTTCTGCTCTCCAAAATTACATAAGTGAAATGTTCATGAAAACTACCGCTGATGTAGAAATGTTACGGTATTTCTCCAGTTGGGAATAAAATATGTCCCACCACCAATGTGTTGTTATTATCATACCACTAAATATCACCATCATCATCTTCAAGGATTAAACCAGGGATGGTTTATTCCGGTCTGAAACAGGCAAAGACTAGAGCTGGTCACCCCAGCGCTTCCTCGGACGTCCCACACCTCTCCATTCCCCCGGCTTATAGTTCCATAGTAGTTTGGGGATACGGCAGTCATCCATTCGGCAAAGATGTTCCCACCAATTCAGCCGATACTGGGCGATCCTGTCGAGTATACTCATAATATTCAGTTCCTGCCATATATCTGTGTTTCTTCTATGATCATGAAGAGTATACCCTGTCATGTGCCTGAGAAATCTCATTTCAGCCGCTTGGATATGATTGGCCTGGCATTTCGTTTAAGTCCAATTCTCAGATCCATAAAGAAGTGTGGGAAGAGCCATCACCTTGTAGAAATTTAGGCGTGTTCATTTACTTGCTGACTTAAGGGTTCGCCTAATGGTCCCGCACATAAGGGTGAACTTATGTAACTTATTCACAACGTCGTTGCTTGCATTATAAGACACACTGTAGCCCAGGTATTCAAATTTGCTAACTTTTCCAGGACAGTACCATCTATAACAATTTTTCCCTGCACAGGATCAGTTCCACGTGTACCACTAAGTTATTAGTGATCAGTATCACTAATTATAAAGTGATAATTTAATCCAGACGGATTGCCCCTTTTAGCTAAAACCTACAAATGCTAAGTGAGGGCGGAGCTTAGACACACCATGAAGAAGAAGGGTACAACTTGTCGGAGTGAAGAAGAAGAAGAAGAAGAAGAAGAAGAAGAAGAAGAAGAAGAAGAAGAAGAAGAAGAAGAAGAAGAAGAAGAAGAAGAAGAAGAAGAAGAAGAAGAAGAAGAAGAAGTTTTTAAAACAATTATTCCTAAAAATAAAAGTAGGTGTATATTCTTTCTTGGGCATGAAACCTTTGAAGGCCAAGATTGCTTTTAAACACACGTCGCTGCAACAGAAAATTCATTTTAAGTACGTACAGTAGTTTATTAGATTTTAATTGAATATAAGTTATTAAAGGTTTACAACAGAAACGTCAGCTTTCAATTATGTTTGTTTCGGTGTGTTGTTCAATTTCTGTTGGCCTATACAGTGATGATTAATTTGATGATGATGCTGATGGTGGTGGTGGTGATGGTAGTGATGATGATGATGATTATAATGAGTTGGTCAATGGTTATTGACGTAGATAAATTGAATAAGTAGAGCATTCTAATATATAAATATATATCATAATAATTACCCCTGTAAAAGAAAAACAAGTTAAACTCAATTTATTAAAAGAAAATTTTATATTTAATGAACTAATATTGAACTCGATTATTTGTAAATCAAAAAACTTGAAACAATATGCTGTAACGGCTTCAGCCGCTACACAATAAATTAAAACTAGGCGTATGACCTAGATGGAAGCAAAAAATGTGCTGGACCCAGACTGACAGGACTCGGAATAAAACTCTCATTTAACATTAACAGGTTATTGTTTTATTAGTGTTTTCTTATATGACATGTTTTACATATTGTTCAACTAACTGATATTGTATTCTGTTACCAGTGTTAATCCTGGACAATTACTCATACATCTTTAAGTCATCAAAATAATTTATAAAAAAAAACACACAATAACTAATTCAACAATTTAACTTCAAAATTCTAACTGCAGTATTGTATTGGTACCTCTTAATTCAACACAATGACAGAAGAAAGAGACTTCCGAACTGAAACAATCAGAATGATAAATCACAGCATTCAAATAGGATAAAAATTATTAACACTCAAACTCATGTTCGTACAGCAAACCATATCTTTTGTTTAAAGAAAAATATTACAAAAGGCTGCCATTGATTATTATTAATAACAAAATTTCACTTAAAGAAAATTCTATCAGTCTTGTGATCAAGAAAAACTGGCAATATACATTTCGTTTAGACAATTGATAATAACTGTAACTGAAATTAAATTTCCTGATTACGTGAATTCAGTATTTTAATGAATTCGGTTACTATACAAGAATCCCTATTCAATTACTGCATATGAATCTATGTCAGTAGTATTCTTTACAATATTTGAGTGTCCAGTTAATTGCTGGACATTTGGTTATGTACAAAATTTTTTTTTATGTTTCTTGTCATCAATATTAATCACGTTTTAAATTACATTAACATTTCTCTGCATCATTAGAACAGGATAATTAAGTTTGGATGTATTTAGCAATATAAGTCACTGAGCTAAGGAAATGC
This sequence comes from Magicicada septendecula, assembly GCA_034769895.1. Lineage (NCBI taxonomy): Eukaryota > Metazoa > Arthropoda > Insecta > Hemiptera > Cicadidae > Magicicada > Magicicada septendecula. The sequence goes on from CM068373.1 coordinate 354,951,532, forward strand.
TTAAACTGTATACAGATACAGGATATATCATGCATGAATAACTCGAACTTTATTAGTCTATCAGCATGTCCTTTTACTTTGTAACTGTTGAAGTGTAGTAATTGTGATTGCTGGGTTTGAATATATTGAAGTTTTTCACCTGTTTTTCTGAAGAATGTGGATTTCAATGGTAACCTGTGATGCTGCTAACCAGACGTGGTGCTGTTAGTGAAGAAGTGTTTGATGATCCTCTTTCTAGTTGGCGGTCCTTCTAAGTTTTCAGGGTAGAAGTCCATGTGGCTGGCGGCAAGGGGAGGGTGTCTCTAGTTGATACCGATATTCCTGACACCATCTAAGCCCCGCGTTTTTCCCGACTAGTCGGGAACCCTGAAACAGTTTCTATTTGTAATGGGCCGTCACATAATATAACTACCCCGACTATCACACTTCTATTCGCACTACCACTCAGTCACTAGCCATAGGGAAGCTCGACAGTTCACCTTTGCATTTCCATTAGCATTTGCAAAATTCCAAACATTTACTTTAATTACTTTTACATTTATTGTACATTATCTCTTAACGATTTTCTTTAAACTTAATGTTCTTTCAAATTTTACATTTACTTTTCTACAAACAGTTGAGTGCAAGATTGGCACGTGGTCCCCAAATAGGGGAAGAAACATGTGAGACAGACACACACACACACACCCATTAACATACGTTCTCGTTTTCTTTCCTTTTTCTTCTACATTAAGAAACATAACTCTTTATTAAGATAATATGAACAAGGTAATTGTCCTCACCTGAGACACTCTAAGAGATTAGTAACGCATAGTAATTTACAGCGAAGCCAAACCCAGCCGCCATACCACGAAAAGGGCAGAAAAGCGAATGAGGAAGACTCACAGTTTCAGTTAACCCAGCATGGCTCGAGAAAGCCAGCTGAAAATTGTTAAACAGCTGGACAGCCGGCCTACTTTATCTCGTCACCGTTCCCGAGCGGCAACCTTGATTTAGTCATCGCTGCTGTATACCTTGCCCCAGCGCGGCGCGGTAATCTCACTCAATTGGGCGAAGCAGGTCCAAAGGTAGTGGCCTTGGCGCGATTTATGAACTGGCCGGGAGTTTCGAATTTCAAATTCAATTACTTCGTCACAATGCTGGATAAGGAAAATCAATAGTTTTTTTTTGTAAATTAAATAATTGTTGTTGATTACTCTCAAGTGATGTCAAAGACGATATCAAAGTCACTTGTTCAACATTATCAGATAGAGAAGACGTCTATAACTGCTATTCAGATAGACAACGGTTATAACTAAACTAATTGAACGAGCAAAGCGAGATCTGTGTTTTAACTCGACCGTTCGGCATTTGCCCGTCTGTCGTGTCCATACTTTTACGCTACAGAACCCTATTGTTTTCGAGATCGATCCCTGAAAATAAGGGGAGCGGGGAGGCAAAAATGTAGGGAGGTCAAAATTGTGAAAAAATCAGAAAAGCCTATGTGTGGTATCACGTTAAAGAGAATTTTTAAACCAAAATCTGAGTGTAGTGTTGGAACTATCATTTGCCAGGTTGTTAGACCGTGGCCTGCCTACTGCTTGTGTGCAGGACAGACGTTTCGGCCCCACCATCGGAGGCCATATTCAGTTTCAGAAACAATTGGCAGGGTTGAGATAATAGGTAGATACCTGATTACATTGTCCTTCTTTCAACGTCAATCGTTATGAGCGACGCGTTTCGGGCTCACAGTCCCATCTTCAGGTAAAAATCACTCGAGATAGTTCGTCAGTACAAAACAATTAACACCCACATAAACACTGAATTCATTATATACACATATCGCGCAAGAACACTATGCGCATCGTCTAGAAAATAAAATTGTACTGGCGGTATAAACTCCAATGCAGAGATACTTATGCCAGTAATACTCCTCATGTCTGTGCTAGCTTGTGTATTATAGTATAAAAAGAGCGCGTTAGATTTGAACAAAACCATATCGTTCAAAAGGCACACCTTCTGTAATCTAGCCGCTTTGTATATCTCATATTCTTCCAATGCATCCATATATCGGCCTTTTTTACAATAATGTATGGATTTTAAATTAATGGAGAATACAGTGTAACTATGATTACAATCAATTAGATGTTGCGCGTATATCGATTTACTGTGCACTAAATTCATCACGGGCAGGTGTTCTTTGAAACTCTCTTCAAAGCGTCTCCCGGTCTGGCCGATATAAAATTTGTCGCAGTCATCACGCACAATTTTATAGATGCCAGAGCATGTCCTATATTTCTATGTGTCTTGGGGCGCAGTGCATTTTCAGTATTATTTTTAGTCCTAAAGATACCTGCGATATGGCGGTGTACGCCAATTGCCCCAGTGCTGAGGTAGAGACTGGGGTAGAGGTTATGGGGCCGAAACGTCTATCCTGCACACAAGAAGTACTAGACCACGGTCTAACGGCCCGGCAAATTTTAGTGTAAACGCCGGACGTGAAAGCCCAAAGAATTCTATCTGAATATACTGTTCATTTTTGGAAATTTCAAAATTTTGAGAACCTAGGGATAAAAAAATCAAACAATTAAAAAATTCTGAAATTCCAGCAGCGTGTCTGAATAAAAGGAATTGTAATCCAAATTCAAATTGTTGTTTTTGTGCTGTTTAAATGTAATAATACTGTTACGCCGTTACAGAACGTTGTACATGTTTCTCGGCTAATGTTTGTGCGCGTTCGTGACACTTAACATGCGTCGACAAATCGAGGCAGTGTTACGTAATACGAAACGTTCTTTTGCGTTCGATGGTGTCGTTGTACAAGCTTCTCGACTAGCCCTGCCGGTGTGTGTTTCTGCCAAAGCCGCGCTGAAGTATCCTCTAGAACTTTCAAGTGTTTGTTAAGGACGCATATTATGGAATCCTGCAGACTATGAATAGCCCATACTTGCCGCTTAGTTTCAGTTTATGTCGGGCGATTTACACAGTGTGTCTTAAGTGGTGTATTAGTGAAAAGTGATTATAGTGCGGAATGCTGTATAGTTGACATTATTATTTGTGTGGACAGATTAACTTGAATTATTGTACGAGTATAATCTTGTTGAATAACTTGTTGATTACAAACTGTTAATTGTGATAATTAAAACTGGTTATTAGTGATTTCATCGGTGTCTTGTAATTTTGTTTTCCACTGTACCTTCGTAACGATATAGTGTTTACAGTATCAAAATTTAAGTAATAATAAATGTACTTTGCTCAAAATGATGAGCGAGTTGTGCAGTTTAGGGAGAATACTAGTATATAAATATAGCATAATAATATAATTAGTCAAGTAACAGAAACACGTTTTAAATTTAATTTACTGAAAGACAATTTTCTATTCAGTGAACTGATATTGAACTCAACTATTTTTTAAATCAAAAAGTTTGAAGTAATAAGCGTGATAAGTAAAATAGATAGTTTTTTTTAATTAAATAATTATTGTTGATTACTTTCAAGTGTTATCAAAGACGCAACACTTGACTAAGATGCAAGTCGAAACAGGTCACCCTGTGTCACTACCCATGCTTCACTTCCGTACATCAGGACCGGTTTTACTGATGTTCTATATAGTCTAGCCTTGGTTTCAAAGTGTAGAAGTTGTCATTTAAAGTATTTTATCAGCCCATAGTAGCATCTATTAGCATTCTGAATTCTTTTACTTGTCTCTTCATTTACATAATTGTTTTATATCTATATACATGGATTGTCATACAAGGATAGCATCGTTAATAAATCCGCTTTATTCCAGTACACTATATCTCGAGTACCTATTCAATGCGACACCTATACATCGTAATGTACGTATATCACTCTTATGACAGAAGGAATCAAGTTCATCTTATCAATTTACATAGTAGTTTAACCCTCATAAAAAAGACCAGAATAAGTGGAAAATTGGCATGTATCGGACAGTCACAGGCCTTGACAAGAAGGTGGTCGATTGTTCTCACGTGTGCGCGCAGACAACAATCTCACTGTCCTTCCTACGTAACGTGTTTCCGCTACAACAATCCGTTAATGCATTATTGTTGCGTGTTCCTATTGTTGTTTTTATTCGCTAAACAGATTTACAAGTGGTTGGTAAACATTTTTCATATTTTGCTGTTATTTAAAAAAAAAAACGAGATTTTTGAGGTCGAGTAGAATAATTTCGGCGCAGAAGAAACTGTGTGTCAATTGTGAGCGTGACAATGAAGCAAAAGAAATCCGCCAGAGTAATTATGTCTACTGGTGAATAACGTTGTAATTTCTGTGTAGAACGCGGCACTTCCGGTTCCGTTTTAATTATAACTACGTAGTGGACGCGAATTAGTTTTGTTACCGTCCTTTCTTGTTATTATTCTTTCTCTTCTTCTCCTAAACCCAGGGGTTGGTGGCTTTGCAATTTCCTCCTTTCCGTAGACAGTTTAATATGTATTCAACAATAAATGTAATACTCATGTTGATACAAAAACTGTAATAAGCACATATTGTAAAATTAATGAGTAAATGTTTATGCAATATAAATATTTATACAACTCTCTCTCTCTCTCTCTCTCTCTCTCTCTCTCTCTCTCTCTTTCTACTAGGGCTAGTTGAAAAGTTCGCGGAACGACATCTATAGCTCGGTGGTAGAACTAAAATCTTTCATGTGCTGCAAGACGTATATTTCGCGTGAACACCTGTTAATTTCCAGATATATCTGTCAGTTTATTCACTCTTTACCAGCTGTTTGAAATTTTCCTGTCTCGCGTGATTTAAAACTCACAAAATCAAACATCGTGTTGTGATGAACTCGGTGTTAAAAACGTTTTGGCGCCAATGGAAAATCAAAACGAAATTGTAAATGTATTAGGAGATGCTGCGCCTTCAGAAACAATGGTAAGTGGGGCACACTCGAGTTTAAACGTGGTCGTACAAGCACTGAAGACGATCCCAGCAATGGACGTCCAAAAAGTGCAACAAAAAATTACATTGACAAAATTTCATAGGGTGTTGGAAGACCGCAGAGTGAGGAGTGGATGACGTTGCTGAAATCATAGGCATCTCATATGAGCGTGTGCATCATACTTTAACTCAAGAACTTGGTGTAAAAAACCGTTGTGCAAGATGGCTGCCGCATCAGGAGTTGTTGCATTTTTGGGGCGTACAGTGTTGGTGGGGGTTATCTTCAACGCTCGTACGACCACGTTTAAACTCAAGTGACTACTAAAAAATCGTTGGTTTTGAAGTCGCAGCATCTCCTGACACATTTACAATATCGTTCTGAATTTCCGTTGGCGCTAAACGATTTTTAACAAAGAATCACACCACGTTGTTTGATTTTGTCCGTCTTTCAAAACACGCATGACACGTCAATTTTAACTGCTTCTAAACAATGAATAAATTGATAGATAGATTTGGAAATTAACAGGAGTTCACATAAAACACAAATCTTCCAGCTCACGAAAAATTGTAGTTTTACCGCTAAGCTACAGATGTCGCTCCGCGAACTTTTCAACTGACCCTCGTATCTGTCTCATAATACTAAATATATAAATAGTATTAAACCGCATTATATATATAAATTTAACCGCATTAAAATGAAGGTAGCGATATGACTGTGTTAACTGAGCAAAATTTTGATCCGAACTATGGCAACTATTTTATAAAATACCCGGTACTTAAAAATAAAAGTCGTTTTTCTGCGATTGCCCGTTATGAAGTTAACTGGGAAGTAATATTGTTTCACGACTGTAAGTCATGAATTTGGGATCCTATATATTTCATTCAGCATTTGGTTGCTGGGCGTTTAAGAAACCCATACCTTTTTGTATGTTGTATGTTGTATGTTGCACTTCTGAACATAAGAAAGCGATTTTTAGTAATTCACCCAATACAAGTTTGACAGATCATTGCTTACAACACGGTCACTTCATAGATACAAAAAACATAACACTACTGCACAACATACAAAAAGGTAAAAAAATGGATTTATTAGAAATTCTAGAAATTAGAAAAGCAATCAAAACTAACAAAAATTTAACAAACGAACAAACTGAATTCTATATATCCCCTTTATGAAACGTTGTTATTTAGTTTAGTTAATTTTTATATTTTGCCTCCCGATTATACTTAGTTTGTACAGACATTTGACCTTCCCTTAATAGCTTCTCCACCCCTCCATCATACACTGCCCACACACATGTCCGGATGCACACCCTAAACACATGTTCACTGCCCTTACTTTCTTTGTTTACTTGTTCCTTGATCTCTTTGAGAACAGCTTAACAAGCTGAAACAGCTGTCAGAGGTAAATAATAAACCGTGAAACTTATCAAGTGTTTGGTTTTTCTTTTTAAACATTTGGATTTTAATTTGTACATTATTATCTTGGAATCGAGAAAGGTTATCACAAGGTGTACTAGTAGGAACAACAATGAGTCAGGACGTAGTGATATTTGCAAGTGACCTTCTTATAATTGAGGACTCAGACGACAACAATAAACTGCTTCGGAATATAATTTATAAGTCTCCACTGATAAAGCCAAGGTTATGGAATGTTGCGGTGCCTGTCCCGTATGTACGAAAATCTAACTACTGACATCCGGATTAAGCAAGTATCATATTCGATCACGTAGGCTGTGATGTTAGTTACGACTTTGACAGAATTTAATAATAAGCTCAATCCAATAAACAAACAGACTAATCTCTCCGGGCTATTGTGCCGTGGTCCACTCTCTTGTTACATTTCGGCCTCTCATCTGGAAACCATATTCAGTGTGCAAACGATTCGCTAACTGACACGGTCTTCGCCAGTTAACCAAAGTACTGCGGCAAAATATTCGAAGTGGGGGGGGGACACGATTAAATGGGAAATGATTAGAGGTGAGGAAATTAAAGTGGCTGTGACATGGAACTAGGGAAAACGACTAGTTCGCCACAATACTGGGGTTTATTTTAATAAAGTATACGCTATCAAAATAAGCCTGTTCCTATATTTAAATATCGGTATGGAGCCATACATGACTTCCACGTTCTAAGATTTATATTTAAAATCATTTACTTGAATTCGGTTCGATAATTTCTAACAAGTTAGGCGTGTTCCTTATAAATCGAGTTTTATGTTTGACAAATTGAAATGAGATATTTCCATAGAAACTACTTCTTTGTTGCCGATAACGTAGTACACATATAACAAATTATCCCCTCCCCCTTCAACTATCATTTTTAAATTATCTTGTTGTTGCATCCTCTTCGTTCACTTTATTAATTTAATAATATATATAAAACTTTCACTAATGAACTTACTGTTGTCACTTCCCAAACGTTTCGAGATGCTGTTTCTCTTCTTCAGTGGGTGTAATACTGACTGTCGATTACAGAATAACCGTTACGGAAAAATGGTGTGTCTGGTGGGGATTGATGGTGGGAAGGGATTGGCGCTGAGGTTCGAATTGTGTGTGTGGAGCAGTGTATCGAATAGTGTATGTGATTTATAATGTATTTGTTCATTTAATATGTTGTTTGGTTGTATCATAGAGAAAATCCAAATAAAACTACAGGAAGTACATAACAGAAAAATCAATAACCTATTAACACGCAGGAACGTAACCGTCCCTACACCGACACATAAATTTCACACACGTACTGTAAATACAACGACAACCAATTTCACTAACGCAGAAATAAACCTCTTAGATAAAGGTCTAAAACACAATTTAGTTATCAATACAACTAACAACGTCAATAGAAAACATACACGTGACATAGTCCTAGACGCTGAAACAGCCATACAACACACACTAAACCAAGACCATGATACCAAACGTTATGATATAAAGCGCAAATTACAACACACACAACAATATGAAAATAAACAACACAATAATGAATTCCAAACACTAAAAAACATAAAACGTAAATTACAAGAACACAATCTAACCATACTCAAAGCAGACAAAGGTAATATAAATGTCATAATAGAAAAACAGGCTTTAAATAACAAAATTGAAACATTTTTTAATGAAAACAACATCATTAAATTAAATAAAGGCCCCACCCCTAAATATCACAAACAAATAAACAAAACCCTAAATAACACAAAACACATAGTATCACCTGACAACATCAGATATCTAAAACAAATTAAACCAAACACCCCTACACTAAATGCACTACCGAAATTACACAAACCCAATATTCCCATCAGACCACTTATAAACAACACACAAGCACCTGCACACAAAATAGCTAGACATTTAGATAAATTGATCAGAAATAGCATAAATTTAACAAACGACACCACTGTCAAAAATAATTTAGATCTAGTGAATGAAACTCAACATGTACACATTCTCCACAATTCCACACTTGCTTCATTCGACATAACAAACCTATACACCAATGTTCCCATAAAAGAAACCATAATTACATTAGAACAATTACTAAAAATTAATAACACACCTGAAACACACATAAAAGAGATCATCCATCTAACTAAAATTATCACAGATCAAAATTATTTCGCACACAATAGCATGTATTACACACAAACAGATGGACTACCCATGGGCTCCCCTATATCAGGTATACTAGCCGAAATATTTATACACACCTTAGAACAGAAACACATACTGAACAACAACAAATACACCGATAAAATAATATATTGGCACAGGTACGTTGACGACATTCTACTCCTTTACAACGGCAACAAAAGACAAATAGAAAATTTCCACAAATACATTAACACTATACACCATAAATTAAAATTCACACTTGAAATAGAATTAAATAACAGCATAAACTTCTTAGACCTTACAATCACCAAAACAAACAACACACACACATACAAAATATACAGAAAACCCACCACATCAGACATGGTCATACACAACACATCCAACCACCCAACTCAACACAAACATGCAGCTTTCAACTACATGCTCCATAGGCTCACTTCAATACCCCTAAACACACATGACTACCAAGATGAATTAAACACAATTAAATACATAGCAGTCAAAAATGGATACAACCCCGAATTAATAAATAAACTACACAAACGAATCCTCAACACAAAAAGTAAAACACATCTGACCAACAGCACACAACCCAGCAAATACATAACACTTACATACTACAATTCCAATACACATAAAATAGCAAACACATTTAGGAAACACAATTATAAAGTAGCCTACAGAACCAACAACACCATTAGAAAACACATAAATAATACTAACAAAGACATTGACACATACAGCAAAACAGGGGTTTATAAATTAAATTGTAATGATTGCCAACAATTCTACATTGGCCAGACGGGAAGATCTTTTTCTTCCAGATTTTCTGAACATTTAAAAGCCCTCACCACAAACTACATACATTCCACATTTGCCACACATTTACATAACGAAAACCACAGTTACACAAACATACAACACAACATGGAAATATTACACTACTTACCTAAAGTAGAAACAGCTGAACAATTTGAAATATACAGATATCACACACTACAACCAAACAACATATTAAATGAACAAATACATTATAAATCACACACACTATTCGATACACTGATCCACACACACAATTCGAACCTCAGCGCCAATCCCTTCCCACCATCAACCCCCACCACACACACCATTTTTCCGTAACGGTTATTCTGTAATCGACAGTCAGTATTACACCCACTGAAGAAGAGAAACAACATCTCGAAACGTTTGGGAAGTGACAACAGTAAGTTCATTAGTGAAAGTTTTATATATATTATTATATCATTTTTATTTATAGAAATTTCATCTACCTTTCTACAGTGGATTATTATAACTTCCTTTTCAGCATACTTTATTTATCAAAATTAAGTACTTTACTCTTGTTAAAACGTAAAACGTTCCAGGTAAACTACCCCTTTTCCTTAACCGATCTTCACCAAAATCAATAGGCTTTGAGTCCTCTAAATCTCGGGTACATATGCAAAAAAATTATTTGATTCTGTTTGAATTTGAAGCAGTTATCGTTCGCCGCCATAGAAAACATTCAACACACACACTTTTCGGAAAATGGCTTTTATTCATGTTTTGAGGATAGTAAAATCAGAATCAGCCCTTATCTCGAACACGATTTTTTTCGCGATCATCATATTTCCATTTCCTTACGGAACATGGAAGTAAAAAAGAGTCACTACTATATTAGCATATATTAGTGTACACAGCTGAAAAAATAATAGCCTACAAATTAAGGGATTGACGAAATTCGTCAACTTTTTCGACCCTCTGTGGGGGGTCCGGTCCCGTTCGTCCCTCCCGTAAATACGCCCCTGCTTGAACAAAGTTTTCTTATACCAAGTTGTTGGGTTAAAATATGATACACACGCTCAGGCAAGATGCCTGTGATCTCAGCAATGTCATCCGCTATCAGTCGCCGACCTTCCAATAACGTGTATGACGTTGTTTAATGACATCTCGAGTTGTTGCACTTTTTGGGCGTCTACCGCAGTGATCATCTTCAGTACTCGTACGACACCTATAAATTCGAGTACCCACTTATCAAGTCATTTTGCTTTTGAAGGCGCTGCATTTTCTAACACGGTTATCATTTTTTTATGAATTTATATTGGCGCTAGACCTTTCTTAAAAAATAATTCAATCAGAGTACGATGTTTGATTTTGTCCATTTTTCAAATCAGGCGCAACACGTAAATTTAGAGCAGCTGGTAAACAATGGATAAATTGGTAGATAGATATGGAAATTAACAGGTGTTTACACGAAATGTTAAAAATCTGACAGCACGTGAAATTTTTAAGTTCTTCTGTTAAGCTACAAATGTCGCTCCGCGAACCTTTTCAACGCGTCCTCATAACCCTGGTTATCAACTAAGAAAGATAACCAGTCGCTAGAGACGTGCTAAACTAGTATTTGAAAATAACAGGTACGAACGAAAGCGTTCCAAAAAAATAACACATACAAATATCTGTTATTATATACTTATTATGCATATACATATATTATATAATTTGTTATAAGAAGTAAATTGAAACTAAAGGTATTAACAGTGTTACTTTACACTGTGACTTTATTAAGCTGTTACCGTTTAAAAAAATAAGAAACAAGATAATTTATAGGCTGTCTCCCTTTGGGAATACTAATTTAGGTTTTCACTAGGAGTAAACAAACTGACATAGATTTAATATTAAACTATTGATTCCATTTTGGTTAGACAAATCAGTTGCGAAACTCAGGCAATGAAATTTACAGTGCACGTAACAGCAAAACAAAGAATGTCAAAAAAATTACGTGAGATGTGCAGTGAAGTTAATATCGTCTCCGAAATCACATTAACAAAAAGTACTATATGACCTATCAGCCACTCTGTACTTTGTAGGTTATAGCACAATATAATTCCCTTTTTAAAAATTTACCAAGTTGGTGACTAGTATATCATTTGTTATTATAAGTAGTATATATCTGCATAACACATGAGAATAAATGTAACATCAGTACGAATTTTTTTCATTTATTAAAAATAGCTTCGTCTCTTTGGCATAGAGATATTCTGAACCTCGCTGTTTTGCTTCGCTTCGTACTTGTATGGCAATCGGCACATGCGCAGAATGAAGTATTCGGCACCAAAAAGTGGCTTTGTACTCTCGTGTTCTCGTAATAGTTGTAATACTCTTTTGGGGTCCCGCGACTCGGAACCGCGAGGCCGCGAGTAATCGGAACGGGTATTTCGACTTTTCAGACACAGTTATATCCGTTCCACAAAAATATCGTTCCAAAATACCTATTATAGGTATATCGGTCTACCTCTAAAAGTCCCATACATATCGTGGAAATGTGTGTGAAAATGTGGATATGACGACGCAATTAACACATCAGAAACGATCTACAATTTTTTTTTTTAATTAATACAGAAATAAACAAAAAAGGAAAGTAGCGAAAACATCTTAACAGATTTAGGAACAACGGAGTAGCCAAAATTAACTACCGCTTTAAACTAAAGGGCAGAACTTCTTTAAAAGATGCCTGTGATAGATTGTACACATTTTAATTAGTATTTACCTGACTGACTTTTGCTATCGCAGAAAAATATAAATGCGACGTTTCGGCCACCTAGACAATCGACACAGGCTAATTATGCTTAAGGCTAATTATGCACAGAAATTAATAATAGCAGATGGGTATACATGTGTTAAATCGAATCTGCAAAGACTCTGGATTACAAATATCCACACTTAAGACCAAGGTGACGGCTTTTCGTGGAACTGATCCAGTACGGGCAAAAATTGTTATAGATGGATGGTACTGTCCTGGAACAAATTAGCAATTTTGAATTCCTGGGCTTCAGTGTGTCTTATAATGCAAGCAACAACGTTGTGAATAAGTTGCATAAGTTCACTCTTACGTGCGGGACCATTAGGCGAACCCTTAAGTCAGCAAGTAAAGGGACGCGCCTAAAATTCTGCAAGGTGATGGCCTTCCCACACTTCTTTATGGGTCTGAGAATTGGACTTTAACGAACGGCCAGGCCAGTCGCATCCAAGCGGTTTAGGGGCTTAAATGAGACCTCTCAGGCACGTGGCAGGGTATACTCTCCATGATCATAGAAGAAACACAGATATACGGCAGGAACTGAATTTTATGAGTATACTCGACAGGATCGACCAGTATCCTGGTCGAATTGGTCGAATTCGGGTGAATTGGTGGGAACAACTTTGCCGAATGGATGACTGCCGCATCCACAAACAACTCTGAGACTATAAACCGAGGGAACGGAAAGGTGTAGGACGTCCGAGGAAGCGCTGGAGTGACCAGCTCTAATCTCTGCCTACTTGAGATCGGAACAAACCATCCTTGGTTTAATTCTTAAACATGAAGCTCATGATGAAATTAATAATACTGTATCAATCCGTGATAGACAGTCGTTTTTTGATTATATATTTTGTGAAGTTTTGTTATTATTATTTTGTTGACTCTCTATCACGGATTCATTGAGTATTATTCGTTTATTTAAATGTATTAGTGTTTAATTAGCCTGAAGACGGCTGCCGATTATTTGGGTGACCGAAACGTTGCATTTATATTTGTTCTGTGACGGTAGAAGTCCGTCAGGTAAATTCAAACTCAAATAAGGGGCAGAAAGTCAGAGGAAGAACTAGGAAGCGTCAGGAGTAAGGAGAAACCGGAATAGGTTGATCGAACGAATGAAATAAATGACGAAGAAGAAGAAGAAGAAGAAGAAGAAGAAGAAGAAGAAGAAGAAGAAGAAGAAGAAGAAGAAGAAGAAGAAGGAAGAAGAAGAAGAAGAAGAAGAAGAAGAAGAAGAAGAAGAAGAGTAGGACACTTTTATAGGCACTGACCTCCGGGCTGTTGGGCCGTGGTCGATTGCTTAGGTTTTCATTTTCACTGGACGTTTCGGCCACAACTCCGGACGCCATCTTCAGTAGAAACAAAACATTCGAAAGATGACAATTCGATGTAACGCAATGGGATGCGTACTATTCAACAGTGACGTGCGTTCGGCTTGTCATCTTTTGAACATTTTTTACTTAACTCTTAAGGAGCTATTTTATTTTACGGCCTCACGAGCTGTGACCGAAACGTCTAGAGAAAATTAAAACCTAAGCATTCGACCCAACAACCAAGTAGTTAGTGTTCTTAATAGTGTTAACTCCGACCGTGATAGATGAAGACGAAGCAGATTTTAATTTGTTTTCTGTGGATCCGCACTGTTGTAGTGAGACTAATATTTTTGATAAGCATTGTGGTGCTTGAAGAAAATTGTCGCATACTTAGTTTCTTAGACAAGTTGTTTGGAAGTGACCGTGTTTTTCATTCGCTGTAGCGACAAGAGAAACCGGTCTATCTCAGGAATGTCACATTTCTCTTTCCAGTTCCGCGTTAACATTTCACAGCGAAACTCTTTGCTACGTCACTTGTGTAGCGAATCGACCAATCGAGCGTGAAACGTCTCAGCTGTTCGCAACGCCATGACGCTGTTTCAAAATTAACGGATTCGATTGTTTTATTGAAATGTTGTACTTCTGTCCAGCCCACAGGTTAAACTACTGAAGAAATAACTTAAATACAAACTAGCAACTTCGATTGATATTTGTTTATTTTTCTAGCCACAGATTTGAGACATTGTAGCAAACTGTAATAAATTAATGTGAAATTAATAAAATCGATTGCTCTTTTTGCAGCCACGGGTTGCAATAACCACAACGTCACCATATATTTAAACAGACACAAGTTTGAGCCTTTGTAGCAAGTCTGCAATAAATTATTGGTAGGCCTACTGTCCCAATAACCGTACCCACACTCATTTTCGATATTTCGATTATGCAATTATTTGGATCGATATATAGTGAATATCGCATATAATTTTAGTTAGATGAAAGAATGTGTTAAAATTTATGTGTAGATATTATAAAGTAGTTTCGTGACGATTGTAATCGTTTTCTTTGTTTATCAAAAATGTTTCTAGAACTAATATAACACCGATGTGTGCTATATTAGTGCTAAACAAGTCTCCTTTTTTGTGACACAACTCGTTTTCCACTACTACTCGTTTCTTTACTAATACTCGAGCTTTGATCAGATCACAGACAAAGCAGCCAAATCGAAGTAAAGCCTATTACTAAACATGTTTTCTTTATTCGTTTTCCACTAATACATGTTTTTTCACTAATGCTTGGTTTTTATGCAGATCACTGGAAAAGCAACCAACTCAAAGTAAAGCGGGATCCTAAACATGTCTCTCTTTTTTTTGTGTTCCGCACAAAATTCGCTTCCAGTGAAGTTTTCAAGATTTTACTGAATAACATAAAAGAATATTGGTCGCCCGACGAATAATAAACCTTGGTTTCATTCGTTAATACGTTGTTCTTTTTTTTGTTTTAATTTTACTAATCATAACCAACTGTATTTTTCACTTTACATTTTCTGTTGTTGTTTTTGTTAAAAAACGTATGTTCTTTGTTTTAAATGTTACTTTCAAGCATTGTGTATACACATGGCTTTTATTTCTTTGAACAGTAAACTAAAAACCATAAACCATTATTACCTAACCTCACAAATGAAATAACACGTATTTTAGATTTACATTAAGAAATAGAATAGTATACAATTTATACACTTCTTCTTCTTCACATCGTGGTATATAGATAGAATTCCATATCCAAAACATCGAAAATGTAGTGTAGGCACGGATATTTGGAAAGTACCATAAATTATTTCATGAGTAAAAATCTATTGCTACCGTTTATTTTCGCAGTCGCAGTTTTGAGCCGTTACAGAAGAAACCAAATGTTTCTGGAATATAGCACTTTAGAAACTGAGCAATACAGATAGCAGAAACGAGCAAATTCGAACCGATGAATTGTGTTTCGCAGGGAATTGTTAAAGTGAAGAAACTAAGCAAGTGTAAAGATAAGGAAGGGAAATGTTTTAAGCCGCCTGGACGCGTTCAATCCGCTAGGAACTGTATAACGGAATATGTGGCTTCTTGGAATAAAGACAGTTATTTGCTTCTCACATCAATGTGGATTCACTAGGAATAGGTCAACAACAGACCAAATATTTACACTAAGGCAAATCCTGGAAAAACGTTGGAATATGGAGTGGCCACTCATCATCTCTTTGTGGATTTCCAGTCGGCATATGATTCAATCAACCGGAAAATGCTATATAGAGCTATGAAGGAGTTTAATATACCATCTAAGTTGGTGCGTATGGTTGGAGTAGTTATGTCCAATTCTAAGTGCCAAATCAGAATACAATCAAATCTATCTAACTCCTTAAAAACATTGAATGGGCTGAAACAAGGAGATGCCTTAGCGTGTCTGTTGTTCAACATACCTCTAGAAAAGGTCATCAGGGATTCAGGAATTCAAACTAGCGGACACATATTTCACAAGGAGGTACAGCTTCTGGCCTATGCCGATGACATTGACGTCATAAGTAGGTCTGAATCTAGCTTAAAGGAAGCCTTTCAGGAACTGGAGTTGTCCGCTAAGGCTATGTGCTTGGTTATAAACCAAAGAAAAACCAAATATATGGTTGTAGGTGCCAACACTCGTGCCCTGTCCCTGCGCATTAATGATTATGAATTTGAAAAGGTTCAGGGTTTTCCATATCTCGGGTCATATGTGGACTCTGGAAATGACTCCTCTAGAGACATTGAAAAACGGATATTATCTGCTAATAGGTGTTACTACGGACTGGTGAAACATTTTAAGTCAAAATTAATAAGTAGATACGAAAGCCACCCTATACAAGACCTTGATCAGACCAGTCCTGATGTATGGCTCGGAATGCTGGGTGCTAAAAAAACTAGATGAGCAGAGACTATCCGTTTTTGAGAGGAGGGTACTGAGGAGAATCTATGGCCCTGTGAAGGAAAACGACATTTGGAGGCGACTGCATAATCGAGAGTTGTACGAAAGGTTTAAAGATCTTCCGAAAAAATCTCATTTCGGCCGCTTGAATCGACTGGCGTGGGATTTCTTTAACGTCCAATTGTCAGACCCATAGAGAAGCACGGCGAGGGCCACCACCTTGTAGAACTTCACGCGTGTTTCTTTTCTTGTTGATTTTAGAGTTTTCCTAATGGTCCCAGACATACGGTTGAATTTGTGTAGCTTTTTCACCACACCATTGTTTGGTTTGGTGAAGAAGATAGATTACAGAGCAGATATTCAAAATTGTTGAACTGATCCAGAACAGTACCACCATCTACAACAGTTTTTGCTCGTATGGGGTCAGCTCCCTGAAAAGCCATCGCCTTGGTCTTCAATTTGGAGATCTGTAAAACGAAATCCTTTCAGACTAGACTCAATCAGAGTGTGTAGCTATCTGCAATCCGCTTTCTGAGATCGACAGAATAGTTTGGTTATCCCCAAGCAACAACATGTTAACTTCAGACTTACCAACCATAAAATGTTCTTGAAGGTTCATCTGGCAATTTTGTACGACATCCAGACATGGAGACATCAAGTATATATAAATTAAAAAGAGAAGGTGACAATGTGCATCTTTGTCGTATTCCACACAGGCCTACACTAGGTGTTATGCTCATAATAATAATCATCATCTTCACGGATTAAACCAAGAATGGTTTGTTCCGGTCTCAAATTGGCAAAGATTATAGCTGGTCACTCCAGCGCTTCCTCGGACGTACCACACCTCTCCGTCCCCTCGGCTTATAGTTTCATAATTGTTTAGGGATGCGACAGTCATCCATTCGGCAAAGATGTTCCCACCAATTCAGCCGATACTGGGCGATCCTGTCGAGTATACTCATAATATTCAGTTCCTGCCGTAAATCTGCGTTTCTTCTATGGTCATGGAGAGTATACCCCGCCACGTGCCTCAGAAATCTCATTTCAGCCGCTTGGATGGGACTGGCCTGTCCTTTCGTAAAGTCGAATTCTCAGCCCCATAAAGAAGTGTGGGAAGAGCCATCACCTTAAAGGATTTTAGGCGTGTTCCTTTACTTGCTGATTTAAGGGTTCGCCTAATGGTCCCACACATAAGTTTGAACTTATGCAACTTATTCACAACGTCGTTGCTTGGATTATAAGACACTGTAGCCCAGGTATTCAAAATAAATTGCTAACTTGTTCCAGGACAGTACTATCTATAACAATTTTTGCCCGTACTGGATCAGTTCCACGAAAAGCCGTCACCTTGGTTTTAAGTGCGGATATTTGCAATCCAGAGTCTTTGCAGATTCGATTTAACAAATGTATACCCATCTGCAATTTGTTTTCAGAGTCCGACAGAATAGCCTGATCGTCCGCAAACAACAAAGTGTCAATTGTAGAGTGACCAATCATAAAACGTTCTGGAAGACACATCTGCCAAGTTTGTGTGACATCGTCAATATTCATAATAATAATAATAATAATAACAACAACAACAACAATAATAGTTATCACCACCGTCATTATAACAACAATGCGCGGCGCGCGCGCGCGCGCGCTTTGTGTGTGTGTCTTCATTTGAAGATTCCGCAAGTCACTGATTCTGTGTGACAAGCAGATAATTTGAAGATCAACGACAGCATACTGAAAGGTGTCTGACTTGCACAAACAGAAGTTGGTAGCCTTGACATTAGCTAGAATGACCGGTCATCAAACACATCCTTTGATTGTTGCTAACAGAAGGAAAGTTGCGCAACAATCGAGCAGCTTTCATTGTTAACTGAAGCGTGGTTATTAAAAGTTATGTTCGGGACTAGGACGCCGAAACAGACACTTCGGTCGCAGAACAATTGAAATCGTCAATCAAATTATGGATCTAGAGTCTTAATCATAAGTTCAGTGGTACCGTATAACAAAACCTGCAGATGAAAATAATGTTATTAAAACATGTCGATAAGGAATAACCTGCTGAATTAGGTTATTCTGCACAGAGAAAATTGGAAGCAGAATTGTAAATGGAAAGCGGCATTAAATAAATTTAAAAATTTCTGAATCCAAAAGAATAGCACTTAAAAAATTTAGAAGTAGATGGCAGGATGTTATTACTACGCACTGTAATGTTACCGACAGTAGCCATCATTTCAAAACAGATTCAAAACACAACGTTTCGATCTCTAGAAATTTGAAGTCGTCTTCAGGTGTAAGAAAATTATTACATCATATCTATCAATACTGAATACACACCATCGCAGTATAACAAATGGATTATTAAATAATATAAACAAAACTTGTACGATACTTACCAAGAAGGCAATCACACCGAGTAGGAGCGGTTTCTGTGACCAGAGATCGAACCGATCCTACTCGCTGAGATTCTCTTCTTAGTAAGTACAAATTTTGTTTATGTTATTTAATAATCCATTTGTTATACTGTGATGGTATCTGTTTAGTATTGATAGATATGATGTTGTAATAATTTATCTTACACCTGAAGACGACTTCAGATTATTAGAGGTCGAAACGTTGTGTTTTGAACCTGTTTTGAAATGATGGTTAATGTTCGTGTATAATAATAATAAGGATGCCACTTGGTCTCGGAGAGAGGCTTGCAGACTGCTATGGTTGGGGCATACTGTCATACGGTGTAGAAACATGGACACTGAAAGAAAGAGAAATACTGTATAGTATTTCAAGTATTTTGAAGTGTGAATGTAGAGACAAATGATAAAAACTAGTTAAAGGGACAGAGTGACTAACGGGGAGGTGCTGAGGATAGTCGGAAGTTCGTCATAAGATGATCCTAACAAGGAAGAAGGCGAAGTGTATAGAGAAATTCACTTCTTTTTCTTGTCCTCGACTCAGAGGTTGGTGGGCTTTGAGTTTCTTCCCTTCAGTAGCCAGTCTCACGTCTGTTCATTTCCAGTTTTCCAGACTTTTTAACTAGTGATTGCTCCACCATTGTGAACATTCTTAAACAGCGATATCTTTACGGATCCTAATGGAGTAGATTTCTGTTCTTTCTCCGTCCTATGCCGTTGACGTGAAATTCATTCGCCTTTAGAGATAGTTTCCCATCCCAAGGACAAGATGATGCCCTATCCTTTTACGTCGATACTTGGTAAAATGTGAGCCTCCTTATCCCGGGAGATGCTCGGTCCCTACATTCGTTAGCAACTTGTTTATGCAATATGTATATACAAACGTTGCCTTCTCACTACCGTGAGGAGGTGAATAGTGCGCTTATTGAGACATAACTATATTAGGGAGAGAGGCACAGAAAGGAAGAGGATAGTAATATTAGATAACATGTAAGGCGGTCGAGGATACAGAGTCAGGCTGGACAGTGCACAGGTCAGGGACGTCATCGCGTCAGTCAATAGACAGTTAGGTGAACAAGCAAAGTTACTTTCGACACGTAACCATGTAATAAACAAATCACTTGTCGACGGAACCAGTGAAATGAAGACTATTATAATTAAAGAAAAAATAAAGTAACTTGAAAGTACGCGATACGTTAAGGCGGCCGTTAATATCGTACCGAATGGCAGACTTAATATTTGAAACGAAACCTTACTACAATGTGATTGAAGTGATACAGTGTTTTACAAGAATCGATTATTACCGCGTGTGATACGGACGTCGCGGATCCGTTGACACAGCCGCCAGGCAATCTCGCTAACACGCAGTTCAATCGGTTTGTCCGCGCGTCACACCGCGAATGTAGCAGTTATATAATCGTTAAGTTCGCTGTTTTTGTTGTTGTTATTATTATTCAAAACAACTTTGATTGTATACATTTGTAAACACGTATTAAATTGGACAGTGTTAATAACATATCTTAACCTATAATTTTATAAATAAGATTTACATTTATGTTGTGTTGTTTCGTGATTGAGTGACAAATCGAAATTGTGTGCGTCTTCTTCTTCTTCTTCTTCTAAATACAAACACAGCGTTAATATAATAAAACATTACTGCTTTTATGACACAGAACAATACTGTATATTTCAGTTACACATACAAAAATCAGTGATTGTTTTTTGCTTCTTAGTTTTCCATGAATTTTTAAAAGCGTAGTCACGCTTTTCCTTCACTGTTCTCTTCTTCTTTGTCTCTGCGATCTCATCTTCGTCAATATCAGTTTGTTGGTAGACAACATTTATAATTTTCTCATCAGCCAAAGTTTCATTATTAAGCTCTTGATCACCAGTTATCCATTCTGTGGCGTCTCTTTCTTCAAGAATTTCGCATTCTGGCACTATTTTTCGCACTACACGTTTCCGTTTTGTGTCACTCATCACAAATAGCATCACCAAACTTACAAAATCACTTACAGTAGTAATAATCGATACACGTCTTCACTTTGATAAATCAACCAGTAAACTGACTAAAAACGTAAAATAAACAAGTGTAAATCATGCAAGTTTTGACATGTCGTCGAGCTTCTCGGTACCGTATGGGTTTTTGTTTACCTCACAGCCAGTCGGCCGGTTAAGAGGGCGCCCACAGTATAAGCTATTTTTATATAAAAACCAGAAGTATTTATCACTGTCCAAGTTGTATTTAAAAAGTTTTTCCTGTTTAAACTATTATAGCAGTGGCTGGGGCCGGCACAGCGGTTACGTTCGCGACTCACTATCGCAACGGTAGTGCTGCTGACGACGTGGGATCGAGTCACAGTCACGACTCTGACTTCTTGCCCACCCATATCGTTGGCCTGTCGTGTTTGGCATGCCTCGGTTTACACACATACACGCGCATATGTCTCACACGTGTACACACGTGTAGGTGTATGTCTCACGATAACTTTCGAACGAATCGACTGACTTTCGTAAAACTTGGCATGTGTTCTATACCTTTAACCTACAAAACCCTATTATTTTCTAGATTGACCCCCTAAAAATAGGGGGGGGGCAAGAGGCAAAAATGTGAAGGTGTCAAAATTGTGAAAAAATCGATAAACCCAAGTGGGGTATAAAATTAAAGAAAACTTTAACTACAATCTGACTAAAATATTTATTATTTAATGTCAAAACGTTTGCACGTTAGAGCCCAAAAAAAAAATCACCTTGAAGGATATTACACTTCATGAGCCCCATAAGCAACGAAACGACAGACATTCGATTCATTGAGTTAAACATCAGAGATACACCGGTAAAGAGCAATGGTAGACCATAAACATTATAAATTATAAATACTAACAGAAATGTAGAGCCTAGACTACGTAC
Source organism: Magicicada septendecula (assembly GCA_034769895.1). Taxonomy (NCBI): domain Eukaryota; kingdom Metazoa; phylum Arthropoda; class Insecta; order Hemiptera; family Cicadidae; genus Magicicada; species Magicicada septendecula. The sequence goes on from CM068373.1 coordinate 354,973,175, forward strand.
AAAACGGGTTGAATTCTTCTCCTTCTCTTCTTCAACGATTAGGTTATATAAACCTGTTCCGGCACCCGTCTCTTCTACCGATGACTTTATAGCTCAGTGCCGCTTTCGGCAATCGATTCTCTGTCATCCTTTGCAGATGATCCCACCATTGTCTTACGTAAATTGCAATTATTTCTTTTATGTCCTTTACTTCGAGTTTTGCTATGATATCTTCATTCCTTATTTTATCCTGCAATGTGTAATTTAAAGTATTTCGAAGAAACTGCATTTCAGCACTCTGCATCTTGCCGCTTTCCTTTTTTGTCATGACCCACGCCTCAATTGCATAAATCAAGTCTTATGCAATTGTCCTATAAAATGTAATCCTTGTCCTGTGTCTTGTTTTATTTCTAAGATTTCTATGAATCGTACCACAAATATTCCTAAATTTATTTATCTTCTCTCTTATATCATATTCAGATTCATAGCTTACTGCACAGCCGAGAAACTTGAAATGGCTCACTTGTTCTAAAGTGCTGTTTATCACTAACCTAGTCGTCACTGGATGTTTATGTTTAAAGGCCATGGTTTTGTTTTTTCTTACTGAAATTGTCAGTGAGTACTCTCTTGCCACTACTTGTAATTTAAACATAGCTCTTTGCAAATCATCCTCGTTTTCTTGAATAAGAACTCTGTCATCCGCATATAGCAGGGAATTGACAGATAGCATACAAATTGATGTGTAAAGCTGTATTCCCGAAATCACTCTGGATTTCCATGCTCTCAACATGTCGTCAATGTATATATTAAACAAGGTTGGAGAAACACAGCATCCCTGCCTAACTCCGTTATTTATTGGAATGTCACCTGAGAGCCTACCATTCAGATCCAGGACTGCAGATGTAAGGTTGAATTTAAATTATTAAAACAATGTACCCTAGTAATTTACATGTAATACGTTTTTAAGACACAGTAAATACATTTTCGATCTCGACTTCGCGACCCACCAAACGCTCACTGGGGGCCCAGCACTGGGACGCGTCCCATAGGTTGAAAAACACTGATGTGGAGAATCCAATTAAAGAGAATTTTACCAAACATCTGAATGTTGCGTCGCATTTTATAAAAAATGGTCGGTCACAGGGCCGTCGTTGTCGTCGTACATAAACAGTGTGATATTACAGATACTACAGACGGTAATTTTAAATTTCCCGCAGTTGCCAACTTTACAAAACTTGTAAATAACAGGAAAATAAAGCGCAAACTTCTGTCTTTCCACGCCTGGACGTTCTTCCTACGCGGAATGTCCGTGAAACCCGTAACATGTGGCAAACATGTAATGCATGGCCAGTCGTCATATAATGTTACCCGTATTTCATCATAATGACAGCCGTCCCAGTCAGAGAGGTGCTTCGTTTGTTTCACCTTGAGCAACGCGCGCGCGCGGAGCTGCGTGCACAGTTCACTCTTTTGTTACATAACGCATCGGTGTGTGTGTGTGTGTGTGTGTGTGTGTGTGTGTGTGGCTGCAAGGCAAAGGTCGGACGTTAGCTCAGTGAAGGTCAAAACCGTTCCTGAAACATGACGGGGCATTGAACTCGCGCACAAAACTATGACTGACAGAATTTGTCTTCTCTGTGCACTATCGACGCGATGACGTACTGGTATAAATGTTTACATTGTAACCATGGTAACTCTGCAGTGCATAAGTTGCTATACTTGGGTGCGTCATGGAATCGTGACTGTCACCCAAAGTAAGCACGGCTGCCTCGTTTAACCCGTTACCATCCGCAACAGTTGTCAGTAGTATATACTTGTTTACATATGCTGGATTCAGGGGTTACAAGGGGGCACTTGCCCCCCCCCTCAAATATCTATCAAATAAATTACAAATCAGTGAGCCATAGCTTTGTGCAGTATTTGACAAGGGATTGGAAACCTTTTCAAATCTAGTTTTCTTGCATAGTTTAACTTATTCAAGCTAAGCTCATGCTATATGTAATGTAAAGTTAACCATTTGGTAAAATAAAGAACTTCCCCGCGAATTATCACAGCCAATGCCGGATTAACCATCTTGGGGGCCTTTAGGCAATAGAAAAACCGAGGCCCCCTACACATTATTTAATTTTTTCATATTGTGTGCGTGCATGTGTTTACACACAGTTGTGGATGTGTGTGTGTGTTTTTTTGTATGTGTCTTTTGAAGGGCTAGCAAAAAAATATAACCTCCGAACGGGCAGATGGACGAGCAGAAAGGCTGGCTAAGAGCTTATCTTTCTTTCTGTTCGGGGGTTAGCATTCTCGCTAACCCGCCTTACTGCCCGATCGGAGGTTAGAATTCTTTATTTTCACCAGTGTAAATTAAGTTTGTTCGTTCTTAAGTTGGGTCCTACTGTAAACAAACCAGTGCTTGTACTTGGGGACAGCACGATTTCTGTCGTGCGTAAAAAAATATCGGATGTGAACAAACTCTTTCAGCGTTGCCATCATCAGTACTGAAGATGGATCCGTGTGTGTTGTATGCCGCTTATCGGTTCGTCTTTATAGTTTTCGGAAGCGGGATCGCATAGTGGTCTCGTGTTTTGGGTTTTATCAATGAGCCTTTCAGTACTAATGTCTTCCATATTTACAATACAAATTAAGAAAACCACACTACCACGTGAATACCATTGATTATTTCGCACAGCTGCCTCGCGACGCCAGGCAGGAAGGTTGGTAGCACTGATCTCTGAAACTCATACGATACAAAACTAGCGCGAGTGTACAAACGGAACCATGACGGCCTATGTAAATAGTAATACTTAAGATAGTAACTGTAACTTGTTTTTTCTTTTGTATGGTCGCCCCCTCCCCCAAGGCCAAATTCTAGATACGCCACTGGAGTGTGACAATACACAGACGGTTCATGGTGATATCATGGAAATATACTTGCTCTGTTTTCTTGGTACACAAATATGTTTAAACTTAGTGTTGCATACATACTACAAATGTAGCGTTGCCTCCTCATGTGGGACGTCGGAGTCACTGTAGCAGAACACGGGTGTTGGTTGGTTACTAGGGCACACACACTGTCGGCCGGACCAAACCGGTTAACTCCAGTTGTTACCGTCCCGATGAATATATGTTTGTCTTTTCTCCAAACATTTCACCTCTATATTCTTCTCTTTTCTGACCTGTACTCCTTCTCTTACTCTTCCTTTCTCTCCTCTCTCTGTAAGACCTACCGTACACACGCAATTTTAACGTGATTGTTAACTTAGAATAATATTAATGTCCCTTTCTCCGTTCCGGTTCTTAAAAGACATCTCAACAAGATTGTGGCTGTGTTTTCCCTAACTACTTACCTAGTCTTTAGCCCTCTTCTTTGTGTCCCCCGCCTACCTTGACGCCTCACTGAACCTCTCCAGCTTTGGCGACCTGCGTTACTCGTCCCTGTCTTGGCCGCCTTCATGTATAATCTTTATGGTACTTCCATCAGCCACTTCCATTACCTATATGGCTACACACTATAATTACACGCAAATACACACACACACACACACACACACACACACACACACACACACACACACACACACACACACACACACACACACACACACACACACACACACACACACACACACACACACACACACACACACACACAACTGTATCTCTAATTTGCCTCCATCTTCTTCGCTTCTGGCGTCTCCTCACATCCTTTCATTCGTGTGAAGGGAAAGCATGCCCCAGATCAGCCCGAGACTTGTCCTTCGGGACAAGCGGTGTGGCTGTATGGCTCGCAACCCCAGGGCCGCCACACAGTAACGTGAGTTGCACATCCGTGTGATTTTGTTAATACAATTTTTCACCATTCGGTTCTGCGCATTGTGTATTGCATCCATTAATGAACCCGCTGATTAGTCTCAGAATATTCGTCTCAGTCGCTTTGTAACTTAGGATAACACATGATACTAGAGCCGCTGTGTATAGAACGGGGACGACTAACACCCCTATAATGTTTTATTTTTTCAATAGTCCGCTGCTTAACTAGCTTACCCAACGAGCTCCCTGACGTCGTGTCTCGACGGCTGTAGCGTCGTCTAGAACTTTACCCTTCCACATACGATAAGATGTTACCCTGCAACACTCTTCCCCTCTGCTTTCACACACACAGACATTACAGTCACCTCTGTGTGCCTTCCCACCCCCTCCATCCCGTCTCTCGGCCACAATTGGTGTTTACCCGCTGGTTGAAGGAGGACTAATCCCCAGAAAGCCCGGGACTTGTCCTTTCCTACGATTCTCAAACAGCAGAAAAAAATCGTAAAAAACGGATTCACTTGGCTCCGAATTGTGGTGTACCAGTATTGCGTTGAAACCGTTTAACGTCGGCTTCAAAGCAGCTCTAATCAGTCGTAATTAATTTTATAGCTCGACGCGTATAGTCTCGTTTTTGGCACATTACTCTACCGCTTAAACAAAGGCCGACTTACTGACAGCAGGATGACGACGACAGGACGGGCCGGCTTCGTTGAGGGCGATAAGCTGCAGTAGATAAATGCTAATTGTGGCTACACGTTGGAGAAGACTCTTCCTGTCACTATACTAACGGGAGAATCTCATCACCATCATCATCTCCACTTCACGGATTAGGCTGCACTGTCTGTTCGGGAAACCAGCTCGTCCTGGGACGCCCCACACTACGATACCCTGTAGGTTTATAATTCAAGGCAAGTTTAGGAAGGCGATCTTGCTGCATTCTTCCAAAATGCTTACACAAGTTGGCCTTGTATTCCGTAATTCTATCCTGTCATTTAAAAATCTGTAAATGTTGCCTTATCTGTGCATTATTTATTCTGTCTCATAACATCCACCCTTTGACCAACCTGATAAATTTAATTTCTGCTAATGTAACCTTCCCTCTGTCTCTCTCTGAAAGTACTCATGTCTCACTCCCATACAGCACCACCGGTACAGCCATAGTCTTATAAAATTTAAGGTTAGTGTCTTTCCTAGTTTTGTATTTTAAGATTATGTGGATTGTCCCACACATATGTTTTTTATTAAGTTTATTTTGACATCACAATCAACTGCGAGAAATATTTCGCATCCAAGATAATTTAAAACTGAACACCTGCTCCAAAATGTTTCCATTTACCTCATTCTTTGTCCTTACTGGATACTTCGTCCTAAAGCCCATTACTTTTGTTTTATGTGGAGTCATATTCCTCTGCTAAATTTCTCAAGATGAATACTCCCCTCTGCAAGTTGTACGGGGGAATCTACTTAGCGTAAGTGGTCTGTAGCGTAAATGCTGCGCTTTCAGAAACAATGGTAAGTGGGGCACACTCGAGTTTAAACGTGGTCGTAAAAGCACTGAAGACTATCCCAGCAGTGGAGGTCCAAAACGTGCAACAAAAAATGGCATTACTGAAAAAATTTCATAGTGTGTTGGAAGGCCGCAGATTGAGAAGTGGATGACATTGTTAAAATCATAGGCATCTCATATGATCGTGTATATCAAACTTTAACTCAAGAACTTGGTGTGAAAAAGCGTCGTGCAAGATGGCTGCCGCATCTGGAGTTGTATTTTTGAGCGTCCAGTGCGACCACGTTTTCAATGCTCGTACGACCTCGTTTAAACTCAAATGTCTACTTATAAAGCGTTGGTTTTGAAGTCGGAGCATCTCCTGACACATTTACAATTTCGTTTAGAATTTCCGTTGGCGCTAAACAATTCTTAACAAAGAATCACACCACGATGTTTGATTTTGTCCGTTTTTCACAACACGCATGACAAGTCAATTTTAAACAGCTTCTAAACACTGAATAAATTAATAGATAGAATTGGAAATTAACAGGAGTTCACATAAAACACAAACCTTGCAGCTCACGAAAAAGTTTAGTTTTACTTCTAAGCTACAGATGTCAACTTTTCAACTGACCCTCGTATAGGGACACAACAGACGGCTCTTCCTCGTTTAGTTCCACTTTAACGACTGTCATTTTACGTCCTGAATTTTTTGTTCCGACTTCACACGCAATAATGACATAACGATACTGTACAGCGTGTCACGTGATCAACATAGAGAGATCTAATTTGGCGACGACCTTGATCCTGCAGCCGCGGATATTTTGGCACACTCGAAATTTCCACATGTTATATTAATTACGTACAATTATTCGCAAGGCTGACACGCAACTGTCATTATGTGTGTACGTACCACAAATACACACAGGTATGTCGTCACCTATAATAACAATTGTATTTTTTCAGTGTGTATTCTTCTTTTCCGTCCTTCAAGTCCGCGGACTTTAGCTTCACTGACAGGCCGATTCCATTTTTACTAATCGTAGACACTGTTCGTAACCGAATTATGTGGAAACAAAAATTTGATTGGTATTGAGCGTTGTTGATATCCAAGGCAAACGTCAGGTCACTTGTTCACCGGCTATGGGCAAGTGGGACGCAGCGTCGCCCTTGACGCGCTCTGTCATACCTGAGTAGCGTCCTCCAGAGCGCGTCGTCGGAATACCAAACTGCCGTGCTTAACCTACTTACGATAATGTTGAATCAGTGTTTCTCGCAACTCGGAACGGAAAGACGCGAGCTGTTGTAGAAATATGATCGTAAATAATCGTACGTTTCATTCTTCATTCTCCTCCCCCTGCTCCTCCACCTGATTCTCCTAATACTTCTCGTTCTTCTCCTCCTCCTCCTTCTGCTTCTTCTTCCTTCTCTTCCTCCACCTTCTTCTTCTTCTTCTTCTTCTTCTTCTTCTTCTCCTCCTCCTCCTCCTCCTCCTCCTCCTCCTCCTCCTCCTCCTCCTCCTCCTCCTCCTCCTCCTCCTCCTCCTCCTCATTTTCTTCGTCTTCTTCCTTCTCTTCCTCCGCCGCCTCCTCCTTCTTCCCCTTCTTCTTCTCCTTCCCTTTCTACATCTTTTTCTTCTTCTTTTTCTTCTTCTCCTACTCCTCATTTTTCTTCGTGTTCTTCCTTCTCTTCTTCCACCGCCTCCTCCTTTTTCCTCTTCTTCTTCTCCTTCTTCTTCTACTCCTCATTTTTCTCCTCTTCCTCTTCCCCTTCTTCTTCTTCTTTCCCTCCTCCTTCTTCTCTACCTCCTTCTTCTCTACCTCCTTCTTCTTCTTCTTCTTTTTGTCATCCTCTTTACCATCAAGTTAGGCGGTGTCCTTCAAATACTTTAGAGACTCCGAGACTTTATAAGTAATACATTATTAGTGTATGACAGTATGAAAGTTCAGAACAAAGAAACTGCCAAGCATCCGGAACTTAAGACGAGACATCTGCGCCAGTACAATACACTGATCTGCTAAACTCCGGGAATATATTAGCAGAAAAAAAAACTAAAATAACAGGAATCGTGCAACAGAGAGAATAGTCAGAGTAATCCTCTCGGCAACCTACATGTCGGCAAATTAAGTTTTGCACGTACGGAAATCTTGAATCCAAAATGACTATTGTTTTTTTCCTTCCTAACTCACAATGAGCAACTATGAGACGAATGGAAGGAAAAGCCAAGAGGTGAGGGAAAGGAGTTAATAAATATGTGTTACAGAAGAACTGTAATGGGAAGTTCATGAAGATTTTTTTCTTTATTTTTCGTGTTGTTTGAAGCTTGTCCAGTGGCACAAGTCTCGGGCTGTTTCGGGGACTAGCCCCCTTCAGCCGGTTTGGAATTTGATTATTGGCAGACGAACGCCAATGCAGGCCGGCCGTTGAGAAGATGGAGGCACCCAGTAGAAGACAGTGGAGTTTATGTGTGGTTGCCTGTGTGACTGTAGTATTAGGGTATGGGGGTGAGTGGATTGAGTGAGTACCAAACTAGAAAGTGAGCAGCGCAGGACGGTAAAGATGGAGGGTAGCGTCAAAGTGGCGTCAAGGGTTCGGAGGGGGACTCACATTTATGGGGGGTGGTTATCGGGTAGTGGATTTGGGGTGTTAGTGCAGCTAGGTAACTGAGTGTTTATCTGTAGTTTCTGTGTTTATCTGTGCGTTGACAAGGACCAGCAGGCTGTTAATGAGGAAAGAGGGCCGTTTCTGGTTTTCTGGTGGGACGGCTTATGGAAGACTAGACACCAGTCCAGGTGTTTCTGCTGTGAACTGACAGAGGCTCGGGTGCTGGCGTTCTTAGAGTATTTATGGTTTAATTTAGGCAAGAAGGAGTCAAGGGGCGGGGAGAGGGTATTCATACCGTACAGTAACATGTTCCAGGTGCAAGTTTGGGGGGGGGACGGCGGGATCCGTTTGCTGGCTTAGGCAGTGATTATTTTGATATGCGGTTGCCAGGTTAATTTGTAGTCAAGCGTTCACGAAGACAGTTGGAAAATGAAAGAAGGAGGAGGAGGCGCGTGTTAAGTTTCAGAGCGCCAACAGAAAAATTGCAGGAAACTGAGAAATGTTTACAAGGAAATTTAAGAAACTGAGAAATTTTCCGAAGAGAAACCAAGGAGAACCAAAAGGGTGGTATAGGAAGAAGGACGAGCAAGAGCGAACCAGAGAATGAAGGAATACTGACGAAGGAGAAAGGAAACTGTAGAAAATGAATGAAGTTGTGTAATGGCAGTACACGAAAAAGGAAGTAATGACAATCGCAGTGATACGAACGAAACGTGATTGTCATGCCGACCGTCAAAAGTGGCCACACCCGCAAGTGAACCACGCTGTTTAGTTTTCACAACGTCTCTCGATATTGTTTGTCGGATTCAAACAAAGAGTGAATGTGCAATCAATGATCAATGCACCAAGATTTAAGACATTGCCCTTTTGTTATGACACTGAGTGACTTGGAGCGATGAATATAGAACAGAGCCGTCAGTGCACCTGCTACGCACGCACGCGCACTGTAACGGTAAGTCAAGTTAGCATGCTACACGGCGACTGGAGAAATCGGTTCAAGGCGACAATGTGTATTAGCCATAATACAACTTGCGAATGTTGTATGTCAGTGTTCATCGAAGAACCGTCTACACCGCCCACCATCATCGTCATAATCACATCATCATCATCTTCACAACACAGCATAGACAAGGTGTTGGCCTTCAAAGATCCTCCAGCCATCCACCCACACGCCTGTCTCCTGTAGGTTTGTATTTCCAGGTTTGTTTGCCCAGTCTGGAATCTGTCATTCTTTCTACGTGTTCTTTCCACTGTTGTTTGTAATCTTTTAATTTTTCGTTCAACTTAAATAATTGTAACTCTTCTCTTATGGTCTCGTTCCTTATACGGTTAAGCTTAGAACACGTTTCAACTCCCCTTAAGAACGCCATTTCCGAAGCCTATATTTTACTGTCTTGTTTCTTCCTTGTTGTCCCTAACACACCCGTAGGGACTGCATAACTTTCTAAAGCTTTAATTTTGTATCATGATGTACCTTGTTTCTAAAATACGGTTGATTGTCCCACAGAACGTCTGACTCTTACCTAACTTAACATCAATATCATAATTCCTGTCTTAGCCAATATCATTTCCAAATAATTAAAGTGGCTCACCTGTTTTAGAATTCGAACACTGACCATTATTTTTGTTCTTACTGGCTCCTTGCCACGAATTGCCATTACCTTTGTTTTTATCTTGGAGATTGTCATATTGTATTGTTTGCAAATCAATATATCACCTATTCTTTTTAACGTTTATATTGACAATCTGGTAAGGAAATGGAAACACCTAGTTAACCCTGGTATTATGATATCACGACACATATATTTAAATGTGCTGTTGTTTGCTTGTTATAATATTATTTTGCTTTATAATAATATTATAATATTGTTTACTCGCTTGCCATAATCATTCCACCACGCGGATACGGCACATGTTTACTACGAACTAAGTCCCTACTGTGGGCAATTTTCAGTAAAATGTTGGCTGTGGTTCCGTTTTAACACTCGTTGTTTTATTTCTCCCACGCTATGATAATGACCCAACACGAAGAAGTAGGGTTGGACGACCGAGGATAAACTGGTAAGTTTCTGTACACGAACAAGCTTCTTATTTATTCCACGTAGGCTTCCGCGGCTGGTGTCCATTATGTTTTCGAAGTCTTCTTCCGGTATGGACCGCGTCAAAAATGTCTTGTGTGACAAGTTTCACTCATATTACTATGAGTATCCTCAGGTCTAAGTGACAAAAACGCCGGCAAGCGAACTCAGTTATATAGTGTACAAGTGGACCCTGCCCTGTGTGCATTATTTGTGCGGTCAGTCAAACCGCGTGCAGTCAAACCAGAAAGTAAAGGGTACTAAGTCCTACTAAGCGTGGCGGTTTCTCTGTTGATGTTATCCTTATATTTAGTAAGTGGACGCCTACAGGGCAGGGTCAGGGTCCACTTACCGGACCACCCACCACCACTTCTACACTATATAACTGAGTTCGCCTTTCCGGCGTTTTTGCCACTTAGACCTGAGGATACTCATTGTAATATGAGTGAAATGTTGTCATACAAGACATTCTTGACGTAGTCCATACCGACAGAAGACTTCAAAAACATAAAAACTTCTTCTCCTCCTCCTCCTCCTCCTCCTCCTCCTCCTCCTCCTCCTCCTCCTCCTCCTCCTCCTCCTCCTCCTCCTCCTTCTTTTCTTCCTCTTCCTCTTCCTCTTCCTCTTCCTCTTCTTCTTCTTCTTCTTCTTCTTGTTCTTCTGCACTCCCCCTCCTTCTTTTTCTTCTTCTACAAGCATTACCAACTCCCTTGGGTTCCCAATGTGAAGTATCTAGGGGTTCACCTTGGCAGAGATATCTCACGTGGTTGCTGTACTCTGAGCAAATAGTGCACAAAAGAGCCCATATCAGCCCAATTCCCTGCTTTACAGCAGTGCTACTACCCGCTGCCTAGGCAAACTCATTGTTACCGTTTGCGTGATACCGATGATGGTTAAATAAGCACTCCCATGTGGAAAAATGCGTAAGGAAAAGCTGCGATCTCTTATAAACTGAGACTTGTGCAGGGCCAATAACTATTTTGTCGTTGTGACTCACTGACCGACCCATTTTCCCTACGGCCTGCTTTTATTTTCTGGGTCTATAAAATAGGATTTGTTTTGGCGGCCGTTCGTCCTCCACACGTGTTCCTTCTACCGTTTCTCTCTATTATCTGATCTTCTTATTTAAATTATAAATTCCAAGGCTATGCCCAGTTGTGTCATTTTTAAGCCTATCCCCAGAACTGGCCCCACAAACCTCGTCTCAGCCGACTGGGCTCTACTACAGTCTCTAGTATGCAGAGTTCAGGTTTCTCTTCCGTATAGCCAACACGGCACAGCCATAACTTTGCACTACTTTAACACGGTACCCTTTCTAACTTTAACCTTGATTAGGGCATGTAACAGGCTGTCAAAGTAAATTGACAGGATAATGAAATAGAATAATAATAATCATCATCGTCATAATCCTTTGCCATTTAGACTAATAGCCTGTTCCAGTTCAATGGAATTCATGTAGCCATCGTTTAGGGGGTCTTCTCACATTAATCTTCCGCCTTGGACGATACCCAAGCGTTTACCTTGAAAACAGTTAAATCCATTGTTCTCTCTACGTGTAACCGCCACTGTGTTTTGTACCGGGAGATTTTGATCATCATTTAAGCTTTCAGTTACGGCTAGTTCCATCCTAATACCATCAGATTTCTGATAAGACCCCTCTCCTGGTACGACTCTTTACAGCACTCAAGAACTTCATTTCTGTCCCCTTGTGGTTCTCTTCCCACATTCATTATGATGAAATAATAAAACACTCGAATTTAATAAACTAACACGTGGTATATTCCTACAGATACTTTTTTTTTTATTTTCCTGACAATTGTTTCGGCAGTTACATCAGCAGCAGAGGTTAGATTTGAACGGACAGATTTAAAAATAACAAATTTTCAAACATACATTTCAAATCTGTCACCTCAAATTTAGCCTCTGCAGTTGCCGTAACTGGTGAAACAATTGTCTGGAAAATAAAAAGTATCTGTAGAGCTATACCAAGTGTTACGAAGTGTTAATAAATTTAAGAATTTATTAAATTCCAGTATTAATCAAATATTCTACCAAGTGCCAAGCGACCAATCGATCGGTGTAAAATAATAAAAGAGATAATCAAGAAAAGAGAAAGAAAGAAAGAAAGAAAGAAAGAAAGAAAGAAAGAAGAAGAAGAAGAAGAAGAAGAAGAAGAAGAAGAAGAAGAAGAAGAAGAAGAAGAAGAAGAAGAAGAAAGATAATAATAATAATGAGAAGAAGAAGAAGAAGACGACTATCGGTGCACAGAGTTCCACATTGGGAAGAAGTGTAGTCATCCTGCTGCACATGCGTAAAGCGATATAATTTTTACCTCCTTCGATTAAAACATAAACACAAGCCGTCATCATTAGTATGTACTGGGTGAGCCGGCTTTGAAGGCCGCGAATATATCGATAGTTAATTACTATTGATTTGTTAGTTTTCAAATCGAGTACACTGTTATTAAGCTTCAGTATTCTTCGACAGGCACTACTATCTCTCGTAGCGATCGTAGTTATATCCTTAGAAAATGAAAGTTATCTGTAAACAGAGAACAAACAAACCTTCACCTCAATTAACCAACTTTGTGGTTAATGTGGTTATCTATTGCTTGTACTAATTGTTGCTTGTTGTCCTTTACGTACATACTAGACACACGTATCCCAATCTATATAGCGTATATTGACATATTTATATTTCAAGGAATAGTGTAACGCCAAGGAATAGTGTTTCACTCGTTTCATGCCAGTTGCGTCGCAGTCCCAAGACTCCAATTTCTCTTTTCTTCTTCTTCTTCATCATCATCGTCGTCGTCGTCGTCGTCGTTGTCTTCTTCTTCTTCTTCTTCTTCTTCTTCTTCTTCTTCTTCTTCTTCTTCTTCTTCTTCTTCTTCTTCTTCTTCTTCTTCTTCTTCTTCTTCTTCTTCTTCTTTGAATCTTCTGCTTTGACTCGTAATTCGGACCACGTAAATTTGGGGTGATAGTTTTTGTCCACGAAAAGAAATCTATGTTCTAATTGAGCAGATCTTTAGTGAATCAACGCACACGGGAAAGACAAGGAAGGAGAAAAAACGAAACTCAGATAATTACCGAGTAATCAATGTACTGACTACGACTACACGTTTTAATCATACCATAATAGTAATAATTAGCAATAATATGATCATATTATACGATGACCAACAAGGATTCAGAAAGTATTGGTCCTGCGTCGACGAGATATTTGGAATTAGACAACTCTACAAAAAAGTTTTTGAAAATACGAGGGCCAATCAATAATTAAAGAGACAAATAGCTGTAGAGGAATGACAGTTTGTTTAATCAGTATTACAAATTTTTCACTTTTCAACATAATTCCCAGCAACAATAACACACTTTTCAATATCTGAGAAACCTTTTTTTATGCCTGCTCCAAAGAAATCTTTATGTTGATGTCGGAGCCATTTTAGGATATCTTCTTTTACCTCGTTGTTGTCACAAACCTCGTACCACGTAACGCCTCCTTGACTGATCCAACCAAGTGGAAATCAGATTGAGTCAAGTTTGGACTACATGAATCAAGGAAGCATGAAGCATAGCAAGGAAGATAGGGAGAGAGAGAGAGAGAGAGAGAGAGAGATACAGACAGACAGACAGAAATGACAATATTAGGAGGATTTACTAAGACGTTTACCTGATAATACCTGACAGTATTTACCAAGAAGTTTTCCCCCTATTGTTTAGTCATACGAGAGTAAATTGTAACCGGTTTTTCACCTTCAGAAATCAAATAACGGATCACTGTACGTTGTTCAACTAATTCCAAAACTTGAAGAGGACTCGCCATCGTTAAATGAGAATTTGAGGTTATAGACAAAACAATTCCAATTGAACACCTGATCAAAATTCATCACAGGAATACCACCTTACGGTTCTGAAACTATCGTACTCGGCTTATCAACCGTTTTTCCTCTATAGCTATTCTGTTTTAACGATATTGAAAAGGAATTTGAAAAATTAAACTTCAAGACACCCTGAACATTTTGGGAAAGAAAGTGTGCCGAATAACCTCATAAAACTAATCTGTGACAGCTATACTAACAACTATACTAAAATTAAAATATATGGAGGACTTTTGAAGAACGTTCCAGTTAACCAGACAATCAGACGAGAAGATTCCCTTTATTTAATGCAGTAATTAATTAAGTAATCGAAGATCTTAAATGCGTCAGAAGTTAGAAAATCGGAAACGAAAATATCATACGTGTGTGATCTTTAAACTCAAAGTTCGATGGTACGAGAATATTAACAGAAGTTTTGGGTCGGACAATAACTATCATTAGAATTTATCACACAACGCTTCGACCACTAAACAATCTGTGGTCGCATTCAGGTGTACGCTAAGTTAGTCTAGTAAATTACAGTAAATACAAAGTTGAGCCTACCCGAGGTGATTCGTTCACTAACAAGCGTGAAGAACCGTTACTTACCCCCCCCCCCCCCAATCGGCTGAACGGAACCGGGAAGCACCCACAGACTGACGTTATTAGTTGTGTAAAAATTAGTAGATATTGGGCAATCCTATCGAGTATACTCATAATATTCAGTTCCTGCCGTATAATACGTCTGTATTTCCTTTACTAGCTTGGAGAGTAATCCTGCTTGAATACGACTGGCTTGGGGATTTCTCTAAAGTCCAATCCACAGACCCATAGAGAAGCGTGGGGAGGGCATAAAATCACTTTGTAAAACTTTACTCTTTCATTTTAGAGTTCTCCTGATGGTTGAACTTATGTAATCTGTCCACCATGCCATTGTTTGTAATGTAAGACACCTTGTAGCCCAGATATACTGACCTGCTCTAGTTATTTATTATAGAAATCTAATTCGTCACTGGCTTGTTTGAGCAATGAAAATCAAGAAAAAAGTAAACGAACAAGAAGAGCGGAGGAAGAAAAATTTTAAGGAGTAAAGAGATTAGGAGAGAGTGTTGTCTCGTTTACTTTGAAAAGGCATTTGATAGAGTACATAGACGTTTTCTGTGCCAAATATTAGATGAATGGGGATACTCACAACAACTTATAAGAACTGTACAAGGCCTATATAATGGAACAAGAATAGCTGTTAAAAATAATTATAGACTATATCAACAAATATCTGTCAATCAAGGTTTTAGACAAGGGTACAGTATAGCACACACTCTTTCTAACATTTCCTAAGGAAATAGAAACATCTAGTGAACCCTGGTATTCACATATAACGAGACAGATATTTTAATGTACTGTTGTTTGCTGACGACTTGTTTGTCATTCAAAATACAGACTCTGATTTCCAAAAATTTGTTTTTAAACTATATCAAATTTGCAAACAATACAATATGAAACTCTCCACTATAAAAACAAATGTAATGGAATTTCGAAACAAGGAGCCAAGAAAAACAAAAATAATGATTACTGATTGATTTCTAGAACAGGTGAGCAATTTTAGTTGTTTGGGAAATGATATTGGTTATGATACAAAATTATGATATCGATGTGAAGTTAGGTAAGTTCCAGACGATCTGTGGGACAGTCAACCGTATTTTCAGCAACAAAACTAAAGTTGAACAAAGTTATGGTAGTCCCTGTAATGTCCTATGGGTGTGAATTATGGGCAACAACCAAGAAACAAGACGGTAAAATACAGACCTCGGAAATGGAATTCTTAAGAGACGTTAAAGGTGTTCTAAACTTCACTGTATAAGAGAAGAGTTTTTAACTTGAATGAAAAGTTAAAAGATTACAAACAACGGTGGAAAGAACACTTAGAAAGAGTATCAGATTCCAGACTGGTTAAATACAAACCTATAGGACACAGGTGTGTGGGTAGACCCAGGAAGAGATGGCTGGAGGACTTTGAAGGCGGAACAGGCCTCACGTTGCCTACGCCGTGTTGTGAAGATGATGATGATGAGATTAACAGTTGTGCATGGCTACGAACCCGCGAGTTGACGAGAAGTAAGAACCAGCAGCCTCAGACTGTAGCAGTAGGCCTACTACACAGCGCAAGACATGACTACATAACTCACCGCCACACTGATCTTTCCCTTCTAATTACGACCGAGAGATTGTCTGTACGCAATTAACTTAATGACAGTTGTGTCCCAACGTCTGTTTGCCGTTTTGCAACAACGTTTTTTCTCTCTTCGTCCTGACTCTTACGTTTGGTTGATAACACGTATAACCATTGACAACGCGTTTGCTCCTAACGTAACGTGAAACTGAGTCACAAATCCCAGTGGGGTTATTAGGGGGAGGGGATTAGGTGGATCAATCCCTCTCCCCCAGAACCGTTCAAATTTTAACGGAATTCTGTAATCACTTGAGGAAGATTTATTGCTAAGCCAGTTCCGTGTTTTAACATAAGGCTTATACAAGAATGCATTATAGCAGAGTTTCTCAACCACTGCAGGGTCCCGAGGGGGGCGTTTGGTGGATCCTAAATTCAAACTAGAAAATTTATTTACTGTGTCTTAAACACCTATTTCACTTTTAAATTACTAAGATTTATTTTTTTAACAATTTAAATTTTGACCTGCTGGGGCACTTTAGTCGCATAGAATAGCTGGGCGATTTTCGGATTGTAGTTCTTTATAATTTGATGTTTGTAGCGTCTGGAACACTGCGTCTTGTCAACAAGTTTACAGCTTTAAATTCAACCCGTTTTGTACGTAGTTTAAACTCTACATTTCTGTTATTCACGCTTTGCCATTTAGTGCCGTATCTAGAAATTGCCCTGGAGGGTCCGGGGTCGGGTCGGTTTCATACAAAAGAAATAACAACTTAAGACATTACTATAAATAAAGATGTAGCCCTAAGTCAAGTATTGAAAAACTAATCCCAACACCACCTTCAGGAGACAAAACAAAGAAAAGAAAAGGAAAACCCAAACAACATTCTGCAATTTTAACTGCAGAAGAGATTTTGGAGGAGAAACTACGAAACAAGATACCCCTTAAAGAAACTAAAGAAACAAAGCGAAACGAACCAACAAAGACAAAGAAAGCAAAGAAATTTCGCCGCAACTTAAACTTTGATTCAGATTCTGAAGGCAGCGAAATTAACATAAATGAAGATCAGTTGTGTGACGATGACGAACTTAATGATATGCCAGGCAATAAAGACGATGAAAAGTGCTTCTTCTGCGGTGAATTTGGGAAAGATGGCGAAGAGTGGTATAGATGTACAGATGTGGCCTTTGGAACCATGCTCTTTGCTGTGGTGCTGATTCAGATGTTAACCACTTTTGTGACATTTGTTTAAAAAAATAAAGAACTATAATTTAAATAAAAAACAGTGGTTTAGTTTTGTTTATACAAAATCATAATTAACTGTTTAATTAATTTTCTTAACATTCCTATATGTTTATTAATATTCGCCTTAAATTTGTATAACAACGTACATTCTGAGACTGTAACATTTTGTACTGATTAATACAATTTTTTAAAATTTATTTTTATACTACTTAGAATGTAGTAAGCACCATTTGTAGATATAAGTAACATTCTAATGTATCTTTCACCAATATACCATTTGCTTTTTACATTCACAATTTTTTTTTAGGTTTTTATTTTTTCCCATTTAATTATCATAGGAAATCAACTGATCGTCATTACCCCGCGGGTGGGGGAATACCGATCAAAGCCCATTTATTACGTTTTATGCAATAATAAAAGCCCCTTTCAACTTTAACGCTTACAGTGTATAACTAATAATTTTCTCTGTTAAATCAACAATTTTTTATACTTGTTGTTTTTAACTTTTACCCAATTCTTCACTTTTTTATCGAATATCTCCCTTAGGTGATCGGGGCTACCCCGCTCTCCCGGGGTAGCTTAACAACTTAACGACATTACTATTTAAATCAGCCATTTTTAAAGTGGCTGAAACCCGCGTGATAACTTCCTGAAAGCAGTCTCATTAAAGTAAACGGTAATAACGCAATAAAAATACGCGTTACTGAAATATTCTTTACAACATACTTAGTGACTTAATTGATATTCCTATAGTTCGAACGTAGACCCTAATACTGATTATAATCCTGTTTGTATATTTAAAAAAGAGTTACTACTATATTAGCGTGTCGATCTAAAAACAAACAAATAAAACAGACTAAAAATCAAGAGATTAACAAAATTGGTTAACTTTTCACTCTCGGGGGGGGGGGGGGGTCCGTTTCCGTAAATACGCCCTTGCTACCATTGCTTTTTCCAGAGTCTCTCTAATATTCAACTCAAGCTATCGGATGTCTGTTGAAAAAAATAATTTTGCAGTTTGTGGTCAGAGTATATAAAAATGACAACGCTTCTGGCTTCCATACCTTAGAATCTTTTGTAATTGAGAATGACTTTCCACTATTTAGAGAGTTATGCGATTATAAATTATCTCATCTCTCTGTTCTCGATAAACAGATTAATGTTACTTTCCAGAAAGGTATAGATGAATTCAATTGGATTCGAGACCCACTCTTATATTTTTAAAGTTCAAACATGTTGTCAGTAAGTCTGAGAAAAGAACTGTGTGATATCGGCTGTGATTCTGCTTTTAAACTAAATTTTCAGATTCAGACATAACAAAGTACTGGATACCTCTAAGAGGTGAGTATTCTGGACTTTTAGATGAGACATTAAAGTAGTTCGTGCCGTTCTCCACGTCATATTTATGTGAAAAGGAATTTTCATCTCTGATTCAAGTGAAAAGCAAGTACAGAAATAGACTTTCCGCACACGGAATTTGAGACTTAAGGCCTCTTTTGAATATTTGAAAAATATTGTTGCCGGATATAAAAGGGTCATAAACGGTCATAGTCTTCAGACTGACAAGGCTTACGACATACCCGCAGGTGTGCTGATGTGTCCTCGCTCAGTGTCCAGTGATCCGCTTCAGAGAACTCTTTCTACAGTTCACTCCACCACAACCGGGGCACCATCGTGTTCTCTCTTGGCCTTCAGTACACTAATTTCTGTGACCACACCCAGGTTAATTTCTCAAGTCTATAAACAGCATCTTCTATTCTAGTTCGGTTGTGCGTCAATTTAGTCTCGTTCACGCTTCTCTGTTGTCCAGAGTGTACCTCCGTATCACCCTCGTGGTCAGTATTTACATCTGTGTGCCGTAAATTTTTGAGGTTACATCCTCTTAGCAAAAGGGAAGAGGTAGCTTTTGAATGTTTATTCAGCCTGCAGTGTGTCAAAATTCGTTTACGATATTTATACTGGCAGTAATATATTCGAAAACAACTTTAAACAAATTTTATATTAGTCAGTTTTTTGCAAATGTACCTATTGTACACAGTTTCCAAATTCGTATTTAATAATATTTTCATATTATTTATTGCACCATTTCGAAAACAAATCAACAATTAAAATCTTAAAGCGTGTCAACTAAGACAGAACACAGCGTTAGGAACGCTGTTCCGTTTATAAGCACCCCATCACCTTTACAGGTGAACTGATTTGTAACCAACAAACAAACAAACAAACAAACACTAAGTTTGCTAACTTAAAAACGTTTGCAATCATTTACGTATTTGCAGACCCCATAGCAATTATTATGTTTGAAATTATGGGTTTTCAGGACGTGTCCATTTTTGAAAATCTTTTATTCATTTCTGCGGTGATAAGACTACAGAGATTTAATTCGATTTGCTGCAAATGTTTCAGACGTATATTAACTAAGGTGACTTTTCAAAAATCCATAAAAAACCTAAAACACTGTTACTGTTTGCAGAAAATGGAAGAAAATTTGTGCTAGCTTCCGGGTATTCTGTTATAGAACAAGCAAATTCTCGTTTCAACTCTACTGTTTGGAATTTGGCCGTCTGTATATCTGTCTCTCTTTCTATCTATCTATCTATCACAGTTGTTTGGAGAATGTCTCACGATAACATTTGAACTCATGTATCCATTTTTGTAAAACTTGGCAAACGGTACATATTTTTATCCTAAAGAAGCCTGTTTTTTTAGACTGGTCCCCTAAACGAATGAGGGAGGTGGTAAAAGGAAAAAATGTGACGGGCCCAGATTGGGAAAAAGTCGCAAAATTTAATGTAGCGTAACAGGGTTTTAACTAACATGTGAATGTAGTCGTAAGTTTTAAATATTTAAAAATTTTGGAACGCCAGAGTAGAAAAAGTGGGGTAAAAGTTTAATAAAATCTTAAATTCCATGTGGGATATCAAATTACGTTGGGTATACATTTGTTAAATGGAATCTGCAAAGACTCTAGATTGCAGATATCCACAATTAAAACCAAGATGATGGCTTTTTGTGGAACTGAACCCATACGGGCAAAAATTGTTATAGATGGTACTGTCCTGGAACAAGTTAGCACTTTTGAATACTTGGGGTACAGTGTGTCTTATAATGCAACCAACGACGTGGTGAATAATTTGCATAAGTTCAACCTTATGTGCGGGACCACCAGGCGAACCCTTAAGTCAGCAAGTAAAGAAATACGCCTAAAATTCTACAAGGTGATGGCTCTTCCCACACTTCTTTATGGGTCTGAGAATTCGACTTTAACGAAAGGCCAGGCCAGTCGCATCCAAGCGGCTGAAATGAGATTTCTCAGGAACGTGGCAGGGTATACTCTCCATGATCATAGAAGAAACACGGATATACGGCAGGAACTGAATATTATGAGTATACTCGACAGGATCGACCAGTATCGGCTAAATTGGTGGGAGCATCTTTGCCGAATGGATGACTGCCGTATCCCCAAACAACTATGGAACTATAAGCCGAGGGGACGGAGAGGTGTGGGACGTCCGAGGAAGCGCTGGAGTGATCAGCTGGAATATTTGCCTATTTGAGACCGGAACAAACCATTCTTGGTTTAAACCTTGAGGGTGATGATGATGATGATATCAAATTAAATAGAATTTTAAACAAAATCTGAATATAGTGTGAAGTTTTGAAAATTTCAAAATATTTTGAACCAAGGATTCAAAAATGGTACCAAAAGTTTGGGTAAATTGTAAATATCCAGCCGTGTGACAAACTGAAGGGACTTTTAACAGATAGTTTGGAATGTTTACCGTTTATTGTGTGGTTGCTCTACGACTGTTACTTTACTAAACAAAACAAAAATAGGATAATCGGGATTGTCGTAATTTTCTGCTAGCTGAAAAATTATTTAATATCAAAATTTATGTAACAATAAATGTACTGCGTTCAAAATATTGAAAGAGTTCTATAGCTCAGTGAGCATACTAGCTATTACAGTTGTAATGTTAGATGTCATCTTTATTGTATCAAGACTTTGTTACATTTTATATATCTACTAACGTAACACTTAGGTTATTACACTTATCTTCTTGATTACAGTTGGTTAGAGCCGAAGCCCCACAGAACCAACCCACCACCTCCCCTCGGCTCGCAAGTCACTAAGACTTATTGCCCAAGGCTTCTTCTCCAGGCTTTCTTTTATATGTCTTCCATTCTTATTTCATTCAAACAAGTTGTTATTTATTCACACCTCTATTGACCCGCCTCATTTTAGATGTTTTGGAGCAATCCTAATCCTGTTCATTCTTTATGTTCAACTGTTCCGCTGTCCTCTTTATGTCTTCCTACTTTTTGGGCAATTTTTGCGAAGATTCTAAAGTTCTGGTGATCCTCCACGCAAGCTCTTCTTCTATCCCAATTTGTGTTTGTAGTACAAAGATCTTGATTACAACAAAATAAATTGCAAATAACAAGTCGTTTCTTCTTTTAGTTTTTGCAGTTATGTTCACAAAAATCTAAAACCCCGAACCCGCCCCCATCCAGAAGGAAATACTCATAGTTAACAATTTAACAGATTTTAAAGTTCACTTAATTAGATGCGTTCTTAGCAGGAACTAAAAAAAAAATGAATAAAATAAAAAAGTATGCAATTTTTACTCACAAAGACGACGGTTACATTCGTACCAGCTTTCAAAACGGAAACTAACCTGAAACAAAACCAATAAATAAATATAATGAATGTTTATACATATTGTTACGACGGTCTAACTGATCGTCGTATGGTACAGTGGAAAACAAAATACAAAACACCAATTAAGTCACTAATAACAAGCTTTAATTAATCTCAATTAACAGTTTGAAATCAACAAGTTTTCGAGAAGATTATATTCGTACAATAATTCAAGTTAATCTGCCCACACAAATAATAATGTCAACTATAAAGAATTCCGCACTATAATCACTAATACACCACTTGAGACGCACTGTGTAAATCGGCCGACAATAACTCGACCCTCACTTGAATACATCGCCACTTGAACTGAAACTAAGCGGCAGCTGTCGTTGTTTAAATAGATTGCACTAGTGTTCCAGAATAATCCATAATACTCGTCGACACTACTAGAAAACACTAGAGCGTAACTGCTTGCGGGCTTGAACACAGTGCGCGCGGACCGGTGAAGTCTGGAATAGCCTCGGTGGTTGACGCGTGACAAGTGTCACGTAATTGTCTTTCATCTCAAAGTAGCAGCAATATTTACGCACACACACATTACAGCTGGGCTCTGCTGGTATGGCCAAGAAACGTGTAGAATTTTCTGTACTGCCGTAACAACATTTATATAATCCTTACCCTGTAGTAAAGAACAGTATTTAACAATAACAACAACAAAGAAAGTAGTATTTCACTAAGACAGTATTTATCAACAGCCATAAATCAAGAGCATAGAGCATAATCGTATTACTGAAATGAATAACCGTATAGAGGCTGAAATAAAATTAGCTGTAATAACTTTGGAGAAATTCCTCTTTGAGTAAAAATACGCTGACGGCTATAATTAAAACAGAAACACAATTAACAGTTTTGAACTTGTCAAAGGTCAGTTACACAAAATCACCCTTGCTCCCGCATAAGGGAAATCCGGTCAAAGACGGTTTACAGTTCTGACGGTACAGTACAATCTGTTATAGTTCTTTAATTTAATTATTTTTATTAGTAATTATTGGAAAAATAACCCAAAAAACCAAAAACATCATTTACTCTGCCATTTTAGAAAGTACAGTCACCTACGACTCTGAAACTTGGGAGATAATTCAAGGAAACTACCGGAGCTTCCAAGCAGAGGAAATGGACTTCGGGAGAAGGTTTTATAGGGTGTCCAGGTTCCAGTGTATTAGAACCTTTGTAGGCTTAGATTATGTAATTTCAAGTCAGTGAATTGTTTATTATTTGTAACACAGTCCACCGCTGTAAGCGCCTCGGGCATCATTGGATAGACTGCAAATTCGTGCTGTGATTAATTTTTTTAAAGCCTTAACTGCAACCAATATAAAAAAAGAACTTCGATTCAGAGTTGGGAGAGTCTTCTCCATCGAATATAATAGTTAAGCGCTGGGTTGATTAATTTAAAATGGGACGGACTAACATAACTGAAGACGTCCCATCGAAATGATTACGCCAGTAAAATAGAAAAAAATCGATAAGTACGTTTTGGTAAACCAAAGAATAAAAGTGAATGAGATAGCTGAGACTGTTGGTATATCAACAGAACATGTGCACAATAGCGCAATGTCTTACACGAATATCTGTGTATGACAAAGCAGTGCTCTAGTTGGATGCCGCGTTTGCTGACACTTGACCAAAATATCGGTATGGAGAACCATACATGACTTCCATGTTCTAAGATTTATATTTAAAATCATATTCGAAATGAAATATTTCCATAGAAACTACGCCTTTCTACTTATTGCTTCAGCATTAACCACAGTACTGTGGTCACTAACGTATACCACCTCACGTTATCGCACTCGATTTTCACTGATGATGGCAGTCGATGGCACTGCCGAAAAGTCTGGTTTTGGAGAAAACGTTGGACTACGGCTAAAGAGCCCGGGAAACAATTTTAACAAAAAACTACTTCTTTGTTGCCGATAACGTAGTACACATACAAAAAATTCTCCCCTCCAACTTCAACTATAATTTTTAATAACAGAAAATTACCCCCACACCGTTCACCTAACTTCTTCATTTATAGATATTTTATCTACGTTTCTACAGTGGATTACTATGAGCTTCTTATCAGGATACTTTATTTATAAAAATTAAGTACTTTACTCTTGTTAAATCATAAAATGTTTCAGGTAAACTACCCCTTTCTCTTAACCGATCTTCTCCAAAATCAACAAACTTTCCGTGCTCTACAATTCAGGGAAGCATGCAAAAAAATATTTGATTCTGTTTGAATGTGCGGCAGTTATCGTTCGTCATGGAAACATTTCTCTTGTTACAACATAAAATGTTGCAGGTAAACTACCCCTTTCCCTTAAACGATCTTCACCAAAATCAACAGACCTTGAGCTCTCTGCAACTCAGGAAAGGGTGCAAAAAATTATTTGATTCTCATTGAATTTTCGGCAGTTATCGTTCGTCATAAAAAAATTACCCTTTTTAAAACATAAAAACGTTGCTGATAAACTACCCCTTCCCTTTACCGACTTCAACAAAATCAACAGACCTTGAGTTCTCTTTAGTTCAAAAAGGTATGCAAAAACCCAGTTGATTCTGTTTGAATTTACGGCAGTTATCGTTCGTCATATAAAAAATTACCCTTGTTAAAACATAAAATGTTGCTGGTAAACTACCCCTTTCCCTTAACCGATCTTCACCAACACAAATAGGTATTGAGAACTCTACAATACAGGGCTGTATGCAAAACATCATTTAATTCTGTTTGAATTTGCGGCTGTTATCGTTCACTATAGAAAAAAATTACCATTGATAAAAAACCGTTGCAGGTAAACTACCCCTTTCCCTTAACCGATCTACACCAAAAACGACAGGTCTTGGATACGCTACAATTCAGGCTTGTATGCAAACAATTATTTGATTCTGTTTGAATTTGCGGCTGTTATCGTTTGCCATAGAAAACACCCTTGATAAAAAATAAAACGTTGCTGGTAAACTACCCTATTCCATTAACCGATCTTCACCAAAAACGATAGGTCTTGAGAACTCTACAATTCAGGGCTGTATGCAAAACATTAGTTGATTCTCTTTGAATTTACGGCACTTATCGTTCGTAAAAAAAAAAATACCCTTGTTAAAACATAAAACGTTGCAGGTAAACTACCCCTTTCCCTTAACCGATCTTCAAAAAATCAACAGACCTTGAGTTCTGTATAATCCAAAAAGGTATGCAGAAGAGTAGTTGATTCTGTTTTAATGTACGGCAGTTATCGTTCGTCAAAGAAAGAATTACCCTTGATAAAACATAAAATGTTGCTGGTAAACAACCCTATTCCCTTAACCGATCTTCACCAAAACCAACAGGTCTTGAGAGCTATACATTTCAGGGCTGTATGCAAAATATTATATGATTCTGTTTGAATTTGCGGCTGTTATCGTTTGCCATATAAAATACCCTTGATAAAACAAAAAACGTGTCTGGTAAACTACCCCCTTCCATTAACCGATCTTCACCAAAAACAATAGGTCTTTAGGACTCAACAAAAAAAGGACTGTATGCAAAAACGTATTTGATTCTGTTTGAATTTGCGGCTCTTATCTTTGCCATAGAAAATACCCCTTTAAAACATAAAACGTTGCAGGTAAACTACCCCTTTCCCTTAACCGATCTTCACCAACACCAATAGGTATTGAGAACTCTACAATACAGGGCTGTATGCAAAACATCATTTGATTCTGTTTGAATTTGCGGCTGTTATCTTTTACCATAGAAAATATCGGTATGGAGAACCATACATGACTTCCATATTCTAAGATTTATATTTAAAATCATTTTCAGCCAAACAGCCAGGCTGTGTCTTACCTGCCTTTTTACTTCCATATTCCTTAAGGAATGGAAGTATGGTGATGGCAAAAAAAATCGTGTTCGAGATTATTGCAGATTCTGATTATACTACACTCAAAACATTAAAAAAAGTCGTTTTCCGAAAAGTGCCTGTGTGTCTGTGTGTCTATCTGTCTGTCTGTCTGTCTATCTGTGTGTCTCTAGATTTTTTTTCTATGGCAAACGATAACTGCCGCAAATTCAAACAGAATCAAATAATTTTTTGCATGCAGCCCTGATTTGCAGAGTACTCGCGACCTATTGTTTTTGGTGAAGATCGGTTGAGGGAAAGGGGTAGTTTACCTGCAACGGTTTTTTTTTTAGCAAGGGTAATTTTGTTTGTTTGGCAAACGATAACAGCCGCAAATTCAAACAGAGTCAAATAATATTTCGCATACAGCCCTGAATTGTAGAGTTCTCAAGATCTGTTGATTTTGGGAAGATCGGTTAAGGGAAAGGAGTAGTTTACCAGTAACGTTTTATGTTTTAACAAGGGTATTTCCTATGGCAAACGATAACAGCCGCAAATTCAAACCGAATCAAAAGATTATTTGCATACAGCCCTAAATTGTAGAGTTCTCAAGACCTATTGTTTTTGGTGAAGATCGGTTAAGGGAAAGGGGTAGTTTACCTACATCGTTTTTTTAACAAGGGTATTTTCTATGGCAAACGATAACAGCCGCAAATTCAAACAGAATCAAATAATTTTCTGCATACAGCCCTGATGTGCAGAGTACTCAAGATCTATTGTTTGTGGTGAAGATCGGTTGAGGGGAAGGGGTAGTTTACCTGCAACGTTTTTTATCAAGCGTATTTTCTATGGCAAACGATAACAGCCGCAAATTCAAACAGAATCAAATAATTTTTTGCATACGTCAGTGAATTGTAGAGGACTCAAGGCCTTTAGATTTTGGTGAAGATCGGTTAAGGGGAAGGGGTAGTTTACCTGCAACATTTTACGTTTTAACAAGAGTAAAGTACTTGAAAATTTATTTAAACTTTTTGAAACAATGGTAATTGTTGAAAATAAAATAATTTTGTTGCCAGGTAACAAAAATAAAGTCATTTTGATTATAAAATATAAATATTTACAACAAGAAAAGAATTTTCAGTTTTCAAAATTTAAATATATTTTTATAAAACAATGGGTTCTTCATTGAGGTGGGGACCATGTCACTCACTCCATCTCAAGCCTCTCCCATTTTGCAGAAAAAGAGGACCCTGCCAAGGCTGATACTTTGACGACAGTGACAGGGCTTCCACCAAATTCAGCAGAGTGACAGGTAGGCCCAACTCTGATTGGCTCCTCAGATTTCCCCAGCGGTAGTAGGTTCTATGAAAATATTTTATTTCAAAAATGATTTTAAATATAAATCTTAGATATGTTTTATAAATCTCATGTTTTATGTTTTAACATGGGTAATTTTTTATATGACGAACCATAACTGCCGTAAATTCAAACAGAATCAAATAATTTTTTACATATGTACCTGAGCTATAGAGAACTCAATGTCTGTTTTGGTGAAGATCGGTTACGGGGAAAGGGCAGTTTACCTGAAACATTTTTTGTTGTAACATGAGTAAAGTACTTAATTTTGATAAAGTATGCTGATAAGATCTTAATAATCCACTGTAGAAACGTATATGAAATATCTATAAATGAAGAGGGTAGTTGAACGGGCTGGGGGTAATTTTCTATAAATCAAAATTATAGTTGAAGGGGGAGGGGATAATTTTTTTTTATATGTGTACTACGTTATTGGCAACAAAGAAGTATTTTTTTGTTAAAATTCCTTCCCTGGCTGTTTGGCTGAAAATGATTTTAAATATAAATCTTAGAATATGGAAGTCATGTATGGTTCTCCATACCGATATTTATTGCTGTATTAAATGAAAAATATTATATTACATTAAAATGAAAAAATTATAATTTTATTGCCTGGCAACAAAATTATTTTATTTTTAAGAATTACCATTGTTTGAAAAAGTTTAAATAAATTTTCAAGTACTTTACTCTTGTTAAAACGTAAAAGGTTGCAGGTAAACTACCCCTTCCCCTTAACCGATCTTCACCAAAATCTAAAGGCCTTGAGTCCTCTACAATTCACTGACTTATGCAAAAAATTATTTGATTCTGTTTGAATTTGCGGCTGTTATCGTTTGCCATAGAAAATACGCTTGATAAAAAAAGTTGCAGGTAAACTACCCCTTCCCCTTAACCGATCTTCACCAAAAACAATAGGTCTTGAGTACTCTACAAATCAGGGCTGTATGCAAAACATTATTTGATTCTGTTTGAATTTGCGGCTGTTATCGTTTGCCATAAAAAATTCCCTTGTTAAAAAAACGTTGCGGGTAAACTACCCCTTTCCCTCAACCGATCTTCACCAAAAACAATAGGTCTTGAGAACTCTACAATTTAGGGCTGCATGCAAATAATCTTTTGATTCTGTTTGAATTTGCGGCTGTTATCGTTTGCCATAGGAAATACCCTTGTTAAAACATAAAACGTTACAGGTAAACTACCCCTTTCCCTTAACCGATCTTCACCAAAATCAACAGATCTTGAGAACTCTACAATTGAGGGCTGTATGCGAAACATTATTTGATTCTGTTTGAATTTGAAGCTGTTATCGTTTGCCAAACATACAAAATTACTCTTGCTAAAAAAAAACCGTTGCAGGTAAACTACCCCTTTCCCTCAACCGATCTTCACAAAAGCAATAGGTCGCGAGTACTCTGCAAATCAGGGCTGCATGCAAAAAATTATTTGAATCTGTTTGAATTTGAGGCAGTTATCGTTTGCCATAAAAAAAAATCTACAGACACACAGACACACAGACAGACAGACACACAGACAGACAGACACACAGACACTTTTCGGAAAACGACTTTTTTTCATGTTTTGAGTGTAGTAGAATCAGAATCTGCAATAATCTCGAACACGATTTTTTTTGCCATCACCATACTTCCATTCCTTAAGGAATATGGAAGTAAAATTACCCTTGATAAAAAATCGTTGCTGGTAAACTACCCCTTTCCCTTAACCGATCTTCAGCAAAAACGACAGGTCTTGAGAACTCTACAATTCAGGGCTGTATGCAAAATATTATATGATTTTGTTTGAATTTGCGGCTGTTATCGTTTGCCATACAAAATACCCTTGATAAAACAAAAAACGTGTCTGGTAAACTACCCCTTTCCCTTAAACGATCTTCACCAAAAACAATAGCCCTTTAGTACTCAAGACATCAGGGCTGTATGCAAAAACGTATTTGATTCTGTTTGAATTTGCGGCTCTTATCGTTTGCCATAAAAAATACCCTTTTAAAACATAAAACGTTGCCGGTAAACTACCCCTTTCCCTTAACCGATCTTCACCAAAAACAAAAGGTCTTGAGAACTCTACAATTCACAGCACTATGCAAAACATTATTTGATTATGCTTGAATTTGCGGCTGTTATCGTTTGCCATAGAAAATACCCTTGTTAAAACATAAAACGTTGCAGGTAAACTACCCCTTTCCCTTAACCGATCTTTACCAAAATCAACAGATCTTGAGAACTCTACAATTTAGAGCTGTATGCGAAACATTATTTTATTCTGTTTGAATTTGCGGCTGTTATCGTTTGGCAAACAAACAAAATATCGGTATGGAGAACCATACATGACTTCCATATTCTAAGATTTATATTTAAAATCATTTTCACCCAAACAGCCAGGCTGTGTCTTACCTGGCTTTTTATTGCTGTATTAAATGAAAAATATTATATTACATTAAAATGAAAAAATTATAATTTTATTGCCTGGCAACAAAATTATTTTATTTTTAACAATTACCATTGTTTCAAAAAGTTTAAATAAATTTTCAAGTACTTTACTCTTGTTAAAACGTAAAAGGTTGCAAGTAAACTACCCCTTCCCCTTAACCGATCTTCACCAAAATCGAAATTCATTGAGACCTCTACAATTCAGGGACGTATGCAAAAAATTATTTGATTCTGTTTGAATTTGCGGCTGTTATCGTTTGCCATAGAAAATACGCTTGATAAAAAAACGTTGCCGGTAAACTACCCCTTCCCCTTAACCGATCTTCACCAAAAACAATAGGTCTTGAGAGCTCTACAATTTAGGGCTGTATGCAAATAATCTTTTGATTCTGTTTGAATTTGCGGCTGTTATCGTTTGCCATAAGAAATACCCTTGTTAAAACATAAAACGTTACAGGTAAACTACCCCTTTTCCTCAACCGAACTTCACCAAAAACAATAGGTCTTGAGAACTCTACAATTTAGGGCTGTATGCAAATAATCTTTTGATTCTGTTTGAATTTGCGGCTGTTATCGTTTGCCATAGGAAATACCCTTGTTAAAACATAAAACGTTACAGGTAAACTACCCCTTTCCCTTAACCGATCTTCACCAAAATCAACAGATCTTGAGAACTCTACAATTCAGGGCTGTATGCGAAACATTATTTGATTCTGTTTGAATTTGCGGCTGTTATCGTTTGCCAAACAAACAAAATTACCCTTGCTAAAAAAAAACCGTTGCTGGTAAACTACCCCTTTCCCTCAACCGATCTTCACCAAAAACAATAGGTCGTGAGTACTCTGCAAATCAGGACTGCATGCAAAAAATTATTTGATTCTGTTTGAATTTGCGGCAGTTATCGTTTGCCATAGAAAAAAATCTACAGACAGACAGACACACAGACAGACAGACAGACACACACACAGACACTTTTCGGAAAACGACTTTTTTTCATGTTTTGAGTGTAGTAGAATCAGAATCTGCAATAATCTCGAACACGATTTTTTTTGCCATCACCATACTTTCATTCCTTAAGGAATATGGAAGTAATACCCTTGATAAAAAAAACCGTTGCAGGTAAACTACCCCTTTCCCTCAACCGATCTTCACCAAAAACAATAGGTCGCGAGTACTCTACAAATCAGGACTGTATGCAAAAAAGTTTTTGATTCTGTTTGAATTTGCGGCTGTTATCGTTTGCCAAAAAAAAAAAATCTATAGACACACAGACACACACACAGACACTTTTCGAAAAATGACTTTTTTTCATGTTTTGAGTGTAGTACAATCATATTCTGCAATAATCTCGAACACGATTTTTTTTGCCATCACCATACTTCCATTTCCTTAAGGAACATGTAAGTAAAACAGTGTCGAAAGGATGTTTCAACCGATTGTTTGGCACTCTATACGTGCAACCCAACCAAATTCTTGCGTCGATTCATAACCGTTGATGAGACTTGGGTCGACCACAACATTCCTGAGACCAAACAGCAGTCAAAGCAACGGACCACGAATGGCGAACCAACTCCAAAGAAGGGCAAAGATGGTAAGGTTATGGCGGCTGTTTTTGGTAACGACCATAGAGTAATCTGCACTGACTACCTTAAAAAGGGGAAAACAATTAGTGGAGAATACTATACAGACCTACTGCACTTGTAAACTACGAAATAACAAAAACGGCCACATGTAGCATAAAAGAAAGTGCTGTTTCACCAAGATAGTATTTATCAACAGCAGTCAGTCAAAAGCATAATTGTATTACTGAAATTTATAAGCGAATAGAGATTGAAATAAAATAGGCAGTAATAGTTTGGAGAAACCGTCCTCATGCGATTCATAAAATCAAAGAATTGAAGTTTGAATTGCTTCCTCACCCACCATACTCGCCCTATTTAGCCCGAGCGACTTCTACCTCTTTCCTAACCTCAACAAATGTTTTTCATCCATTGCTCTGGCCCTACAGCCAACGATGACCCTCGGCCTCTCCGACTAGTCGCCTCCAAACACCTCAGTCCTCCAGCCTCCGCCTCCAATCCCTGATACCCATCCTCCTGAAGTCATCTTCTCCATCCTGTAGCCACCTTCTTCTAGGTCTTCCTTTCCTTTTTTGCCCACCTATTGTCCCTCTAACAATTGCTTTTGGCATTCTGTCGTCCTCCATGCGCTTCACATGTCCTAACCAGCTGATATCTCATAGACTTGATGAACCTCACTATGTTATCGCCATCTATCAATTCCTCTAATTCCCTATTGTTCCATATGCGCCATTCTTCACCTTCCTTCACTGGTCCAAAGACGTTTGTTAGAATTCTTCTTTCAAAGACTCTTAAATTATGTATGTCACTATTACCTAAAAAAAAATGTGTCACTGGCAAGTTTTGAGGACGACAATCAAGTCAGTGATGCTGTAAATGGTTACTTTGAGTACCTCGACAAATCGACTTATCAGTATGGCACAACCGCTTTAGAACATCGTTGGGAAAGTGTATAAAGCTAATTAGAGATTATGTTGAGAAACAAAAGCAAGTTAATCCAAAAAAAGTGTTGTTTTTATTCAGCCCCGAAACTTTGCACCCTGAGCTCGCATATTGTTGTTACTTTGAGGAACACAGTAGACTCGTGGCTACTAATCTAGAGGTCCCCGGTTCTATTCTCGGGCGCGCCATAAAATCATGATGCGTTTCTCAACCCTCTGGACGACAGCCTGTGGAATTCAGTGCCTAGAGTAATAATAAGCCGCCGGAGCGTAGTGCTGGCCACATTACCTTAATTGTATTCCGAACGGCACACATACGGCTCCCTACACTGCTTAGACGGTAAAGAAAGAAGCCACTTTTACTTCCATGTTTTGTAAGGAAATGGAAGTATGGTGATAGCGAAAAAAATCGTGTTTGAGATAAGGGCTGATTCTGATTGTAATACCCTCGAAACATGAAGAAAAGTCATTTTCCGAAAAGTGTCTGTGTGTAGACTTTTTTATATGGTGACGATAGCTGCCACGAATTCAAACAAAATCAAATAGTTTTTTGCATATGTGCCTGAGTTTTAGAGGCCTATTGATTTTGGTGAACATCGGTTAAGGGGAAGGGGTAGTTTACCTGGAACGTTTTATGTTTTAACAAGAGTAAAGTACTTAATTTTGAGAAAAAAGTATCCTGAAAAGAAGGTCGTAATAAACCACTGTAGAAAGCTACATGAAATATTTATAAATGAAAATGGTAGTTGAAGGGGGAGGGGGTAATGTTTTATATGTGTACTACATTATCGGCAACAAGGAAGTAGTTTGTTGTTAAAAATTCCTTACCGGGCTGTTTGGCCGTGGTCCAATGTTTTCTACAAAAGCAGACATTTCGGCAGTGCCATCGACTGCCATCATCAGTGACAATCGAGTCCACTAACGTAAGGTGGTATACATTAGTGACCACAGTACTGTGGTTAAGACTGAAGAAAGAAGTAGTTTCTATGGAAATATTTAATTTCGAAAATGATTTTAAATATAAATCTTAGAACATAGAAGTCATGTATGCTTCTCCATACCGATATTTATTATTAGTACTGTTATCTTGAAATACGTTTGTTTTATAATTTATTTCGTAAACATTTTTTTTGCTTATAATTTTGAGACTGGCCATAATATGGAGTCGAAGCATTAAAAGTTTTTAACGATGGAGGTACGTTAAAGGTGTTGGGGGAAAAACGAAGAGGACGACCAAGAGGAGATGAACGTCCTATCATACTACGATTTAAAAAGGACAATGATGGAAAAAGAGACGTGGCTAACTGGACATGGCATGGCCTTTAGATGACGACGATCTTCTTCTTCTTCTCCTCTTCAATGATTAGGTTATATAAACCTGTTCCGGCATCCATCTTATCCTCGGACGACCCACTTCTCTTCTACCAATGGCTTTATAGAATTTTACTTCAGGGATCCACATCTTGTGGATACCGGTTTGGGAATCCCATTGTGCAATTTTGAAGCTGGATTCTCACTTTGCTTCAACATGTCTTGGGTGAGATCCCTTCCTTTAGTCTTTTCTGTCTAGTCTCTCTTGACTGCCTCTTGTTCTTTTCTGACCCCGACGCTATTAGAGTAGTCGAGGGCTAGAGTGTCTTCCTTTTTCAATTCTAATTTCTTAATTTTGGGTGGCTTAGGATCTTATAGTGCTCACTGATGCCGATAGGTGAGCACTGGAAATACTAAGAAACTTTCAGTATCAGAATAACTGATACAAAGCCACCAAATCCTATCTCAGAAAGAGAAGGGTGAGGGCGAATCTCCTGCGCCCCAAAACAGGGGCCTTTCGGCTACGGTATGGTAACCCTGATAGAAGAGTCTATTATCCTCCTGGTAGGGGGTTGTGTAACAGGCCAGTAACCTGTTCATGTAAAACTTTAAAATACTTGTAGCATCCAAAACAGCCTCGGAGTAAGGTCATGATGACGATGATACAGTCATTACGTTGAGCCTGCTGTGCCCCTTATAGAGAAGGCAAAGCCAACGTGACCATTGCCATCCGACATCCTCGTCTGTGGGAAACACGTGGTAAACGCACGCATATGGACTCGAAAACGGAAAAAATGTCAAGGCAACTCTGAGGGTATTAATGTGTTACTGTAATCTATTGAATTCCAACAATGGGCGGTCACGTGACGATAACGGAAACAATCGCCGGAAACGACGACAACAATTGTCGTGTGCCATTGTTGCAATGTCACGTTCACGAACACGTCTTCTTCTCCTTAATAACACGTAATTGTCTTAATAACAGTGACAGTCAAAACGTGTTCTTGGCTCTACGCGATTTATTACAAGGAGCAAGGTTCGTGGCATTCTTCATCATGGCATTCTTCGTTTGACTTGCGAGTCATTAACTGATTTTACTGAATCTGATCAGTGGCCATAATACCTAGCGAGGCCATTACATATACTTTGCAGTCCCGGATTTACCAATAGGCTGCGGGCTCAGAAGCGGCCCCAAGCTACAGACTTTTTTTTAACAGAAGTATTTTTATAAAAGTAGGAGACACTTTGATTCATTTAAGCATTTTTTTTTTTTTAATTAAATGATCAATGTTTGTTAATAATACAAATGGAAGACAGTTCTTATTTAAATATTGCGCGCTTACTTTTAAGACGTTGGCATCCTTGAAAAATAATCTGCGCATGCGAATTTTGAACGTCCGCTATATTGCCCCCGAATTTACATTATAAGGTTTTAATAAAGGTCTGCACATATAAACCACTTATAACTGAAAAAAGTGTGTTTATATCTCTTCCTAAAATATAAAAATTTATCCTACGTTATTTAAAAACAATTTTCTATAGTTTTCTTTTTAAAATTTATAAATTTTCCAGCTACATTTTTTTTATACTTTCCCTGAGATTAATTCTATTAAGCTACATAATCACTGAATATTAGTTTACCATTAGCTTGTTGTATCTTTAGTCAAAGAATAAAAAAAATCTAGACCTATTTTTTTAATTCTATAAAAATTATAAGAAACGAATTAATGTGTTATACTTAGACAATAAAAAAGAAATGTTTTATATTAAATTTCTGAATAAGCTTAGTTAAGTTACTCTACTTAAAAAATTAATTAATTTTCTCAATTCTTTTGCATGGTTCTTAATGTTTTGAAAAAGTTTGCTAAATGAAAGCACGCTTTTTTATAGTAGCGTACTGGTTTTAAATTTGACACTATTAATCTGACATCAAATTACTTCTGCAGTAGGCTACGTATATTACTTCAAAGTCACAGCCGTGGGGGGGAGGGCTCTCATAAAACTTGGTCTAGGGCCTCAAAAATCTTAAATCCGCCACTGATACTTTGTCCTATTGCTGTTTGACCTATGGATTCTGCACGTTTCTACTATATCACGCTCGCTTGTTCGCGTGGTCTGTTTGTGTCCAGTAAACAGGAAAACGTGTCACATGTTGGCTAGCTTCCATCATGGTAATTGTTTGCAAGTGAATTAGTTGTTGTTTCAATTGAGACGTAATTGATGCTGCAAACGAGGAATAACAATTCTGTGAAACCACCTTTCTACACACGTGCACGATATGTGCTGTACTGTATGGTAAGCAGAGCAGAGCCACACACATTTTTTCACACGTTTTTTACGAAGGCAGGTGAAAAAATGTTGCTGTACATATGTCCGGAAGGGTGCACACTACTGAAACCTGAGTGTTTGGGTATTATACCCGACCCACTAAAAAAAACCACCTCCATTTCCTTTTCTAGGACATCACTAACCTGGAACTGTTTGATACGGTACTTCGGGCTAGGACTATCGTTCTTCAGGCCTAGGGCTCACGTCTGACTTGTTATTCTTCTTTCTACTTTGTGTTGTCCAAACCTATCATCTTTGCCCGAGGAATCTCCTCTCCGAAACGTGCCACACAGTTCCATGAGTCCTCCCCCCCCCCGGAGCATCGCTTATCCGGGGAGATCCCCTGCCTAGTATCATCTTGTAACGATCTTCTGTGATTCTCCCATCTGCCGCAGATGGAGAAGGCATGGCTGACATCATCCGCAGCTCCCGGGCAGAATAGACACTCTGGCCATACATTTTGTATAATGACGATGATGATGGTATTAATTATGATGATAATAATATTAATAATTTTTAATTTTAATATTTATTTTTTGGAAGGGCTCCCACACACCCCTACACCACTACACAGACCCCACTGTGACATACAAGGACACCCAGTAGAGGATCACAGGACAAGTGTGATAGAACGGTTTACAGAACTTTAGTATATCACATTTAAAAACGACAAATCTGGTCCATTTATTGTGTTAAGTAAGAAGACGTGTGTGATAAAAAAACAGAAGACACAGTTAATTCTAAGTAGTTCGCCTCTAACAAGTTACGCCTCAAAACGAATGTGTTAGGTCAAACACGTGCAGTCAGAAAATTCCATCCCTTACTGCCCGTTGAAACTTCTTTTGTCACTAAAAAAGTAGAGGGTATCAGCATAGAGACTGGCAACTTCAATACATCTCACAACTGGACTACATGCTTCAGTAAGTCCATCAATAAACTTGGAACTTACACGAAGTGTGTAGGTAGGGACCTTTAAACCAACAGTCATGAGCAATCCATTAAGTCTAAAAAGAACTCGATGAAAAAAGAACAGGATGGTGGATTTTTGAAGGTGGAACAGGCAGCAACTTGTCTATGCTGTGAGCGAAGATGATGTTGATGAACTATATAAAGACCATTTTTTTTAGTTAATTTTATGTTGGTCAACAGACTAGCTTGTAAAGTAAATGAGAAATACGAATTTATAAATGTTAACCATTAGTATTTACTCAATTTTAAAAAACCGTCATTCCATATATTAGTTTCGTCAATATTAAATTATCTATACTTAGCCTATTCATAGAATCGCAGTAAACACATTTATGGCTTACCCATAAACTGCGCCCGCGTGCGCATACACACACACATTTATATATTTTAAATGTTTTTATATTCACGTATTTATTCTATTAGTTATTCTTACGTATGTTTCGTTAGAATATTGTCTAATATTTTCAGAGTTATTTTCTGATAAATTTTACAATGTTTGAAGGCAATCGTTGATTTTATTGTTATGTAAAGTCCATATGTACATAAATATTAAGTCACATACAGGCATTTGTTTAGAACCACAACCACTGGGTTTGGATACAAGTCTTAAAGAAAGATACATATCACCTTCAAATGTCACTCAAAAAGCTATAGAACGACTTTTATTGTAACTACAAGCTACATCGACTGAGTAGATTGCTCCCAGAAGAACAGGGTGGGCATTTTAAAAATAAACAACAGTGTAATGAGTAATAACAACAGAAAATTACTTTACAAGAACGGAAGCTGTTAGAGTTGTTCTTAGTACTCTGTGTGTGTGTGTGTGTGTGTGTGTGTGTGTGTGTGTGTGTGTGTGTGTGTGTGTGTGTGTGTGTGTGTGTGTGTGTGTGTGTGTGTGTGTGTGTGTGTGTGTGTGTGTGTGTGTGTATGTGTGTGTGTGTGTGTGTGTGTGTGTGTGTGTGTGTGTGTGTGTTTTATAGTCCAGAGAAGGCTGTGGCGGAACACAAGCTGTGGCCGTTTTACGATTGGCTACAATTTAATGTGTTGCGTTCCACGGACCCGCGATCCATAAGGAAGAAACAACTAATTGTCGTCATCAAACGGTTTACTACTGCTGAGGGTTTGTTGTTCAAGACGATGTTAACAAACACAATAGACGCAGTACATTGTAGACCATAATAATACAGCATACTACAAAGTAAAATCTGACTTTAGTAAGTTCTTCTTCTTCTTCTCCTTTAACTATACAATATCAGGGACTTAATACGAATCTTGAAACTAGAAGTTGATGGCTGGTTGTATTATTTTTATTACATACAATACTGCTGCGTACATTAGCCACAGTTTTAGAAACAATTCCAAACACAACGTTTCGACGTCACAACTGTGAGGTCGTGTTAAAGTTTAAGGAACTTATGAAGAAAGGTGTCGAGGTTAGCAAAAGTTGTTTAAGGAGTAGAAATGTTGATGTAAAAATTCTGGCAGAGTTTAATAAGAAGGCGCAGCGGCAGGTAAACGTTGTCAGAATTTTCGTCTGTCAGAATTAATATTATACGAGATTATACTACGTACCAACTAACGGTGTTGTCGGCAATGCATCGAGAGAGTGCAACGGCGTATTGCATCAGGTGGCCGCCCGCGCAACTGTGCCAATGGAAAGTGTTCCCTGCCAATTACTGAATCACTACTTACGTCATCGTGTTGTTGTTACACTGAACCTATAAATGTCCCAGTGTCGCTATAATGTTTGGAAAGAAAGCGATTAAACATTTTGAGTAGGTCCAGTGGCGTATCTAGAATTTGGCATTTTGGGGAGATCGGGGTTGGGTCGGCTTTGTACAAAAGTAAAAACAAGCTAAGACTAATCGACATTACTATCTTTAAAGTGGCTAAAATTAAGCTCATTAAATTAAACGGTAATAACAGAATACAGATACGCGCTACTGAAACACTGTTAAACTGAAATAACAGAATACAGATGCGCGCTACTGAAACGTTGTTAAACGGTAATAAAAGAATACAGATACGCGCTACTGAAACGTTGTTAAACGGTAATAACAGAATACAGATACGCGCTACTGAAACGTTGTTAAACGGTAATAACAGAATACAGATACGCGCTACTGAAACACTGTTAAACGGTAATAACAGAATACAGATACGCGCTACTGAAACGTTGTTAAACGGTAGGCCTAATAACAGAATACAGATACTCGCTACTGAAACACTGTTAAACGGTAATAACAGAATACAGATACGCGCTACTGAAACACTGTTAAACGGTAATAACAGAATACAGATACGCGCTACTGAAACGTTGTTAAACGGTAATAACAGAATACAGATACGCGCTACTGAAACACTGTTAAACGGTAATAACAGAACACAGATACGCGCTACTGAAACACTGTTAAACGGTAATAACAGAATACAGATACGCGCTACTGAAACGTTGTTAAACGGTAGGCCTAATAACAGAATACAGATACGCGCTACTGAAACGTTGTTAAAAGGTAATAACAGAATACAGATACGCGCTACTGAAACACTGTTAAACGGTAATACAGAATACAGATACGCGCTACTGAAACACTGTTAAACGGTAATAACAGAATACAGATACGCGCTACTGAAACACTGTTAAACGGTAATAACAGAATACAGATACGCGCTACTGAAACACTGTTAAACGGTAATAACAGAATACAGATACGCGCTACTGAAACGTTGTTAAACGGTAGGCCTAATAATAGAATACAGATACGCGCTACTGAAACACTGTTAAACGGTAATAACAGAATACAGATACGCGCTACTGAAACACTGTTAAATGGTAATAACAGAATACAGATACGCGCTACTGAAACACTGTTAAACGGTAATAACAGAATACAGATACGCGCTACTGAAACACTGTTAAACGGTAATAACAGAATACAGATACGCGCTACTGAAACGTTGTTAAACGGTAGGCCTGATAACAGAATACAGATACGCGCTACTGAAACGTTGTTAAACGGTAATAACAGAATACAGATACGCGCTACTGAAACACTGTTAAACGGTAATAACAGAATACAGATACGCGCTACTGAAACAATGTTAAACGGTAATAACAGAATACAGATACGCGCTACTGAAACACTGTTAAAATATAATTAATGACTGAACTGAGTTTCTTATATTTCATATTTCAAACGTATATCTTAGCGCTGTGTAAAAAAAAAACCTGTATGTAGATTTAAAAGAAGGCAACTACTATATTAGCGTACACAGCTGAAAAATAATAACATAAAACGGCATAAAAATTAAGGGATTAACAAAATTCATTCAACTTTTTCGACACTCTGGGGGGCTACTGTCCCGTTGCCCCCCCCTCGTAAAGTAGCTCAGTGTACAGTGTAAGAGCAGAGCATACAAGATCGTACAGTACATCTCATTGTCGAGTCTTGGCTTTCTGCAGAAGAGCAGAAGCCTTCTCCAACGGTCCTGATCTGACGCAATTAGAGGTAGTCCGATTTACCTATAACAGGTATTTTGGAACGATATTTTTGTGGAACGGGTATATCAATGACTGAAAAGTTGAAATACCTGTTCCGACTACTCTCGGCCTCGCGGGACCCCCCTACGCAACTAACGAGTAAACGAGTACACAAGTAACAACAAGTAAACGAGTACTACGAATATTAGGAGTATTGCGTGTACACGAGTACAAAGTCACAGTTATTGGTGCCGAATACTTCATTCTGCGCATGTACCGATTGCCATACAAGTACGAAGCGAAGCAAAACAGCGAGGTTCAGAATATCTCTATGCCAAAGAGACGAAGCTATTTTTAATAAATGAAAAACATTCGTGCTGATGTTACATTTATTCTCGTGTGTTATGCAGATATATACTACAGATTAAAATAACAAATGATATACTAGTCACCAACTTGGTAAATTTTTAAAAAGCGAATTATATTGTACTATAACCTACAAAGTACAGAGTGGCTGATAGGCCATATAGTACTTTTTGTTAATGTGATTTCGGAGACGATATTAACTTCACTGCACATCTCACGTAATTTTTTTGACATTCTTTGTTTTGCTGTTACGTGCACTCTAAATTTCATTGCCTGAGTTTCGCAACTGATTTGTCTAACCAAAATGGAATCAATAGTTTAATATTAAATCTATGACAGTTTGTTTACTCCTAGTGAAAACCTAAATTAGTATTCCCAAAGGGAGATAGGCCTATCTTGTTACTTTTTTTTTTTAACGGTAACAGCTTAATAAAGTTACAGTGTAAAGTAATACTGTTAATACCTTTAGTTTCAATTT
The DNA here is from genome assembly GCA_034769895.1 of Magicicada septendecula. Taxonomy (NCBI): domain Eukaryota; kingdom Metazoa; phylum Arthropoda; class Insecta; order Hemiptera; family Cicadidae; genus Magicicada; species Magicicada septendecula. The sequence continues at coordinate 355,014,169 of CM068373.1, forward strand.
ATTTCTTATAACAAATTATGTAATACATGTATATGTATAATAAGTATATAATAACAGGTATTTCTACGTGTTATTTTTGGAACGGTTTCATTTGTACCTTTTATTTTCAATTACTAGTTTAGCACACCTCTAGACGCAATGGGTTTCCATTTCCTGTCCTATAGTATATTACAATCAACATAACTTTGAACGTTGAACTTTGAACTCGGATAACACGGCTACCGACGTAGACGGGCACCAGATTTGTAAACGATATTGTCTCTGTGGCTGATGCTGTCTGCGACGCAACTGTAATAGACATAACTACACAGCTGGGGAAAATAATGAGCTATCTGTAAAACGATAGTATGGCTTTATAAATCACATACTTGGGGATACTAATCTACAGTAGCGTGGGGGTCCATGTAATCGCTGTTGCGGCCGCAACAGTACTGGAAATATTATAATATTAATTATGTCACAGAATAAATACTTTAGTTATTGAATAATTTGAAATCCGAACAATATTAGTAGGGAAACTTGAAGAAAAACCATAGCATTTCTTTTAGAACTGCTGGGCACTTGCACCGTCTTGTGTTGCTGGCTCAGACATCGGCAATGTTTTACTGCGTACGGTCATTGACCTCGTAGTAGTTGTCACTGTACAAACTGCGGAGAGGGGGACACATTCGTCCACCCAATGTGTTGCCGCTGTATAAACCGGCAAAACTCTCAGTTAGCAGCTATGTTCGTTTCGGAAACAACGTGCAACAGTTACTACCTACCTATTTGTGTTTTTTTCGTTTAGACATGTGTTTCTCAGTTGGTCCTTATTATTTTTAATTCGATTATTTGTGTCCTGATTTATTCTGTGCAAGTATAGTGGAGTTAGATCCCGTTGAACCGGAGCGCTCTTCTTCTGCCAGCAAATGGTAGAAAATATTCTTAAAAAATATTTTGGCTCTAAAAAGAATATTTGGCCCTAAGAAGAACACTTGGTACTAGGAAAAATGTGAATTAATCTTTAGGCTAAGTTTTAGGCCTATCACAATCGGCAACAGCTGTTCTGTACCCACGCCACGCCACTGCTAATCTACAATAAAAAGAGACAATCGGGTACGGAGGCCTGTGATGTGTGTCTTTTGTAAAACCGTGAGATACTGTTACGATGGTCGCACGGATCGCCGTGTTGTACAGTGGAAACAGAATAACTGACACCAGATGAAGGTCACTAATTACAACCTTAAAGTACAGTTAGAAATAAACAAAGACATTATTATACAATTCTTCAAGTTAAAAATTTGTCCAACACACAACAATAAATGTCACCTTATTACAGTTTTGCACTAAACAACATAATATTTGCTAAACAACAAGATATAATAATAATCATTCTTAATCGAAAAAGTGAGAAAAAGAAGACTAGTATTTTTTGAACATTTATATAGAATGGATGACAATAAGTTAGCAAAACAGATCTTCAGATACCTGTGGGGAAAGAAGTCAACATCAAGCTGGATTAAAGAAGTCAAAAAGGATTTAGAAAATATAATATAAACGCAGAAGAAGTTCAATTGAAAGAGAAGTTTTTCGGGCAAAAGTGTTAAAAATGGAAGGAGTGCAGGATAGGAGAGAGAAAAACGCAGGTTCAAAGCAGACTGAAGACAGGAAGAAGAGACAGTGAAAGACGAAAGAATATTGGGGAAAAAGAAAAGAACAAGGAATAAAGAATTGAAATTGGCAAATTGGCAATGAAACGAAATCAAACGCACACAAATGTTGTTTCTTGATTTCTATGCCTCGGGTCCGAGGTCGAGTCGGCTTCATATAAAAGAAAAACTAAGTTAAGACTAATCAACATTACTATCTTTACAGTGGCTGAAAAACGTGTGATAACATACTGAAATCAATCCCATTAAATTAACGGTAATAACACACTAAAAATGCGCGTTATTGAAACAATGTTTACAAAATACGTATTAATTGATTTTCTTATATTTTGTAATTCAAACGTATACGCTAATGCAGTGTCATAAACCTGTTTCTATATTTAAAAAAGAGTAACTACTATATTACTGTAAACAGCTGAAACAATATTGGTACAGCCTAAAAGTTAAGAGATTAACAAAATTCGTCAACTTTTTCGACCCTCTGGGGGGGGGTCCTGGCCCGTTTGTGCCCCCCCGTAAATACCTCCTTGTGGTGGACAAATCAATTATGTGTTTCCCTTTATAATGTTAACTGTTCAAAATTCTTACAATCATTGAATTAGATCATATATAAAAATCTCGATATCATAGTAATGCTTGATCAGTACGGTTCTCCATAAGGCCCTTTCACAGCCGCCCAACCTTACATCGTTGAACTATTTCACTACTGTAACCGAATGGAGAAGATGAATAATGACAGAAAGTAATTATTGGTCTGACTGACGGTTGTGGTTGTAATTGTAAGATGTAATTAGAATAACAATCTAAATACATGCAGTCAAGTTAATACAAAAACACAACAATAAATCGTTTCGTCGTGTGCTTGCTGCGGTCTGCGAATGCGGTTATATACAGAAGGCAGTGGTTACGATAAATTGTCATCAATTACGCAACAGCACTTTGTCACCGCCCCCTGTATCGCGACAACTGACCGTTGCCACTACATTATTATTTATTGTCGACTTGTGTTATGCATGCGTGTACGGTGTAGAATTATCGTCTCAAGGAATGTCAGTTCTTTACTACTTTTTTAAAATCATTTTTTACATTTACGCCAAGTATTTACTTTTGAAATAACGGCAGTAAAATTTCTGATCTTTTACTGTTCGTTAGAGCGGGCGGCGAGGTGGACAAGAGTTTCACGCTCCTATGTTGTAAATGGAAAGATCAGTCCAGTGTTTCTTAACCTTTTACTTCCACGTTCCATAAGGAAATGGAAGTATGGTGATGGCGAAAAAAATCTTGTTCGAGATAAGGACTGATTCTGATTGTACAACCCTCAAAACATGAAGAAAAGTCATTTTCCGAAATGTGTGTGTGTGTGGAATTTTTTCTATAGCGAACGATAACTGCCAAAAATTCCAAGAGAATCAAATAGTTATTTGCATATGTGCACGAGTTGCAGAGTACCCAAGGCCTATTGATTTTGGTGAAGATCGGTTGAGGGAAAGGGGTAGTTTACCTGCATCGTTTTATGTTTTAACAAGAGTAAAGTACAAAATAAAGTAACCTGAAAAGAAAGTCATAATAATCCACTGTAGAAAGGTAGATGAAATACCTATAAATGAAAAGGGTAGTTGAAGGGGAAGGGGGTAATTTTCTATAAATGGAAATGATAGTTGAAGGGAGAGGGGATAATTTTTTATATGTGTACTACGTTATCGGCAACAAAGAAGTAGTTTGTTGTTAAAATTCCTTCCCGCCCTGCAAAACCAGACCTTTCGGCAGTGCCATCGACTGCCATCATCAGTGGAAATCGAGTGCGCTAACGTGAGGTGGTAACCACAGTACTGTGGTTAAGGCTGAAGAAAGAAGTAGAAATATGGAAATATTTCATTTCGAAAATGATTTTAAATATAAATCATAGAACGTGGAAGTCATGTATGGTTCTCCGTACCGATTTTTAAGAAAGGGACCCTGGTCTACACATATACTCAAGCTTATACACATATACACATTTATGGTTTGTACAATTATATCTGTACGGACACCAGTTAAATCATATAAATACATGTATACGAATTATATAACTACATAATGTATTAACAAAAACAATTTCAGATGAGGGCCGTATTTACGGGGGGGTGGACGAACGGGACAGAACCCCCCTCCAGAGGGTCGAAGAAGATGGCGAATTTTGTTAATCTCTTGATTCTTAAGCTTTTTTATTATTTTTTTCATCTAGGTAAATTATCTATTCGGATTTCTTTCATCGTTACTTTTTTTTCTTTTTCTCGCTTGACATTTCGATCCCTGGAATCTAGGATCGTCCTCAGAAGCTGTGACTGACGGTCGGAAGACCCAACCACCACTTCTGAGGACAATCCCAGATTCTAGGGATCCAAACGTCAAGCCACAAAAACAAAACAATGCACGATGGAAGGATTTATCATGGTTTAGATAGCTTGTGCTTTTGTTTTCTGAGGTGGTTGTCAATCAAGGAACCTATCTAAACCTCGTATAGAAAAAGACACAAAAACCATTTTTATTTCAACGACGTACATCAACATAATGCCAAAAATTTTAACTAGTGTGTTAAATAATAACAATAGAACCGTAATATTTAAAACCAACAATCATCTTATGAACATATTCCGTAATAAAATAACTATCCCTTTAGAAAAGAAAACGGGGGTGTATAAATTATCGTGCGACGATTGTGAATGCTTTTGTATCGGCCAGACGGGAAGGGGTTTCCAAAAACGTTTTATTGAACACACACCAAAGCACAATCTGAAGGGTCAGACAACACTATCCAACATAAAATCCAACTATGCACGTCACTTGATAAACGAAAGTCATAAATATATAAGCTTTAATTCCAACTTGAAACCCATATATTTTTGTAATAAAGGCACTTACATGAACGCATTTGAAGAATTCGAGAGATATAGAGCGTACAATGACGTACACAGTCGTGACTTCGTGTTAAACGATCATTTAAATTTCAAATCAAACCCGCTCTACGATATCGCAATAAACCTGTTTACACAATAGCTATTGATAGTCAGTGTCCGATCGGTCCGACTCGAGTGCGCACTCATGTAACGCGGATATGTGTGGAATTGTTTTCCAATATTTGCAATTTTAATATTTAACGACCTCGCTAGGAGTGAATTTTTATTTCTGAAGACGAAATATATGTTTCGAAACGCGTAAATCAATCGAACGCAACACGAAGTCACACGACGGAAGAAATACGGTAAATATTATACAGATTTTGTCAATAAGTGACTTGGATACCAATTCAAACATGTCTTTCAAGTTCTTTTTTAAATATACAAACAGATTTATTACACAGCATTAGTGTATATGTTTGAAATATGAAGTTTAGGAAAATCAATTCAGTCAATAAATATCTTGTAAGCAATGTTTCAATAACGCGTTTTTTTTATTGTGTTATTGCCGTTTACTTTAATGGGACTGATTTAAGCCACTTTAAAGATATAAAAAATGTTAAAGATTATTAAAGATTTTATCTATAATGTTGATTAGTCTTAACGTTTTCTCTTTTGTGTGAAGCCGACCCGATCCCGAACCCCCTCGCCGCCCAGGCCAAATTCTACATACGCTACTGTTTCAGATTCCTGTATTGTTTAAATTTGAAACAATTTTATACTCATAATCAGCAATTTCTTAAACATTAATAGGCAGCCTTTATGTAACGCATGCATGAAGCCTAATGTGACGCGAACAAGTGGACGCCGCGCGCGCGCACACACAGCAGACAGTTTCGTCGGTTCGATACGGCACGTAACTGCAGCTACGGTCATTATGCATACGACACCACACACAGCAGCAGCCGTGGGTCTGTGTCCGCCGTCACGCCAACACTTACATAACGTGTTACATATCAGACTACGTGTGTGAGTTTCCATGAAGTCATGCTGTTGTTGGCACGCCACACTGCAAAGTACGATTTTAAATGAATAATTTTATTATTACACAACCTGACCTGTGATTTATACATTCGGACCCAAACAAAATTTAATGTCCGATTGCATTATCTGCATGTCTAGCTACACACGATAAGCCGGCAAGAACAATTACAAACGGAAGTGGATGGATTGTTATGGGACGACTTGCTGGAAAAGCAGCTACGTGAGGAAGACCGCGCGCGACCGGGCCAAACGGAGACAAGCTGTCGGAAACAACGACCCCACATAGACTGGAAAAAGATGTATAGGGGAAGAAGAAGAAGAAGAAGAAGAAGAAGAAGAAGAAGAAGAAGAAGAAGAAGAAGAAGAAGAAGACGATGATGATGAAGGAGGAGGAGGAGGAGGAGGAGGAGGAGGAGAAGAAGAAGAAGAAGAAGAAGAAGAAGAAGAAGAAGAAGATGATGATGATGAAGGAGGAGGAGGAGGAGGAGGAGAAGAAGAAGGGGAAGAAGAAAAATATATGCAATAACAATATATAGGCCTACTTAACAATGTACATATTTAATATACTAACATTATGACAATAATAATGTAATATTATCACTATGCTTTATGTAACATACCTGAGGTTATTATCCTGAGCAATACGCAATTTATACAAAAACACAAACATCGGGAAGAAAACATGCCATTTCTACAAACAAAGGGGTGAGACGGTGTTGTTGTATACCTCCAATCCCTTTTAATATTTATATTGACGATGCCTTGGGCAATTGAAAACAATTGACATTCAAAGGAGGTATAAGGCTGCGTTATGGTACCTTGAAAATGCTGCTACCTTCTGTTGCGAAGGTAAAATAATACAAGACCAAATTTCCGGGAACACAAATTCTGGGGTAAAATTGTAGTTCTATATGTCGTTTGACCTAAAATATTTAAAAAATGGTTGCAGACATCTACAGTAAAATACAGGCCTCGGAAATGGCGTTCTTAAGAGGAGTTAAAAGGTGTTCTAAACTCGACCGTATAAGGAGTGAGGCCATAAGAGAAGAGTTAAAAGTTTTCCACTTGAATGAAAAATTGAAAGATTACAAACAACGGTGGAAAGAATACTTAGAAAGACTGTCAGATTCAAGACTGTCCATAAACCTATAGGACACAGATGTGTGGGTAGACCCAGGAAGAGATTTTTGAAGGTCAAACAAGCAACACCTTGCCTATGCCGTGTTCTTACGACGGTGATGATGGTTACGACCTCTAGCACTAGTAGATCCCAAACAAACTGTTGAAAAGCAGAAAAAATTGGAATCGGAGAACATAATTTTTTATGGATGAGATGAGAAACCGCTGACTAAGGCGCACATCACGCCGAAACGCGTACGGGAAAAACAAAGTAAGTTCACAAGTGAAAGTTTAACAATCAATATTAAATAATTTTTTAGTTTAATATACAATAAGTGCTGTCGAATTGTTGATAAAAAGAAACATTTCAGGTAAACTTTGTAGAGAATTTACTTCTCAGAAAACTTATGTGAAATCGCTAGTTAGGTTCAAACACAATTTTGAAAACTTGATCGTATTTAATTGTATTAATTGAATTAATGCCTAGACCAGAATATTTTCGTCGTATAGGGATTGTAGATGTGTTGGTAATAATTTTTACACGGAGGTTTCAGGATACTATCTACACTTATTATGAAGAATTCAAGCTACAGAAATTAAATTTTTGCGTTTCATAGTTGGGTACACAAAATTAGATATGAAAAGAAACAATCAGATAAGAAAGGAACTGAAAGTTAAAGATCTAAAAGAAATCATCAATAAATATAGAGAAAGCTGGAAACAACACATTAGCAGAATGGGCAGTGACAGATTCCCCAAGGTAGCCTTATTGTATCAGCCAACGGGGAACAGAAGCCTGGGAAGACACAAGAAGAGATGGTGCGACCAGTTTGGAGCCGGAACAAACTAAACAGTCTAACCCGTCAAGAAGAAGAAGACAATCTACACTTTGTTTTGCAGAGAACGACAATCCAATTAACTGATTATTGGAGATTATCCGACCGAGATTTCGTATCGATCCAATCGGTCAAGTAAAATGTCACTAACTTCGGACACAGTATTTGCGACACAGAGCTATTGTGGTGATTCTGTTACACTTTCTCGTGAAACTGGATCAATTCCATGACAACACTTTCTCCAATCGCCCATTCTACGTCTTATTTTCCCTGTACAATGAGAATTGTTTCTGTCCCGTTTGCCCGTTTATTTCATTCTCTGTCATCCATTCTCATTCCATTTTTCCTTTAAATCGACCTAGATACCTCTAGACTATTTTTACCTAATTTTCTTTTACTACCTCTTTTCACTGGTATTTTTTTCTTCTTCTTTTAATGGTGTTATAAGAGGATCCCAGTCCCGCTCTTTTTATCTGTCTAATCATCACTGTCTGCTGCAAATCGCCTGACCATCTTCTTCTAAAACCCAGTAATCCATTTACCAACTGGTTTTCATCTCAGTCTTCGGCTTTTAATGCGTGTTACGGTGTAAGCACCTTCTACTGCGGTGTTTGTTTAGTTTCATTTTCTACGCCCCGATTAAAAGACTTTTACGCTGAAATTATTTCACTAGGGTGGGCACTAACTGGGTAGCAACTCGTAATGCTTGCATTAAATGTTAAATTTTCCCGTTTATTGTTGTTGGTTAGAAATGAATCTCCATTGTTGTCCAGTCACCGACAGTTTTGAGATCAGTCACTAGTAAGAGGTTTATGTGTCGATAGGTTGGCAATCATGGAGTGTGCTGGGGCTGCAAGGATGGACCTTCTGGGAATCGAATTTTATGCGGTAACAGTTTGAGAGAGCATCATATACTTTATGGAGAAATGTCAATCAGGTAAACAAGATTTTATGAGAGAATATTGCAACGAAAACCGAGAGCACTCTACTAAACGTATGCAAAAAATTAGACTACCGGAAGGCGTTAAAAATTATAAGTTAAGAGAGACGAAAGATGTAGGTAGACCAAAAAATCAACGGTATTAAAAACAGTGTAACAGCAAATTGCCTAATCCTTCAGGCGGTGCAACGAAGACACTAAACCATAGTAAAAATAATAAGACATTAATTTATTCGTTACTCATAAATTGTACTCACGGCTGTGACTAAACTTTGATTTTCAAAAATACGGTAAAATATGTCTAAAATTTCGTTAAAGGCGGCGTGAATTTGCCTTTACACAAATTACAACGAAATCTTCGGTTTAATTCAAGTCGTGCAGACAAGGTAACGTCATGGTTTCGATTTCCCTCAACTGTTATGCTTGTTTGGCTTTGTGTACCAAAGGCGTGGTCTCATTGTTTAAACAGCTGTGAAATTGTTACGTTTACTTTGCATCACGTAAAACAAAACACAGTAGAGTTTGATTTTAAATAATACTTTTATTATTGTTATCCGTTGAGCTTGCTTTAAGCAAACACTACCATCAGGGACTGAAGACGGTTTACAACGTTAGGAATATATGTTAGCAAATTAGAAAAACGAAGTAGTATTGATGTCTTTACAAGAAAAAATAAAGTTATTGCGTTCAGACTTGCGGCTATGTGAGAACAAAAATTAGTAAAACATTAACAACTTCCCCTGCCTAATGTGAAGAAGAAGTCACTAAGGAGAAGAAGAAGCAGAAGAAGAAGAAGAAAAGGAGACTAATGTCATTTGACCTATAGCGCTATTGAAGAACGATGAGGATTATTTGGAGAGACAGAATGAAAAACAAAGAGGTTTCCGAAGAAGAGGTGAACATAATGCCTTATGGAAGGCTATAATGTCTCAGAACATATTCTAAGACTCGAGGGTTTACTGAAAAAACTGTATTGGAGGAAACGCTATAAGGAAAGCGGTACAGAGGAAGATCCTGTTTACAATATGTCCAGAAAATTGTAGAAGATGCTGGTTGTGTGACGAGTATGCTGTACGTAGGTATAAAGAGCAAAGCGGAGAATCGAGTTCCAAATCTACGGATTGACTATCCAAGAAGAAGAAGAAGAAGAAGAAGAAGAAGAAGAAGAAGAAGAAGAAGAAGAAGACGACGACGACGATGATGATGATGATGATTACGGCGATGAAGACGATCTGATGATTAAACTGTAAAGAGATATAACTTATAAATTCAGAGATATAGAAGAAAGACTGTAACTAAATAGAATGGTGGAGCGACAAAGTTGCTGCCATAATATAAACCAGAGTGTATGTAAGATCTGGTGTATTTGATCGACTAAGAACATTAGGTGGTAGTGATTTCACCATTACAAGATTTTCAGTTACATCAAGTTTTGTAAACAAAATAAGTAGGCCTATATTTTGAACTAATCGCAACTCATTTCAACATACGAGGGTCGGTTGAAAAGTTCGCCCAGCGACATCTATAGCACAGGGGCGTATTTACGGAGGTGGGGGACCGGGACCGGACCTCCTCCAGAGGGTCGAAAAAGTTGATTATTGTTAATCTCTTAATTTTTAGTCGTTTTATTATTTTTTCAGCTGTGTACGCTAATATAGTAGTAACTTTTTTAACCTATACATCAGGTTTATTACGCCTACACAACATTTGCTTATGTGTTTGAAATATGAAATATAGGAAAATCAAGTAAAACGTATTATGGATTAAAAAAACACCTGACATCTAGCTTCATCTCAAGAAGCACGAGATGCAAAATTTACAAAACACTCATCAGGCCAGCGCTGACATATGCTTCAGAAACGTGGACGATGACAAAAAATAGCGAGAGACTTCTAGGCTGCTGTGAAAGACGGATTCTAAGAACAATATTTAGAGGAGTACAAGAAAATGGAATGTGGGCCAGGCGCTATAATTATGAACTATACCATCTTTACAAAGAGCAGGACATTGTCAGGATAATCAAAATATACAGGCTAAGGTGGGCTGGACACATAGAGAGACTGGAGAAAGGATACCCTACGAATAATATCTTCTACCAGAAACCAATGGGTAGTAGAGCAAGGGGAAGACCCCGGAGTAGATTCAAAGATCAGATAGAGGAGGACCTCAGAAAGATTAACATAAGAAACTGGAAAGCCAGGGCACGCAATAGGGAAGAATGGAGTCGACTCTCGGAGTAGGCCAAGACCCGCCAAAGGTTGCAGAACCACGGCTAATGATGATAAGGACAATCAATGCAGTAAATAATCATCTTGTACACAATGTTTCAATAACGCGTATTTTTATTGTGTTATTACCGTTTATTTTAATGGGATTGATTTCAGCCACTTTATAGATAGTAATATTTATTAGTCTGTACTTGTTTTTTCCTTTGTATGAAGTTGACCCGACCCCGCACCCCACCGCCAGGCCAACTTCTAGATACGCCACTGCTAGAGCATACCTGTAGAACTAAAATTTTCAGTGTGTTACAAGACTTATATTTCATATTATCATCAAATGGGCACAATCAAACATTGTGGTGTTATCCTTTGTTGAAAAAGTCTAGCGCCAATGGAAATTCGGAACGAAATAGTAAATGTGTTTGTAGATGCTGCGTCTTCAAAACAGTGGCGTGAGCACTGAAGATGATGCTCATAAAATCCAACACCGAATGCGACAAGCATCTTGCACACAGTTTTTGACACCAAGCTCTTAAGTTAAACTGTAATATATACACTTGTATAAGATTCCTATGATCTCAATAATCTCGTCCACTCTCAAACTGCCGATCTTCCAGCACCGTGTCAGGGGCGTATCTACGGGTCAGGGATGAACAAAACCAGACCCCCTCCCAGTGGGTCGAAAATTGACGAGAAATTTTGTTAATCTCTTAATTTTTAAGCTGTTTTATTAATTTCTCAACTGTGTACGCTAATACGCTACAGACGTAACCCTATTTTTTAAATATAGGTCTACAAACGAGTTTATTACACAGAATTTGCATGTACGTTTGAAACATGAAATATAGGAAAATCAGTTCAGTCAGTAAGTGTCTTGTAAACATTGTTTCAATAGCGCTTATTTTTATTGTGTTAGTACTTTAATGGGATTGATTTCAGAATGTTATTACACGTTTTTCACCCATTTTAAAGAGTGTAATATTTATTAGTCTTAACTGTTTATTCTTTTGTATGGAGCCAAATCGACCGAACCTCCCCCCCCCCTCGGCCAAATTCTATATACTCTACTGCTCTACTGCACCGTGTATACTATTGTTGCCTTTTTTGTTTTGAGAGAGAGTTCATTGCAGTTATTACGAGCAAGTTTAAACTCGAATGGCCACTTACAGACCACTGTTTTTGAAGACGCAGCATCTCCTAACACATTTACAACTTTTTTGTGAATTTCTACTGTCGCGCTGGAACGTCTTTAACAAAGAATTCACTCGTAGCTGGTAAACAATGAATAAACTGACAAAGTGACAAAGTAATGAGATTAACAAGTGCTTATATGAAATATAAATCACGTAACACAAGATAAATTTTAGTTATAACGCTCTAAGCCCGTGGTTCACAACTTTTTTTAAATCCGGGACCCAACTTGAAGGGTATTACACTTCATGGGACCCTTAAGCATGGGCGCAAGCAGAATTACTTTTAGGAGTGTGCACCCAGTTTTTAATCATATTTTTGCTAACTTCGAGTACTTTAATGCCCCTTTTACGCTTAAACAAATCATACGTACTTAATTCTGCTTACTATACTAAATGTAATAGGTTTTTAAGACACAGTAAATAAGTTCTCTAGTCCGACTTCGCGACCCACAAAACAAACGCCCCCTCGGGACCCAGCAGTAGAGAAACGCTGCTATTGGTTGAGCTAAGCTAACTCTGATCTAAGCTAAAGACATCGCCTCGCGAAATTTTCAAATGACCGTCGGTTTGATCAAAACTTTTGCAATTTTGCACCACTACAAGTGTCCGATTAAAAAACTATTTTTATGTGATGTTAGTGACAATCGTATGAACCTTTTGCCCTGTTTGATTGCATACTTTAGATTTCACAGCTAATTGTGTATGTCGTCCTTATGCGTATTGGGCGACTTTTTGTCATTCCACAACGCAAGATTGAAGAACATGGATTAAATTTTGTGTAAATTGTGAGATAAACTACTATGTCCTGGTAAACGAGTCCAGAAGGCTTCTGGCGCGATTGCTATGTGTGGACAAGCGGTTTAAAAGCTTCAAAGACTGCCGTAAATGAATTGAAGATCGTGGTTGTCAGATAAAGATTATGTTTTTGAGTTCCACGAAATATCATCGCTAGGCGAAGTGGTAAATAAAGGGTACTATTCAGACATTTTACGTCATTTATATGAAGCTATTAGCAGGAAAACGGCCAGATTTACGGAAGAATAATTTACAAAAATTGCAGCTCGATAATGCGCCTGGATGCACGTCATTGCTTGTTAAGAATGTTGCCAGGCTAGGCAAAAGAAAACGTCATAATGATGACACGGCAACTGCCGTCCGTATTCACCTGGTGTGCCCGACGCGATCTTTCCTCCTCCTCCCAATAGTGATAATTCCCGCGAGTGGACAACGTTTAGCAACCGTTGAAGACGTAAAACGAAAATCGCTAAGCGAGCTCAAGACTCTACCAAAAAGTGCATGCTTACAGTATTTTGAAGACTGCAAAACGGCTGGCTTTATTGTGTTAAATTCGACTGAGACTACTTTGAAAGGGGCAGTATAAGTGTCGATGAATAAAGCCATCATTTTAAAAGTAAACAAGAACTGCATGTACTTTTGATTAAACCTCGTATGCTGTTGACAGCAATAACTGTTACTGAAGTGAATCCAAGTAGTAAAATACACAAGCGTTACAGTACGGCTTCAAAATATGACCATTCACCAGTTTCCCAATTTGAATATTGGCTTCTGTTGACAGTAAGGTTTGCAAATACTGTACAACAATAACAGTGGATCAGCTGGCGCGCGTGTGTTGTACGTGATGTTTGCTATGTAGACCTCCAGCTGATTGCCAGCTGTTTCTGTAACCCAACTGTTTGTTACTACATATTGGCATACATTATACATTCGTACGTGAGGCATTCCACGATTAATCTTGAGTCCTTTAATCTGACTGCTGACTCTCCACCGCGAATCGTCTTATTTAAACTGTGAAGACTCTGTCTGTACAGTCACACTGCTATAGTTTTAAATTTTAACACGGACAAAGTCAGGGGACTGATACATATATTACGGAGTAAGACAAGGCTGCTGTATGCCAGCAGTGTTATTTAACTTACATATAGACTACATGATTAAGAGATGGGAGACAAAAGAGCCAAAAGGCATACAACTTTACAGACACAAAAGTCTTAATACCGGTATCATATTGTTTGTTTGATTATCAAACTTTAACAGCTAGCTCAGTAGATGATGTACTATTATCTTCACCATCTGAACACCATGAGCGATGAGCCACCATGAGATGTCCTACCATGAGCCATTCGTCATCTGAACATCTTACGATGGAATACAATTCAAAGTTTTTACAATAAAAACAAAAGTAATGGCTTTTGGGGGTAAGAACATAATTCAGTGAAAGGCACCACACTAGATCAGGTCAAAACGTTTTATAAAATCTTGGGTGTGACATAACTTATAGAACATAATCAGGACATTGGTAACAAGCAAACAAACTTTTCAAGAATCTGCGGTATAGTATAAAGAATTATTGGCAGACAGTGCAGAAAATAAACTCTGACGAAACTACATAAAATTTGCGCTTAGTACAAATAAACTGTATGAAACTGTATCTCGCATATATGCTTAACAAGAGGTGAAGTTTTTGAGGAGTATGATGGGATATTCAGGACTCAACATGACGAGGAATGGGCAAATAAGGGACAAATCAAACATCATCAACATCATCATCTTCACAACAGGGCATAGGCAAGATGCTGCCTGCCCCGTCTTCAAAGATCCTCTAGCCATCTTTTCCTGGGTCTACCCACACACACCTGTGTCCTATATGTTTTTTGTCCAGTCTTGAATCTGACATTCTTCCCAACTGTTTTTTCTGCCGTTGTTTGGAATCTTTTAATTTTTCATTAAAGTTAAAAACCTGTATCTCTTTTCTTATGGCCTCATTCTTTATACGGTCAAGTTTAGAACACTTTTTAACTCCTCTTAAGAATTTCTGAGGCGTGTATTATAACTGTCTTGTTCCTTAATTGATGTCCATAATTCACACCCATAGGATAGCACAGGGACCTCCATAACTTTGTAGAACTTAATTTTCTCAAACATCTTTTTACTATATTAAAAATTTAACAATACCGACTTCAATGGAGAGAGTAATGTCAGTCGCATGGAAGAGTGCAGATTACTGAGATGAATACCATCCGAGGGGGAACATGACATTGGACGACCGAGGAAAAGATGGACAGCGAAATCGGCACAGGTCGTTAGGCCTAATCTGTAACGGATAGTGATGATGATAACAGTTAAGCTAGTTGTGTGTTGAAAGACGAGATTTGGGTAGGCTAAGGGAAAGATGGTTCTTGTTATGAACGGAACAGGCTGAAAGCCTAAACATTTTGAGTGAAGAAGTGAACCAATTCTCGGCACAGAGTGTAAGTTGGTAACCAGAACCACGGAGTCAAAATAATTGATTTACTATGGGCACGTGGAAACGGTACCGAAAAAAGGCTAACGTTCCCACTAAATATAGAATTGACGACCAACTCCAAAAAGAAGTTTTTTCGGTGAGATAATAAGCGTTAGGCTTGACAATGCTCAGGGTTTCCCAATCATCGGAGAACACTTAGTTCATCTTCTTCTTCCGCACTTCAAGTATTAGGTACAAATTGCCTGTTATGGTACCCCTGTCTTCTTGGCCTTCCTTGTTCTTCCTGATGGTATATAATGTCAGAATTGAACTGCAAGTCTGCAAGTCGGACTTGAGTCCATTATCTTCGTGTGATCTGCTCACCGTGTTCTATTTTCTGTTATATTATCCTACAAACTGTACATTTGCAATTCCGTTCTTATGTTCACGTTTCTTACCCTGTCTTCTCTTCTGCATCTCTTTGCAGCTCCGAGGAATTTTATCTCTGCCGCCTGTGTATGGGGTCTTCTTATCTGTTAGTAAGAGCCTATGACTCGGTCCCATAGAGCAACGTCGGCACCGCAATCGTTGTATACATCTTAGTTTTTGCGTGTTTTGTGTTTAAAGTGTCGCTTTATTACACTGCAAATATGACCCAACTGTACTGATTTTGTTTCCAAGATCCCTGTCGAATTCATATGAAACTTGTTGAAACACTGAACCTGTTCCACGACTGTACCTTGAGAGATTTTGCTTGTTTTAGTAAATTGAAATTGACTAAACATTTTTTCACAAAAAAGAGATCCATAAATAATATACATGGTATGAACGAGGATATAGATCATAAATAGATTATTTTGTAATTAATAAAAAGTTAGAAGGTCTAGTTCGTGGCACTGGAGCATATGGAGGTTTTTATGATATTGAATGGGACCACTGTATTTACAACTGATATGTATACCACGTAGAAGAAATGCTTTGTTGTTAACTAAGATCTTATAACTAAATTATATGAATTTTTTCTTAGATCATAGTCTACATATCTATTATGACAGAATCATAATTACAACAGAACACTACATCGATATAACAGAAATCAACATTAGCATAACGGAATGTTACACAAGTATACTAATAAAACTAATTGAACGTACAACATAAGTTAACAGAAAAATGAATATGAAACGTTCCGAATGTCCGGAAAACATAATAAGAAAGAAACATGATGATTATACAACTGGGTAAACCCAGCTAAAACGGAGTATATAGTAATCTTTTAAAGATCGTCTATAAAATGAAACCAAAATGCAGTATAAAATCTAAAATCATGTGGAGTTACGATTGGATAAAATAAAAGATAGTAAAACGCATAGTGATGTACTTTGGCCAAAGGAAGATGTGACCACGACATGAAAACCGAAATAACAAAAGTAAACAGCGCTGTATGAGAATTAATTACATGACGCAAACGTTGTTCGTGAGGGGGATAAAGTTAAATGAGGATGTTTCCGTACTCTTTACAGATCATCAAGTTATTCTGCAAGAAACACAAGATGAATTACAACAAAATTTTTTTTCAAGTGCATCGAAAGAGCTAGAAGTACAGCACGAGAATTTCGGTGCCATTAACTTTCCAAAGGGAAATAAGAAGAAGAAATCTATGAGAAGGAAATATAATGAAGGCTACTAAATACGTATTTAAAAGTCCTTTGTGTAAAGAAATTATGGATGGAAATTGTGAGATATTGATAAAACAGTTAGGCCTACGTATATACAAAGTATAGACAGCAGAGATTAAATATTGGAAATAGTGCTGGCGACAAAGAAGGCAAACTAGAATAGATAAAAATGCCATGACAGAAGAAGGGGAAGGCTTTGGAATATCGATATGGCTCTGCAGCTGATTGGTATATGGATACTGCAGAAGCCAAACGACTGTGCTTGTATGGATTTGGCTTCTGTCACTTATCAAAAGATAAATGGTTTCTTCCAGTGGTTCTCAGCCTTTTTAGGTCTGGGACCCACCTTTAACGATATTGCACTTCATGTGACCCAAAAGCCGGTAGGATTACTTGTAGGAGTGTGCGTCCAGTTGATAATCATATTGTTGCTAAAATCGAGTACTTTAACCCGTTTTTTACGCTTATACAAATCATACTTCTGTAATTCTACTTAATACTAAATGTAATAGGTTTTCAAGACACAGTAAATAAATAAATTTGCGAGCCCGAAATCGCGACCCACCAAATGCCGCCTCGGGACCCAGCAGTGGTTCGCAACCCATAGGCTGAGAAACGTTGGTCTATTCGAAACTGCAATTGGACCCCGGAGCAAAGGAGAAGAGGACGCAAGCCCAAAAAGATCTTGTAGGCTCATTAATGCTGCAATGACGGTAGACGAGGATTGGACACTGGGATGCCGACACGTTGTGTGTGTGTGTGTGTGTGTGTGTGTGTGTGTGTGTGTGTGTGTGTGTGTGTGTGTGTGTGTGTGTGTGTGTGTGTGTGTGTGTGTGTGTGTGTGTGTGTGTGTGTGTGTGTGTGTGTGTGTGTGTGTGTGTGTGTGTGCAGCGACACTTTCGTATATTCGTTTGGCGATGCGGCAGTCATTCATTCGGATAAGATGTTACAAACATCTTATCCGATGTTCGGTAATCCTATCGAGTAGGCTATACTCATTATATATTCAGTTCCTGCCCTACCTCTGCATGTCTCCTACCCCGCCACGTGCCTGAAAAAATTCTATTTCAGCCGCTTGAATAGGCCTACGACTGGTTGGATTTTCGATAAAATGAAATTCGTAGAGTAGTGCGGGATGGGTCACCTTGTGCAACTTCAGGCAAGAACTCCTTGTCCCTTGTAAGAACTTTAAGGAGTAACGATTCCCTATGAAATGTAAAGAGTGCCATGTGAGATTTCTGCTTTTCATGTATTTGTAAAAGAAACGGAAACGGAAGTATCAGTCCAGACAGTTAAGCAACGTTCATAAATTTAACTTTTATTAATTTAATTACTCAGATGCTTGGCGCCAGCAGTTTTGTAATAATATATTGAATAATAAATATTCACAAAATCTATTTTTAAATGTATCTAAAGTCTTTTATTGAGTAATCATAAATTTAAAAAAACAATATTTGTTTCTTTAACGTGTATGATTAATATTGAGTTTTGAGAAATAATAAAATTGTAACTTGTATAGAAAGTTAAATAGGCTCTGCCTCCCAGATACGATTTCCACAACCAGTCAACCACGCGGGTCGCTCTGTAACTTGGAAGACAACAATTATCACAATATACATGCAAAATTTCACGTTTTCTGTAATTAGGCTGCTTTCCTTATCTTCTGTCCAGACTACAAAATTGCCGTATCATTCAAAACTGACATATTTAAAGTACCACTGTCAGACATGGGCTTACATTTATTTACTGCTTGTTTTTCCTCATCTGTGACAATGAAATCGAGATAAAGTATACATAACACGTTATTGACACACTTCTACGCGCGCGCGCGCGTGTGTATGTGTGTGAGTGTGAAAATAATAAGGCGTTTTTCATCAGCTCTTGGTGATAAAATCTTAGTCAGGAAACGTGTCGTAAGAGCCTAACGTATTGATACACAATACTGTAATCTACCGTTATAACTGACCCCGCTTATAACTGACACCTCTAAGAAACATGGAGTGTTGAATTATCAAAGACATAATCATGTTCAAAAATTTAAAGTGAGCGAAGTTTGTGTTACTGAGTATGTTCAGCAATCACAAAGTGAAAACGGATCGCACTATTATGATCATTTGCGACAATTTCGTGAGTTATCGATTAAAGAAATTAATTATAATTAATCTCAAACAAAAATTATTAATTTCTATAAGCCAGTAAATATGGAAAGTGAGTCTGAGACATAGCCATCTTGTTTTTAAAGGAGACAGACATTGGACAAAGTTTTTACTATAATTATGAATATTTTGTGTAAAATATAAACGGTTCGTTACAGTGGACTAAGTTTTTATTACAACTATGTATACGGTATTTTGGATAAAAAATTAATTTTTTTCATTGCTGTACAGTTATCTATTTTATATAGATATAGAAAATAAATAGTTTCAATTTTTGTCCTTATAGTTTACATGAGTCATTGCTATATACAGTTACAACGGACTATCAAAGTAACAGACACCTCAGAGCTCCTAATAGTCCGTTGTTAACGGATTACTGTATTATTTCTGTTAATGAAACATAAAAGTTATTATATTGTACATTTGTTTACTGTCATCATCTAATACTTGTTGCCTGAACCGCTGGCTTTTATTTCCGCCATTACACTTGATGTCTTCTTTACAAGTTTCCTGAGAAGAATAACTACATAGATCATATTACAGTGTAGAAGAGACAAATTCAAGGTATCCAATGAAATAACTAAGACAATAACAGCAAAGAATGGAGCTTACTTTGGTTTAGTAAAATTATTATGATCTAGTCTTCTTACCCAAGAGACTAAACAGAAAATATAAAGAGCAATGATCAGGCCTGTAGTGACAAACAGTTCCAAAACCTGGATTTTAAAAGCAGTTGATAAGAATGCTCTGAGGACTTTTGAAAGGAAAATTATTAGAAGACTCTTCAGAAAGTATGTTGTAATGAAAACTGGGGGATCAGATCTAATCAAGAAATAGACTCCATTCTGAAATAGGGAGATGACGTCCGATTTATAATGTCCAGAAAAATCAGCTGGATAGGGGATGTAGACTCCCCAAAAGGATATAATACAATCTGAATGGGTATACAGATGGGGGCAGAAAACAAAGCAGGCCAAGAAAACGATCGCAAGACGACGTGGAAGAAGACAGTTGATAACCTAACCTTGAAAGAAGGGTATGCAAAGGCATTATAATTACTGATTAAAGATAAAACACTGAATATATCGAATTTATATTTTTTATGAATAAATAATGTAAAAAGATACAAGTAATGTGAAGAATGTTATGTTATAAGTATATCATAAACATGTTAATTTTATAAAACAATGTATTCAAATATGAGGTGAAGGGAGTTTAATTTTGTTTATTAAATAATAATAACGTTACAAAAGAGGAAGTAAAGTAGCTCACCTTGTAAATAAAAGAATGTTAATAGAACTGAATAATGACTAAGAGTCAAATACCAACTAAAATTATTGTATTTGAGTAGAAAATAATATGACTAGTGTCGGCTCGTGGATGATCGGATATCTGGATCATTTATATCATTTATATCTCGTGGATATCTGGAGGCGGATCATTAGGGAGGAAAAAGTCCATCCTGGACTGTAGTGCCGGATATGTATGTATAGTATGTATGTATGTATGGAGGATGAGAACACAGGAGTTCTCGAAACATGTTCCAAATAAAGAAAAAATAACATCTTGAGGTAAAAAAAATATAAATTTAAAATTTTTATATATATCAAGAAACGAACTGTAGCATAAAGTGATTGAATATGTATGTATGTATGTATGTATGTATGTATGTATGTATGTATGTATGTATGTGTGTATGTATGTATGTATAGAAGAGACAAATTAATTCCGACAGAATGAGAGAATGAGCTAATTGTGAAGAGAATAATTGAAGGAAAAACAAAAAGGAGGATGTATAGAGGAACCGTGTAGACTACATGAGGGAGACTATGAACGATATGAACTGCACATCATACTGCAAACTGAAAAGGAAAGGAGACAAGCGAGGTATAGGAGAATGCCAACCAATCTGTAGGCTGCTAACTCGGAGGAGTGATAGAGGGGGAGATTTATGTGAGGAATGCAACAAATCATATTATTAAAGCTAGATCTTATCGAAGTGTCTATCAAGTGTTCTTCAGTTTAGTAGCATTAAAACAAGAACTGTTTCATAGTGAGCCGCTACAAAGAGGAAACAACACATACAACAAAGACTAGATAATTGCTGGAAACAATGCAAAGAACTGCAAACGTCAAGGAAGACAGGAAGGAGAGAATGTTATCAGCATAAAAGTTCCGCTTCTCACAATTGTAATGCATATTATGGCGCGCCTATACTTCAACATATTTAAATAAAACATCATGACGTGAGCGTACTCTCGTAAATTAATTAACAATAAAATATTAAAATTCAAAACACACGGTAAAGAGCACAATTCGAATGAAAAAAAAAGATTTCTGTCATTGAGTAGGTACAAACAATTTTTAATTAATTTGTGTTGATGTTTCAACAACAAAATTATTATTATCTTTAAGATACAAAAATAATTTTAATTCACACATAATACATTTATGTGTGTGTGTGTGTGTGTGTGTTGTAACATCACAAAACGTTCCATAATATTAAAACCACCAGAAGAGTGAATGATACCAAAATAAATATAAGTAAGAACCAAGTATAGACAACAAGGAAGAATATAATAGAATAAAATCATAAAGCATTAAAGAATGAAAGGAGTTAGGACCTTCAAGTGGACAGTAGTAAATCTACTAACTGCATAATATGACACTACAACATAAACAGACAAGTTGACAGAGACGAATTGACAAGACAAGTTTCCCAAATAGACTGTTAAGTGAGCTTAGTAAAACCTTTAATAAACGAAGTCAAATAGTACAAGTAAAATAAAAGATGACAAGAATGATATTTGTAACATGTAATATTATTAGAAACAGCACATTAGCTGAATAATGTCAAAGTACTGATTTGAAGGACAAATATAAAGAAAGATATTGTTAATCATGAACTATGAAAGATGATAAGAACCAATTGTATATGAGTTATAATAATGAAATGAGCTAAAGGTAACAATCAATGTAACCACTAAATGTATCTAGATAATATTATAAGAAGATAAAATATGTAAAGAGATGTGCTATTAGTCAAGGAACAAAACCTTATAATGAAATAATAACAAACCAATGATGACACAAATAAATCATGAAAATCAGAATCGTGTAGAGATCCTAATAAGCATAGGGAGATAGAATGATAATAATAACAAAAAGGGTGTAAATCACCACTCTGTGAGTAATAGTATAAGTATAAGAAATAAGAAGAAATGTTGAAATAAGAATAGTGAAGTAAGGAAGTTTATAAACGATAATCAACAAATGGGTACTAACAATTAATATTGTTCAGCTGGATACAGCATTTATAAATAATAATATGTTCAATTCAAACAAATAATTATGTTCAGAATAGAAATTAAGGATAGTTAAATAAATATTAAGAAAAAAGTTAAAAGTCGGATCTGCAACGTTTAGCAGACGACACTGTAAACAATGCATTATTTAGAATAGGCTATTATTAAAATAGAAATTGTTAATGAAAACTATAACCAAACTGGCATCAAGTCATGTCAAAATAAAGAGAAAGAAACAAGCTATACAATGCTAATAGTAGAACCTAATTTGTACTTAAAATAACTGAGATATAAACGTTAGCATCATAAATTTTGTGAATTTTGAATAAATACGAGAAATAATATTAACAATGAAACTGACGCTTCCAATACAATTATGTAATGGCTATAAATAGAATAACCTCATCATGACATCATTTACAACCAATCAGGAATTACCTTAGAAAGCAGTTAACACAGCCTAGCGGCGATCTAAGAAAAGTACATATACAAACGCATGAGTAAACAAAACACATTTTGTCAATTTCCACTCAACCAGCAACTACGAATCCAGACCAAGATTATCATCAAAATTTATTAATCAACAAGCGAAGAAGTTTAAATATAGTAAAGTGCATGGAAACCAGTAGTGATATCTTTACCAGAAGTGCGATTTAAAAGAACGAGGTTAGGTGCAATTTCTACCCAAGTAAATTATTATTCAAGAAAATATAATCGTTCATACGCGTAAACAGTGCAGTGAAATCACGATCAGTGTACCAGATCGTGAAGTGTGTTAATAAATAATCAATGAGATTATAATTCAGGGAGTACTGTGCCATATATTTACCTTGTTTATGAATAAAATATTAGTGGTTTAAAACATAATACACCTGTAAACTAACGCAAAAACAATAATACCATAAGTACTAAGCACTGTCTTTACTTTATTTAGAGGAATTATAATATTCCGAATATAAGAATTCATGTATTAGCATTACCGTAACTAACCTCAAATTTGTCAAGGTTAAACGAACTTTTCGTCAATTGATTTCAATGATTAAAGGTGTCTAACCTATTAATTTAAATTAATAAATACCTTTTTCTTTATTCGTGCTGCGACTACGTCTTTGATGTCTTACGACATGTTTCGGGAACACGTTCCCATCATCAGGTAAAATCGTTTTTTCTTCTAGTTCATAACGAACGTGTCAAGAGTATAATAATTAAAACACATCAATACACAAACACATAACACAATGAGTACGATAGAACTCAGTCCACGTAACAGTGCGCACTGCCGTACTATAACTGACCGCGTAATCAAACTATATATTCGGCTGGTGTACACAAGCGTTATCACTCTTCAATACAGTATCATATAAACAGTGAAATTTAAATGTTAATTGATCATTAAGCAGTAGGTTTGGTTGAAATAAAAACGCTTTATATATTTCATATTCTTCCATGGCATCCATGTATCGGCTCTTACTGCATATATGTATGGGCGTAAAGTTATCTGTGAAACCACTATAACTGTGATTGCTGTTTACCAGATGTAAAGCAAAGTTGGATTTGATTGACTTGATGTTCTTTTTAGGCAAATGTTCTTTATATCTGTCTTTAAATTTCCTGCCCGTTTGTCCTATATAGAATTTATCACATTCACTACACTGGATTCTATATATGCCAGAACTGTTTTCGGTTGTTTTTTGTGTTCAAGGTTATAATATGTTCAATATGTTATTGATAGTTTTGAAGGACACAATGATGTCTAATTTTCTTAATTCATTTTTTATTATATTAGGAATCACATTAGTATATTCAACTGAAATATAACGGTTCTTTTTACCATCTAATTTTAATTTTCTTTCCATTTTATTCCTATATTTGCGTATTACGTTATCTATTATATCACTTTTATATCCATTATTGACAGCTATATGTTTAATAATATTTACTTCATCTTGAAAATCTTCCTGGTTCATAGGTATAGTTAAAAGTCGATTTACGAAAGCATTAAAAGAGGCCATTTTCTGTGTATATGGGTGGAATGAATCAGCATGGACAGTTATATCCGGGGTGGTGGGTTTCCTGTATATTTTATATGTAATACAATCAGCGTTTCTTCGAACAGAAAGGTCTAAAAAGTTTAGGCAATTTTCATTTTCTACTTCCATGGTGAATTTTATGTTGTTATTTATGTTGTTCATGTATTTGAGTAACATGTCCATTTGTCTACAAGTGCCATTAAAAACCATGAACGAATCGTCAACGTATCGCGTGTATGAGATAATTTTATCGTGGTAACTGTTACAGTTAGATAGTAGATAATTATTTTCATAAAAGTTAAGGTATATATCTGCCAGTAATCCACTTAAAGGAGACCCCATGGCCAACCCTTCTCCTTGTTCAAAAAACTTGCCGTCAAACGTAAAATAATTTTGTTTCAACACTATTTATAACATTTTAATTTCAATTTCACTGCGACTGGAGACCAAATATAATGGAATATTAATTTAAATTCTTGTAATAGCATTGTATCGCAAGGCATTGGCGTTTTATCCTGTAATTTAAAAGAAGTCACCCTTGAGGCATGAAATATTTGTAAACAAACAATCGATTATTATTAGAGTTATCATTGCAAACCCACTGGGTTATAATAGTTAAAAGCCGGATGATTTGTAATCCGTTAGCAGTATTAATTTGAATGTATTAATTGGAAACAAGTAAATAGTGAGCAATAAACAAATGAATTGTGAACTAACAAACATTGAGTGATGTGAATAAAATGAAGTAACTTCTATGAAGCACTAGATCCCGATTTAAGAATATTCTCAATTTGAGGTGAATAAGCAAGTGCTTGACTCTTTAAGTAATTGCTCGACAGTTGGAGAACTATCCGGAAAACCTTTAAGCAATTGCTTAGTATAGATGTTACTTGTTTCTCTATTTTGAAGCAATTGCTTCAATCGTATCCGGTTTGAACTGATGACTAACGACTTCTCACGGGACATGTCGCGACACGTCGCTGTACCTCCCCTTCCTCCATTCCATTCCGGTAGCGGGCAATTGATAACTCGCATTTGTGTGTGCAACTGAAGCGTTTGACTGTCTTTTATTTGTGATATACGATGTCTTCAGGTGAAGATGATGTTACGGAAGGAACTGGAGAAAAGAGGTTTGATAGATCACTGTTCGTTCGGATTTTGAAAGACTATAAGGAGGTGTTTGAAATGTCTAAACTTCCCTCTTCAATTGTAACAAAAGAGAAGGCATGGAAGAATATAACAGATGAATATGCTAATACTTCTGGGCAGAAAGTCGCATCTGTACAACTTAAGAAAATGTTATACAATTTGAAAACTTCCGTAAAAAAGAAGTATGATATGAAAGCAACTGGTAACAAGCCAATAAAGTTTAAGGAATGGGAAAGTGATTTTCTTGACATGTTACATACCGGAGAAAATCCTGTGTTTTCTAAAGTACCCGGAAGTATATCAGTGGGGGTAGGAATAAGCGGTGAAGGCCCAATTCCGGCAAAAAAAGGGAAGTTTGTGGAGAGTGAAGACTTACAAGCAGCTGGTTGCAGCTCCCATGGGTCTGAGAAATCACTTAATAAAAAGACTAGAGCAAGCAAAATTATGGGTATGTTAGAAGATGAACATACAAAAGAATTAACAACACCACAGTTACAAAGATTGGTTTTGCTGCAGCAATATAATGTTAACAAAATAAAATTACAATGAGAGAAAATAAAAATGCAAAGAGAAGAACAACAAAATGTCAGAACAGAACAAGTAATAACTGCAGAACAAGTTACGGAAATTGGAAATCTTTGTTTCAATTGTCCAAAACATCTTTCTATAATAGTTCTCTCTCTCTGGAATGTGTTGTGTTAAAGTTCATTTGTGCTTCCCCCACGGCTGGCTTAAACGGTGTTACTAGCCATGGCGACACCCCATAACCTGAATCTCCAAGCAAACAGGCTGAACCATTGAACTGTGATATCACGCCTCTTACTGGACTGTCCTCCAGATTCGTGCATCATGGACGCTTCTTGGAGCACAAACACTTGTGAACCTCTCTTGAGCATCGCAAGTCGCTTGTACGTTAATACTTGCAAAACCTTTTCTATTTATATACTCATCTCCAAAATGGATTGGTTTCTTGATTTCGATGTGTGTACAATCGACAGACCCAACAACAGTAGGTAGACGGAAACGACTTTGCCACAAAATTTTAGCTTCATTCATCTCTTCAACCGTTGATGGGAAATGAATCCAGTTGCCCGCTTTCTCAATGATATTGTTCAATACAGAGTTTATAGTTTTACATGCGGTTGTTCGGTGTATACCTATATCTTCGGCAATACCGCTTTGAAACCCTGGATCACCAACAAATCTAAAAAAAATTCCATTTTTTTTCCTTCGAGAAAGAGCACCACCTCTCGTCTCCTGACTCTCAGGTAAGAATTCCTCAGCTAAGAAGTCCACACTATCGTTCTCAAAACGCAACAACTCTTTGCAACGGCTTATTTCTCTACGCTCATTATAAAACTTGGGATCGCGTACAGGCATAAACTCAGCCATTTCAACAGTTCCGCACCAACAAAGTAAATGAAGTGTGCCCTAGAGCAGACTTAAATTTTTTCAAGCATTTACTCAAAACTGTTTAAGCAACTTGTTTTTATTCACTTCTTTTTAAAACAATTACTTCTCTCCGGGAAAACTCGAGCAAAGAAATTGCTTGATATTTTATTCACCTAAAATCAAGTAATTGCTTGAAAACACCCTAGTTCGAGAAATTGCTTCATTTTATTCACACCACCATTTGTCAGTAATTATTTAAACAGTGATTAATTCTTTTTTAACAATTAATGAGTTGCGAATTCACAGCAAGCAACCAGTTAAGTTGGCTACTAGTTAGACAAGTGAACCGCCAACAGTTAGAATCAAATAAATGGATAAGAAGGAAATTAATTCATGATATAATTTTTAATCAATCAATCAACAAATAATTTAACTTCAGTCAAAATTAATTATTTTACTATTCAAATAAATT
Source organism: Magicicada septendecula (assembly GCA_034769895.1). Classification (NCBI taxonomy): domain Eukaryota; kingdom Metazoa; phylum Arthropoda; class Insecta; order Hemiptera; family Cicadidae; genus Magicicada; species Magicicada septendecula. Next base: position 355,041,475 of record CM068373.1, read on the forward strand.
CTTTTTATGGAATATTAACCAGAAATTCCATATGGCGCCCAGGTAAAATTCAAATGTGCTCACAGTTATACTGTTTTATGAAAACTTAACAGTTTCAAACCAACTGAGACCAACTGAACTTCTAGTACGACACTAAAGGTACGTGAAGGTTTGAATTATTTTTATAACTTTGTCAAAACTACACATTACCATACACAGACGATATAATTAAACGGAAGTGCTAACGAACTTCGAGAGGTCTCCAAAGCTGTTTACATTCAACTAACAGGGATTACAACAATCAGTTAATCAAATATAATTAAAATTTAATTAAACAAGAACATCGTAATTGAGTCAAACCAATTAAATTAAATCAATTGAATTAAATAAAAAAGTAAAAAACTATTTAACGAAACAGTGTTAAATAAACAAAGTCAAATTACAGTGAGATAAAAAATAAATTAAAAAAAAACAAAGTACGTAGAGAACGACTATTAGGAATATTACAATATATATATACTGTATTGTAATATATATATACCTTGAAGGAAGGGTATGCCAAGGTATTATAATTACTGATTAAAGATAAAACACTGAATATATCGAATTTATATTTTTTATGAATAAATAATGTAAAAAGAGACAAGTAATGTGAAGAATGTTACGTTATACGTATATCATAAACATGTTAATTTTATAAAACAATGTATTCAAATATGAGGTGAAGGGAGTTTAATTTTGTTTATTAAATAATAATAAAGTTACAAAAGAGGAAGTAAAGTAGCTCACCTTGTAAATAAAAGAATGATAATAGAACTGAATAATGTCTAAGAGTCAAATACCAACTAAAATTATTGTATTTGAGTAGAAAATAATATGATTAGACAGAAATCAATGCCATACAGCAAAATGCCTATAGTAGATAAAAGAACAATGACATAATAAATCATAAAACTTACGACAATCAATATACCATGTATAAAGAAGGAACTAATGTACATAGAGTACGATAGAGTTAATCTTAAAATGAATGTAAACTCATAAGAAAGTATTATCAAATAGACAGACATGTGAACTAGAGAGTCATGACTATACTGGATATAGTAAATTTAATTAATTGTAAATTATAAAGGGTGTCCTATCACCAAGCTTGTAATAAAAGTTGATAACATGTAATAGTTTTGCATAAATTGTTTAAAAGTAGAATATAACTGCCATTTGATTATAATAGTGCAAATTAGTTACAAGAATCATCAATGTTGAACTGAGTACAACATTTTAGACTTTTTTTATTAAATTAAGGATTATAATTTTATTGAATGTTCTTAAAAGTAATTATTAATTAAATACTATACTATACACAAGAAAATAAACTACAGATTGTAACAAAAAACACTCATTGTAAAACTATGCATTAGCATAGGCCATCATTAAGATTTGTTTTATTAATTAATAATGTATTAAAACTGGCCACTATTGGACTTAAATTAACCAGCAGGAAGCAAACAATACGATGCTAAAAAAATAGTCACCACTGTAATTATCAATATAAGGTTGTTAACCAAAAAACTAATGTAAAAGTGAGAATTCTGTGAATTTATAATCGAGGGAGTATACAGTTTAATTAAATACGGAAACGAGTAAAGTCATCGAATAACAGTAGGTATAATTTAAATCAGCAGTGCGGACCAGTACGTAACGTGGTTAGGTGTGCGAGTAAACAAAGTCGGCACATCGAATGCGTATTATGTGTTATAAGTGAACAGTGGAAGTTTCATGGGCAATTAAGTGAGATCGAAAGTGAAGTGAAAATAATCAGTAAAGATTATTAACAAGGGAGTAGAGTGAAAAATAATTGAACATAATTATATTATTATTGTATTATTGTTAGAACACTTGTATACACCTATGTACTGCATCACCATACAATAATATCACCATAAATAACTATTGTGAACACTTTTTTAATTATTAGTTAATTGAATTCCATGCTGGAAATGATCATAATACTTAACCGTAATTAACCTCAAAGTTCGGCAACGACGAACGACCAATTGTTATTAGTTATAAGTTATTAATGGTGTCTAACCTAATAGAAGATTAATTGTAAAGCATCGTAATTCGGGGCATTTAAATTTTATCTTGTAGATCAAAAGAATTCACCTCTGAGATTTAAAATATAAATAAAAATTATTATCGAAGTCAATATTGCCAACCTGCTGGGTTAATAACATAATAAGCCAGGTCAATCATTAAATATTTAATTATCGTTTAATTGTTTTAAAAGAGAGAAAATAACCTTAAGTGGAAAATAAAAGAATTAAATAAAATTAAAACAGTGTCAAGCATTATTTTAGTAATTTCGAATAATTATTCCTGTTTACAAAAGTTGTATCTTTCAAGCCACTCAAACGGTTACGTTGGCAGCGCTGACTTTTGAAGCGCCATCCTTATTCAAATTGTCAGATCAACAACAAGCGAAGTAACATTAAAGTAAATAAGATTTGAATTTAACTAAAATTAATAGCTTAACCAACAACATAAATTAAATTTTTTTATTTATTTTTTTATTTATCAAATTAAATTTATGGATTACGTAACAAGATTCCATATGGCGCCCAAATACAATTTTTAACCACTATCAAGCCATTCAGCTAGTGGTAATTTTTACAATTCAAACAATTCAATTATTTTAGTCAATACCACAACAAATAGTGTAACCATTACAGACATACAGACGTGACCAGATCTACACAAAAGGTACGTACAACGAAGGTTTGTAATCGAATTGGCTTCCAACTTGGGGCTTGAAAAGATTTCAAAATAATTCAATAATAAGAAGGGAGAATCTCGGTTTGTAATAATATATATACATATAAGATTATAAATTGTAACTTAATATTAAAAAATAATTGAACAAGGAAAGCGATTTCTTAGTTTTGACTTGACCGTTTGGCATTTTCTGTCTGTTTGAGGTATGCTTCAGGATAACTTTCGAAGGCATCAGCCTATTACCGTAAACCTTAGCGTGCAAGTACACACTTTTTCGCTATAAAACCTAATGGTTTTTGAGATTGATCCCTTCAAACATACAGGGTGCGGAAGGCAAAAGGGTGAGATGGTAAAAATTGTGAAAACCCGTAAAAGTCCACGCGGAGTCTTAAATTAAAAAGGGAACTTTAACCACAATCTGAACATAGTGTTCGTTTTTGAAAATTTCAAAAAGTTCTAAAACGTCAAAGCCTAAAAAATTGGTGAACATTTATATACAATCGGAAAATCACATGTGGAGTATCAAATTAAAGAGAAGTTTAATAATATCTAAATGTAGTGTTTAATTTTTAAAATTTCAAAATTTCGAAAACCCAGAGCCCAAAATAAGGATAAAATTTTTTAAAAAGTTGTAAAAATTTACCGGCGGTCAGACTAATGGAAATTTTAACACAATCCGATTGTTTCCAATCTTTAGCGTATATCGTATCCCAAATTGTTACTTTACTGAATACAGATTAGTAGAGTAATCTGGATTTTCGTAATTTCTCTGATAACTAAAAAGTTATGTAACATCAAAATGTATCCAATAATAAATGTCATCATCATCATCATCATTGTCTCGACAGCTCTTTGTGGGCCGCGGCCTTCTTCAGAAGATTTCGCCATTCTCTTCTATGCTTAGCCACACTCCTCTCTTCTATGCTTAGCCACACTCCTCCAGTTTCAAATTTCAAGAGTCCTGATATCCTAACTCACCCCGTCCATCCGTCTCAGTTTTTGCCTTCCAACTTTCCTTTTACCCTCCGGCTTTTCCCAATAATAAATGTACTTAGTTCAAAATAGTGAGCGAGTTCTGCAGCCTAGGAAGCATACTAGTATAATAAAAGTTTATAATATAATAATATATAGTACTGTATAGTATATATAATAATAATATAAGTTAATAATGGTATAACTGTTATGCTAATATAATAAGATAATTTATTTAATATTTATCATTTCTTTACCTTAAAATTTTTTTCCCTTATTTGGAACATGTTTCGGGAATCCTATTGGTCCCATCCTCAGCGTTCTTAATTTTTATGATTATTGGTGTCTTCATAAAATTGGTGATACAAATCTTGGAAAATCTGGAAATACTGTACTTACCCTAATGAATCCACATATGAACAGGTGTCATTGCCTTAATGTGGATAATTGGTATGCAAGCCCTGCTTTATTTTCATACTTACACAGAAATAATGCCAGTGCCTGTGGTACTGTAAAACCTAAGGGAAAGAGCATGCCGCTGATGAATAAAAAATTAAATCAAGGCGAAACAGCATCAGTATAACAAAATTCATACAAAATTAAGAAGGCTGAGGATGGGAACAATAGGATTCCCGAAACATGTTCCAAATGAGGAAAAAACATCTTGAGGCAAAGAAATTATAAATACTAAATAAATTGTATATGCATCAAAAAATAGACTGTAGGAAAAAATGTTTGAATTAACAAGGTAAGTATGCTAGTATAATTATAATACTATACTAGTATAATAATATAAGTTTAATAATAGTGGCGCCTTTTCGTGCGTCATAAATTTTGTGGCTTTTCAAGTTTGAAAATAAACATAACTTTTAACTAGTAAGTTTCCTGAGCTGCAGAAGTCGCTCAATATTTTGTATAAACTACATTTATTACTGCGTAAATTTCAATGTTACATAACTTTTGATTTATGGGAAAAATTACGCAAACCCGATTATTCTACCTTCTCTTTAGTAATGTAACTATTGTAGAGCACATCAGTAAAAAGTAAAAATTACAAACATTCGGATTTAGTATACGGTTAGACATGTGTTTTTTGTCGTACATGCACGGACCGAATTGTAATAGCACAGGCATTTTATAATCGGACGGCAGCGTTGGGACATCTCGGGCGCGCATCCCTACAGCTCTGGCTATAAAGGTTAAAACGCAACTGCACAGAAACGTCCGTGTTTAGATTAAAGAAAACATTGGTTATCAGTAGTAAAAATAAATCTTTATTAAGAAACTGTTTTACATTACATATTTTTGAGATGTAAAAAACCTTAAAAATTTATTTAGTATATTATAAAGGTGTCAGCAACACCATGGACACCAAAATTAATTACTATAGTAACAAGTAAATAAACAAATGCTATTTAACGGCATCTTTGAACAGTCCGTGTGAACACCCTGTCCGTTAAAAACGCACTAAAAAAGCAGCAGGTTGCGTTTCGATGCGGGACACGTTGAAAACGCAGCAGAGTTGACGAGCCGTGAGTTTTTTCCATGTCCGTGTGACCAATTTCATTGCCTCCTGTGTGTTAAATTTAATGCGTTTTCCAACCGCACGCAAATGGCCGGGAAAAATAAACGCTCAAGTAACCGTACTCTTAGGTTACAATGCCGTTTAGTCCGACATCATGCTAGAGTTTTACCATTTTTTCAATTTTTTTATGTTTTTTAGCCTCTAGTATCCCAAAATTTTGAAATTTCCCAAAGCTTAAAACTACATGCAAGTTAAAATCCTCTTTAATTTCATACCTCGGATGAATTGTTTTGTGATTTTATCAAAAACGTTTACCCAGTTTTTAAGTACTAACGTCCAATTTTTTTAAAAAATAAACACTATATTGAGATCGTGGTTAAGATTTTGTTTAATTTGATACCCCACATGGGTATTAACGACTTTTTTCACAATTTTGACCCACTCACATTTTTGCCTCCGGATCCCTATTTTTGGAGACGTCAATCCCGAAAACAATAGGGTTCTGTATGGTAAATATATTATCGACACGCATGCCAAGTTTTACAAAGTCGGTTGATTGCTTTCAAAAGTTATCGTGACGTATACCCGAAACAGATAGACTGAAGACAGACGGACAGACAGACAAACGCCAAATGGTCGAGTTAAAACTGAGAACTCGATTCGCTCGTTCAATAATAGTGGCGTCTTTTCGTGCGTCATTGAATATTACGCTTTTCACAATATGAAAATAATATGACTATTAAAAATTATTCAAACATATGCCACGGTTGTCTAGAGCGAAACCTTCACACATAGGCCTACAGCCACAGTGTGCATCCGGCAGAAGCGATATCGTGGAACCAGTGCAACGCGGTGGAGATATTATTTTTAGATTATCGACAACAGGCTCGCTCAGTTTACTAACAAACCACATGCGGTTGCGCGCCCAATCTGCACACGTGTCCTCATTTCGTAGGATTTCCAGTTTCCGTATGATTATATTCTTACTTTAGAATCAGAGTCGTTTCAACGTAGAACCTTCCACGTTAACTTCCTCCGTTGACAACTAAGTTTTCTTGGCGTTATTTTTAACGCCAAAAGTTTCACCAATTTTATTACGTGACTGTCTCTGGTAAAACTGCGAACTGAAGATGCCTGTAGTAGAATGGGAGAAACGTATGGTGTTAACGAAATATCATTAAAAGATGATGCCATCAGAAACTCAGATGACACAAGTCTTCGAGTAGAAGTATTGCTTTTTAATAATAACAATAATAATAAACTTCTTCTTCTTCTTCTTCTTCTTCTTCTTCTTCTTCTTCTTCTTCTTCTTCTTCTTCTTCTTCTTCTTCTTCTTCTTCTTCTTCTTCTTCTTCTTCTTCTTCTTCTTCTTCTTCTTCTGCTGCTGCTGCTGCTGCTGCTGCTTGTTGTTGTTGTTGTTGTTGTTGTTGTTGTTGTTGTTGTTGTTGTTATTGGTCTTCTTCTTCTTCTTCTTCTTCTTCTTCTTCTTCTTCTTCTTCTTCTTCTTCTTCTTCTTCTTCTTCTTCTTCTTCTTCTTCTTCTTTGTCTTCTGTCAGGAACTAGGCGAATTACCTGTTCCGATCCCAAAGGAATACATCCATTTTAACAACGCTTTCTAGGTCTTCCTATACTGATGTGGGTCTTCCTATATCTTCCTAGTTGCCTGATGTGGGTGTTCAGTGCCTAATGTGACCCCATGAAAGGCGATGTGCTGTGTTGAAGGCTAGCACTATGCTTCAACCAACTATTATTACCTAGAATGTTATCCCATATACTCATTTTCACAGGCTGAGTCACCTGGGGGCTGATAAACGCACCATGATTTTACAGTGCGTCCGGGGTTGAGACCGAGACCTCTACATTAGAAGCCAGGCAGTATACCCACTGGTCGACTAAGCCTCTGATATTGAATAGAAATAGAATAGATTATAATAGAATAGAGTAGATATGAAATAGACATAGAATAGAAATAGAAATAAAAATAGAATAGAAACAGAATACAAATGGAAATATAATAGAAGTAGAGATAAAATAGGGATATAAATAGAATTGAAATAGTAATGGGTGTGCATCTAGGGTAGAGGCGGAGGAGCCTATAATAGGCCAACGGGCTGAGTTAGTTAGTCTACTGCGGCCGGACAGAGGCAGAGAGAGATCGTTAGCTGAGGTGAGAGCAACTCTCTAGGGGAAGAGCAGCCCGAAATCAAAGTTCCTGGTCCTCCAGGCTGGGAGTTGGGCGAGAGGTTAACAACCTCTCCTTGGAAAAAGTATTCTTTATGGAAGCTCAAGGATTAAGCCGGACGGATGCCGGAAGGAGTAAGGAGGAGAGGACGTCAGAGAAGAAGATGGTATGAAGATGTGGAAGGGGATTTTAGGGAGATGCAAGTGGCAGGTTGGAGGAGTAAGGCTCTGGACAGAGAAGAATGGAGGAGAATCGTTGAGCAGGCCAGGATTCTACAGGGACCCTAGTCCCAGAAGAAGGAGAAATAGTAATAGAATAGTAGTATAGAATAGTGTAGTAGAATAATTGCGGTTTCATTTCAGTAGTACATAGAATAATACAACAAAAATTGACAATCGTTTCCAATGTTTATAAACAAACAGTATAAACAATACGGTTCTGTCGACTGTTTTTACATTCAAATAAATAAATTTAAATACAATACGTGTAGATACTACATATAGGTGCCTTTTTAACAAAACTGTGTGGAGGTTAGCTTCTAGCTTTAGCAGATGAAACATCTCCTCAAACAAAACAATATAATTTAAACACTATTAAAATATGTAACTAAATTAAAAATTCTTGACATGGTAAATTAAAAATACCCCTTTACAGTTATTTTTCACTTCCCTATAAAACCTTGAGAAAATTAAATTGTATTTAATATTAAACTGTAATCACTGTTATCAAATTTATGTTAATATAATATAAGAATCATAACTTATAAAAAATTAACTATACAAACATTATTTAGAAAACTACCTAAAAAATTCGACATTATCATTGGACAGCAGCCAATTTCTCACATATTTCGAAAATGTAAATAAATTATTTACATCAGTAATAAAGTTCAGACGTTTATTATAAAGGTAGGGTGCACATAATGCAAATGATATAAAAGCTTTATTCGCAATTTTATAAGTCTTTAATGAGCCTTGGACGAGGATACTTCATCCTACGGGCGAAATGTTTGGTGTCAAGGAAAAATAAGGTGACGTGTGATAAACCGAAATATCGGTATGGAGAACCAAACATGACTTCCATGTTCTAAGATTTATATTTAAAACCACTTTTGAAATGAAATATTTCCATAGAACTACTTCTTTCTTCTGGTTTTGCTGAAAATATTGAACCACGGCCAAACAGCCCGGGAAGGAATTTTAACAACAAACTATTTCTTTGTTACCGATAACGTAGAACACATATACAAAATTATCCCCTCCCCTTTCGACTATCATTTTCATTTATAGAAAATTACCCCCTCCCCTTCAACTGCCTCTTTATTTATAGATATTTCATCTACCTTTCTACAGTGGATTATTATGACGTTCTTTTCAGAATACTTTATTTATCAAAATTAAGTACTTTAGTCTTGTTAAAACATAAAACGTTGCAGGTAAAGTACCCCTTCCCCTGAACCTGTCTCCACCAAAATCAATAGGCCTTGAGTCTTCTACAACTCAGGCAGATATGCAAAACAATATTGTATTCTGTTTGAATTTGCGTCAGTTATCGTTCGCCATAGAAAACATTCTACACATAGACACATTAAAATACACTTTTCGGAAAATGACTTTTCTTCATGTTTTGAGGGTAGTACAATCAGAATCACCCCCTTATCTCGAACACGATTTTTTCGCCATCAGCATACTTCTATTTCCTTATGGAACACGGAAGTTAAAAACAGTGTTGTTATTACCTTTTAATAACCCGTCCTGATTAGGACAAAGCTAGAAATCGATGGGAATACAGTAAGCATATATCTCATATATAATAATGGCTCCCATGTATACCGCCGAAGTAGCTTAGGAGAAGGCAGGGTAGGCTGCCTTATGTGAGCCGTTCGACATAGAAGGAAGGCAGTGTGGCCAGCACTACGCTTCAGCCGCCCATTATTATTCCCAGGATGTTATCCCAGGTACTCATTTTCAACAGGCTGGATCGACCTGGGGGCTGAAAAATGCACCTTGATTTTATGGTACGGGCCCGGGAATCGAACCCGGGCCTCTAGGTTAGTAGCCAGGTGCCATACCCACTGGTCTACTGAGCCGCCATATCTCATATATGCAATGCAAAATAAACAACAGAAAACTAGACACAGAATAACTGAAGGAAACAAAATCTCATATGCCTTAAATGAAGAGTCAAATCCAGAGATGTAGGTAAGGGCAGACAAAAGGCGCAGATAAGACCAACTGTCATTCACGGTCGCAAACCGTAGCCACGGATAAAGAAAACGTAAAAAAGTTGAAAGGAAAGGCCCAAGAAAGGTGACGAAGGGACGACACACCAGAAACACGTGACAGTAGCCTATATACGGGTGTCACCGTGTTAGCTTAACCGTGAAACGAGACCATTATATACGTGTTAACTGTGCAACCTTGTAATGTGTAATTGTTGCACACCATTATTGATCTCTTTTATTGGCTATTGAGATTGTACGTGCTATTGATTGTGCGTTAATGCTTGTTTTAAACTTCATATTTCCAGCACTGGACACAAATAGGAAATAAACCATGCTATGCTAACAGGAGTCTACTGAGAAGCAAGCTGATTTGGTCAAAACACAAAATAAAAATGAGCGGTTGTCCCTTATGGCGGTGATACGTTGCCATCTGCAATTAAGGAACAAGAAACACTAAGAAGGTTTAAAAAAAGATTATACGACGTGTTTATTGCCCCATTAAGTAATATGATGAATGGAGAATAAGAAATAAACAGAAGACAGATGGGCTATTGAAGCACGAAGATATTGTTACATTCGTAAAGGTTCAACATATACAATGGCTGGATTACCTAGAGCGGAAGGATGATCAGACTTTGCCAAAGAAAATCTTAAGGACACAGATATACAAAGCAGAAATAGGAGCCGTCCTAGGATAAGATAGTTGGATGATGTGTTGGAAGATCTAAGAAGAATGGATTTGAGGGGGATACGCTGAGATGGCAACGGATAGGAGACATTGGAGAAGACTGGTGTTGAAAGCCACGGCTCACGTTGGGCTGTTCTGCTAAAGGAGAAGAAGTATCCAAGCCACACGTTATTTTAATTAATATATTATGTTTTCTCAACTCCGTCTTGTGACTTCTAATAAATTCGTTAGGCGTTTCGGAACGGTCGTTCCATCTTCAGACATGTCTGTGTAGGTCAATTGTCGCGGGACTGAATTTTAAGGAGAGTAACAATTGTCTTGGGTTGTGGCACTGGATTGTGGCACGGGTTTAATTACTCAGTACTGCACTGTGGATTGTTTAATCGTCGCAGGCCTGAAATGCGGTGCAATTGAACAGTCGCGACGAATTGTGGCAAGATACAATATATTGTCGCGGGTCTGAAGTGTGATGTGATCATAGTGGCTACGAATTGTGATAGGATTCAATTGTCGCGCGGTCCTGAGATGTGGCAGGATTCAGCGAATTGCTCCCATACTGCATTGTTGCACTATTCAACTGTTGCCATGCCGAATTATGGCAGGATTCAATTGTCACTGTTCTGATTTATGCGAGGATTTAATTGCTGTCATTCTGAATCGTGGGACGATTCAATTGTCGCCTTTCTGAATTTTAGCAGGAGTCATAAAATTGTTCTAAGGCTTTCACGGCCGGTGTCACTTGTATAAGAAGAGTTTACCGGGCTTTTTGGCCGTGGTCTACGGTTTAATGACAAACTAAACGTTTCGACAGCACCACTGGCTGCCATCATCAGGGAAATTCAAAGAATTCAAGACCTCCTAAACGTAGGTTGTTATCGTCAGGCCCACAGTACTGTGGTAAAGGCGATGATGGCAGCCAGTGGTGCTGTCGAACCGTTTGGTTTGTCATTAAACCGTTTACCACGGCCAAACAACCCGATAAACTCTAAACTCTTCTTATACAGCAGGAGTCTATTGTTACCTTTCTGAATTATGGCAGGATTCAATTGTTGCTATACTGAACTGCGGCACGATTCAATTGTCACGTGTGTGCGACACGGTAGGATTTAATTGTTTCTACTGAACGGCACAATACACACGAATAAAGTAATTTAAACTAAACTGAAAGAGAGAGAGAGAGAGAGAGAGAGAGAGAGAGAGAGAGAGAGAGAGAGAGAGAGAGTGAGTGAGTGAGTGAGAGAGTGGTGTGAAAAGAGCATTGTTTACGTGATAACCAGCGTGTTGTTTACTGTTTATGTAGTGAACGTGTCAATGTTGTGTACGTAGTATGCATTACTGCATAAGCAAAGTTAATGTAAACATCAAGTGATGTTGTGCAACTTCAGCACATTTAACCTGCTCACGAAGCATAAATTGTTACAGAATGAACTGTCGTTTACAATCGTTGTGACGCGCGCGCGCGCGCGCGTGTGTGTAGTCATGAAGTTTCTGAAATATCCAAATTCAAATTAGTGTTAAGAATACGGTGGCGGCCTGTCCAATGCTCTAATTACATTACAACTGTAAACAGATGACAAAGACCGACTGCTACATACATACTCGTACACCCTTGGCTCTACAGCCCAGATCGAGTTTTGACCTCGAAAAGAAATCGCCTCCACTTATTCCTGTCCTCAGCCATTCGCCACCAATTCATTGCGCCCAGCTTTCTCGCCTCACTGCCGACCTGGTCCAACCATATGTTCTTCGGTCTTCCAATCTTTCTTTTTCCTATTGGGTTGTGTTTCATAATTCTTTTTGCCGTACATTCGTCACCCATTCTCTGAACGGGTCCTGCCCATCTTAATCTATTAATTTTGGCAAATCGGACAACTGTAATATCATTGTACTTAGCATATAATTATTAATAAATATAATTCATTATTGTTTCTCTTCCTCCAGACTCCGTCCTGTTGAATTGGCCCACAAATCCTTCTCAGTAACTTCCTTTCAAACACAGCCAGTCTCTGAACATCAATTTTCTTGAGTATCCAGCACTCAGAGCCCAGACAGCCCAGAACGCACAATGTTTGAACGCCTAAAACGGAATAGATTGTGCTATGATTTAGAAACAGAATTGAGATTGAGATTTAATAAAAAATTTATATTGTACGATGTACGTTAAGTAGCGAGCCTAAGGAATAACAAACACCTATTTGTGAATACAGTGATGAGCAGGGTCGGATTAGTAGCGCGTGGTGCCCTATGCTGCCATCAGACTGGTGCTTCCCCGATTCAAAATTCAACCTTTTGTCCATTATTTCCACTGATAAATGTCATACACAATTTCTAAAGTTAACAATTATTTTATTAAACTATCAAATATTTAGCTAAATAGTGATTACAATGAGCATAGTAGTACTTAAGCTTAGAAAATACCAATTCATCCATTTTTTTCTGGATTTTACCTTAACGAAGCCTTGTATAATTTCTTCTAAATTGAGCGATTCGAGTATCTCGCTTTCAATATTCAACCTTACAAACGAAGATAATCTCTCATCTCCCATAGTTTGAACTCAGCATATCTTTAATGCGTTTTAATACAGAAAATGATCTTTCAGATTCGCAGTTAGCTATTCGAATCGTCAAAAGCAGACGATAAGCAATATGTATATTCGGAAATACATCAGTCATTTTACAGTCAATAATCCAGTTTAATACTTTGAGCGGACAAACTGTAGTACCATGGAATCTATCATCTTCATTCAACCATTTGAAAAAAACTTCTTTCTTGCGATTTTACTCGTGGCACAAAGCGCTTTAATTCTGTTAGAACATCGTTATTCAAATCGATCGAGTAGACGTCTATAAGAGCTTTCGCTTGATTTTCCAACTCGACACTCTCCATGACTAATAACTGCATAAGGAAACCAAACAATTGCGCAATGTGATCATAAATAAGCTTTGCTTCAGCTGGATGGTGCCCTCTCTGACAGGCGAGACCCAGGAGCCCGGTGCTGTAGCATACCCTAGCATTATGGATAATCCGCCCCTGGGTACTGGGTATCGTCTATGGTACAGCTGTTGTGGCAAAGAAGACGGGTTTTCGTCGGTAGGCTGCCTCTTATAATGGAGTCCGATTCAACTCACTGAACACGTACGGGCGTTCGTAGGAAAACATCCAGTACGGACAAAAGTCATAATTGACAATCAAATGGTCCAATAGCTAGCACATTTTAAATATTAAGACTGTGATTTAACATACGAGAAAGACAAACATGTTTTAAATAATAATGGCAAATATCGAAGTACATGTAGCATTATACGACGAACTCTGAAGGGACAACGATGAGGGATACTCAAATAAACGTTTTATAAAATGATGGCAGTATCCTCTTTGTTGGATGGATCGCAATCGTGGGCCCCAAGGAGAAAGGAGACTTTAGTCTTGATGGATTCCTCAGAAATGATATTTCTTCGATCAGTCAAAGGTTGTACAAGACTTGAGCGTACAATGATATAAGACAGTAGGCTAATTAGGTGACTAACCGATAACAAAAATAACTTCATGTGGCATAATAAAAGATGGAGGGCCCATGTTATATACATGTGCCTGGATAGAATACTCAGGCAGGCTAAAAGCCTGTGGGAAACCGAAGTGTTGGGAGACTGAGGATGAGATGGTGAGTGTCTAATTCTGGCAAACAAGAAAAGAAGTTCAGAAACAAACAACTACGACAAAGGAGCAGACTGTCGCTTTAGGAATCATATCTGCTTCTAGCTTCGTTCGGGGCGACGAACTAGTTACTACTTAGTACTCACTACCTAGTTAAGTAGTTAAGTAGACGGTACTTAGTAGTAGTTAGTTAAATAGACGGTACTCACTACCGTCTCTTAAGGAAACATTTGTTGTGTTGGACAAAGAAGCTAACAAAGTAGCCTAGTTCTTGAAACAAATTACCTGCTAGCAACCGGTAGAGCTTGTCTTAGGCGCCAGGAAGGGAGTCAGGTTAGAAAACGAATATGACATTTGTGAAAGATGCAAGAATTTCAAGTAATCACAAATAAATGATAAATATATGTGTTTCCAAATCGATGCTCTAATTCTGCTGATAACACACGTTTTTACGCTTTAAGCGGTGTCCCAAGGTCAAAAAATGTAAATAGAAAGTTAAAAATTGAGACATACAAAACCACCTTAAGACCCATTGTAATATACGGAAGTGTGGCGTGCACGTTGACAGTTAGGGAAGAGAGTTAGCTTAAGAAATGGTAAAGAAAGATATTGTGAATGATTTATGGTACCAGGAGGGATGGAGACATATGGAGAATACGCGCACACCAAGAGCTGGAGAGAATTCTCGAGGAGCCACATATTGTTAATGAGATTAAAAGAAATAGAATTACTTGGGCAGGTCATAAAAGGGATGTAGTTTGAGAGATCGCCTACGAAACGACGACATAAGGAAAGACCCGAAGTTACAATCGGTTTTATGAGAGAATAAAGGAATACAGACAGAATTGGAAGTCTCACGTGGAACGCATGGTAGACGCGCGTATTCCTAAACAAGCGTTTCAATAGCCTATAGGCCAGTGGGGACGAGAGATCGTGGAAGACCCTGGAAAAAATGGTCAGAGACTCTGTGAAGTCGAAACGAACTATAGCCCAAGCCATGAAGAAGAAGAAGAAGAAGAATATACAGCGGATGATGGACAGTAGAATTGTGAAGAAAGCATTCAATGGAAATCCAGGTGGGAGAAGAAGAAGAGGAAGATCTTGGAAAAGACCTCCGAGTTTCTAACAACAGAAAACCTACACCAGTTGGGAGTAGGGCAGTAGCACCTACTAGCGCACAACAGAGACGAGTTGTGTTGGAGGCCCGCGGGCTGTACAAGGCCAGTAGCGCCGACGATCGTCATCATCATCGTTAACGTACACACATTAAAATATCATTATCATCATCTTCACAACAATACGACATAGGCAAGGTGCTGCCTTGTTCCCCCACGTTCCTCCACCCATCTCTTCCTAGGACTAGCAACACACACCTGCGTCCTACACGGTTCTTCTTCCAGATTTGTTTGGTCAGTCTGGAATCTGACGTTCTTTCCACCGTTGTTTGTAATCTTTTAATTTTTCATTCAAGTTAAAAACTTGTAAACAGGATAACCACCGTTGCACACCACTATAGAAAAATTATTCCGATTAGCGCTTTTAAGCTTCACAGCTCATTGTTAAATCGGAAATAACAATAATAGGACAAACAACTTCTTCATGTCCCCACTTACCCCATCCCCCGTACACATTTTTGTAAATAGGCTATAAGTTAAATGTCCTTTCTGGTTATTATTAACTAGCGAGTTCGGTCACCCATGTCTGTACTGTTACATCGCTTTCTAGTAAATTCGATGTGTGTGTGTGTGTGTGTGTGTGTGTGTGTGTGTGTGTGTGTGTGTGTGTGTGTGTGTGTGTGTGTGTGTGTGTGTGTGTGTGTGTGTGTGTGTGTGTGTGTGTGTGTGTGTGTGTGTGTGTGTGTGTGTGTGTGTGTGTGTGTGTGTGTGTGTGTTACGATATGGCGATGAGCTGTGACGATTAAAAGCGCTAATCGGAATAATTTTCTATAGTGGTGTGCAACAGTGATAATTCTGTTTGTGATTATAACCACTAACACAACTTTATTAAATAAAAAACTTGTAATTCATTAATAATTACAAATTATTAAAAACATGTGACTATTAAAAATTACCGGGAGTCATGGCCCGTAAGGAAGCATGCCCTCTACTTGACTTACCCATCTACAGGCGGCTACCCTATAATGGGGAATTAATTTAATTCACTCGCAACTTTCAAAGAACACAGCCGATTAAGTTAGGTAAGTTCCAGACGATCTGTGGGACAGTCGACCGTATTTTTAGAAACAACATACGTCGACATACAAAATTAAAGTTCTACGAAGTCATGACAGTCCCTGCACTGTCCTGTAGGTGTAAATTATTAAAATATTAACACGAAAATAAATAACAGATAAATAATGTGAAGAATAATGTGTTATTCTTTATGTGGAGAATAAAATCTTAATAGAAGCAGGGAAACCGAGAATAGCTCCTAGAATTGGCCTGATCAATTGTGGAGTGCGACAAGAGTGTCCATTATCACCTTCTCATTTTAATTTATATATTGACGATGCCATACAAAACTGGCAGATGTATCTTGCGGAGCATTTTATGATTGGCCACTCTGCAATTAACACTTTTTATTTGCGGACGATCAGGCTATTCTGTCGGACTCGGAAAAATATTGCAGATAGGGATACATTTGTTAAATCGAATCTGCAAAGAGTCTGGATTGCAGATATCCACACCTAACACCAAGGTGATGGCTTTTCGTGGAACTGACCCAGTACGGGCAAAAATTGTTATGGATGGTACTGTCCTGGAGCAAGTTAACAATTTTGAATACCTGGGCTACAGTGTGCTTCTAATGAATCCAACGACGTTGTGAATAAGTTACATAAGTTCAACCTTATGTGCGGGACCATTAGGTGAACCCTTAAGTCAGCAAGTAAAGGAACACGCCTAAAATTCTACAAGGTGATGGCTCTTTCCACACTTCTTTATGGGTCTAAGAATTGGATTTTAACGAAAGGCCAGGCCAGTCGCATCCAAGTGCCTGAAATGAGATTTCTCAGGCACGTGGCAAGGCCCAGTATTGGCTGAATTGGTGGGAACATCTTTTCCCGAATGGATGACTGCCGCATCCCCAAACAACTATGGAACTATAAGCCGATTATCACGGAGAGGTGTGGGACGTCCGAGGAAGCGCTGGAGTGACCAGCTCTAATCTTTACCTGTTTGAGACCGGAACAAACCATCCTTGGTTTAATCCTTAAAGATGATGTTGATGATGATGTTGACGACGACGACGACGACGACGACGACGATGATGATGATGATGATGATGATGATGATGATGATGAATAACGTTCCCCATAGGAGACCTCAAAGAGTTGGTTGGTAGTGCTTGGGAAGAGATAGGTCAAGAAGGAATTACGTTGTGGAGTTGTGGAGACAGCGACAGGAGTCGGTAGTGACCAGTCTGACAGCGACAAGCTCTACGACTTCAAGCATTCTTAACCGTAGAATTGTATTTTCAAGAAGACGTTCTTACAGCAACAATACTACTTAATTTTACCGTAACAATTATGCCAATGTTGGGTAATTAATTCGCAAAATAGTAAGTTATTTTACCCAAAATTGAATTGTTTATCTTATCTCACGTCATGTATCGCCATGGAGATGAGGGATTAACCCAAAAACTGTTGGAAATAAATCAATGGACAGCGCACTGCATGATGTAAAACTGAACGCACAATAAAATCCATAACTCATCACTGATATAAATAGGCTAATTGTGTAGGCTTATAAACAAACATCCATATTATACATAATCAAACAGTAGTTACTAATGCAAGTACTATGTATTATTGCTATCGCTTTAATTGACCTGACGCACGTTGCACTGGCTGTATCAGTAGCTTCAGAGGTTTCAAAATGAATTAGGTAATTAAATTAAGGTCAATTAAGTCTACTTGCAGAAGTCACCATTATTTGATAAGTATCCTGCAAGAATATCAACGAGTTACTTATAAATAATTATAAGTAATAAGTATAATTAATTGAATTATAAGTACGAGTATATAAATACATATTTATATATTAAATTTAATTCAATATATAATAATAATTAAATTATTAAGTACATAATTATATATGTATGTATAATTAATCTGCATAGAAAGTATTAATTTAACTCTTAGCGTATGATAGAATGTTGCAATGAGAATTGGTTTAAGTAAAGATTGCATGTTAAAATTGTTAGATTAAGTTGACTTTTGACTGTATAAAAAATAATGAGTGTTGTGAAGTAGTGCGAACATATGCATAGGTATATGGCGAGTGCGCGTGTCCGGGTGTGAATAACTGTGTTACAAAATAACAATAAAAACGGATTAAATTAAATAACTTTTATGTAAATAAAATTTCTGATATGGAACTTACACTAGAATGTGCATAAAATAAAGACCTGTCTGGTAGTAATATTTGTTAATGATTTAAAGCACGAAATATATGAGTTTTTCCATTTAAAATATTTAATGACCCAAAAAATCAATAAAATTATACAGGTTTTATTTGGGTGTTTTACATTGTTCATAGACAATATTTTACTTGAAGAATGTTAATTGGACTGGAGCCGTAAGAGTGAGGGAACGTTTTGACCAATGAAATTGGCTAATACAGTAGTTGAGTTTAGCCTTGATGGGATGTAAGTCAATCTCAATTAGAACTCAGAAGAAGCAGTCTCGTTTGAACTAAATAACGTGTAATCGTTTTCTCTGATTTAGGACGATAGGTCTATCAAGAGTGACGAGCACGTGTAATAAAGTTCGCGACTAAAATAATCTCGAGTGCTAGTACGCTACCGTTCCAGATTCTTCGCTTAGAGATTATATGAACACTTCAAGTTAGCCGGAATAGTGTATTGTTTTAGGCACCATACAAACCACTAATAAGTATTAATTCACCACTGTTTGTATTAGTTCACCACCCAACCCGGAAAACGACCTTGAACGCTGAGAGCAGAAGGAGATCCTAATTTTATTTTGCATCAGAAACAGTCAATTAATTTTATGTGTTATTATAAACTATAGTAAAGTATTTGTGCAATTTAAAAAATTAAGGAAATATTTAGTAAACCGAAGCATTCCATTATCTAAATATCGACTACTTATTCTATGCGACCTTGTACATCGCAATATATATATTCAATAATATATAAATGTAAAATTTTATTTTTTGGAACACAAAACGAAATTATTTACCACAATCAACCACAAAATGAAAGCAAAAACCCTATTAAGACCACCACACATAAAAAATCTGTATGTATCACATACTATACTTGCAACAAACTTAGGGGATTACTATCAACAAAAAGAAAAGTTTTTGTATACATAATCTTTTTATATAGGTCTATTTTTAGCCTTGTATTTCCTTCAGAATCCCGTTTCAAAGAACGTAGACGGACTGCTGGAGAAGATCTTCACAAAACTGAAACTTCAGGATTATCACTCATATGCACAAAGACGTAACTAGAGAGTACAACATGATATGGCCGATTTCAGACAAAAGTCATCAGAAAGTGGGTGAAAAACAAACTTCATAGACGAAACAATTCTTATGAAAGAACAATTCTCGTAAGAGCAAATACGGTATTTGAAGAATTATTTTAGTGCTTTATAACAGTATTTTCAACTGACGATCCTCCTTTTGATTTCAAAAAGGATACACCTGTCTATGCACCCCGCGACCTTATCTTGGAAAACCAACTCTATAATAATTACTGTACTTATTTTAATAAGTAAATGAATAATGCTGGTATTTCAACTGAGAATGACCTTGTTCTGAGAAACCTACGAAAAAATGTTTCACTGATTCATAAAAAATATATAATATACGAGATTAGATCAAAAAATTCAAGCAGTTCTTGTTTATTTAAAAAAATATGCCTTCATTCATCGACACTTATACTGCCCCTTCAAAGTAGTCTCAGTCAAATGTAAGACGATTAAGCTAGCCGTTTTTCAGTTTTCAAAATATTTGAAGCATGTGTAGAAGCCATGCGGCAAAGCGTGAAGCGACGGCAATTTTAATGCCTACCTCCACAGAATGGGAAGGTGCAAAGCCCAGCATGCCAATATGGTGACTCTCCCCATGAAGATGCCTTGCACACTTTTTTAAAGTGCTGCAGATTCACAAGAGAGAGAATGGTACTGGAAATGGAGCTCGGGGAGTTCACGGCCGAGAGCGTAGTTGCGC
Organism: Magicicada septendecula; assembly: GCA_034769895.1. Classification (NCBI taxonomy): domain Eukaryota; kingdom Metazoa; phylum Arthropoda; class Insecta; order Hemiptera; family Cicadidae; genus Magicicada; species Magicicada septendecula. Next base: position 355,061,672 of record CM068373.1, read on the forward strand.
TTATGCTTCGTGGTAAGGCGGAACGGGACCGCATCTCTGAATTTGTTCAGTGGGTTCTACTAGATAAGAAAAGACAGGTCCAAATTGCACCCAACGGGTAGTAGAAGATAAGGGACAACTAGGATCCCAATAAAGGCTCAATATGCTTCATCCTGAAGTAATACGCTAAGTGGTTTCAGGAAGGATACGAATGCCTGAATTAGAGGTAGGTTTTTAGTGGGTGAGAGTTCCACATACTAGGGGAACACGTTCTCCTCTGATAAAGCATTTCCCCCTCTATAAAAAAAATTATTATTGTTGTTATTATTATTACTACTACTTCTACTACTACTACTACTACTACTACTACTACTACTACTACTACTATTGCGAAAGCTGAGTCCCGAGGTGACTCCATGCCGTGGACAACAGGGTTTGTGGTTTTGGTGGGTGCGAATCCCACAAACCGTAGGACTGCAGACCCTCCTGCGGCAAACATTAGTTTTCCACAGTCTCCCTCGTAAAAAACTACTACTACTACTACTACTACTACTACTACTACTACTAATACCATTATTATTATTATTATTATTATTATTATTATTATTATTATTATTATTATTATTATTATTATTCAATTAACACTCTTAAAAGAAGGACTACTTTATTGGCAATATACGAATGCAGTAGTTGAAACTAAGACATTATTTATAAAGTAAATTATACTATAAGACACTGGTCTCTTAAAAAAAGTAAAAGTGCATATTTATGTATATAAATTTGTAATTATAATTATTACTTAATGGACAGAAAATTTGAGCCTCTCATGCTATTATTTTAAGAGGTAATATAAATTTCGTCTTCAATTAATGAACAAATTGTGTGTGTGTGTGTGTGTGTGTGTGTGAGCGCGTGTGTAGTCATTAAAATAAGTGAGTAACTTAAATAAAAAGTAAACACTTTTTAATAAGTACATGTTTTTATTTAATATAATACCTATTCAGCAGCTCGTTCTATCGTGTTTAATTATTTTTTCTTCTTCATTATTGTTATCTTGTAAAAGTAATATATATTGTAATGCGTACCATATTATCAACAAACAAAAAATATCCTTCTTGTTAAAACGAGGAAAACGCATTAGCCTATTGTTTACACAAGCGAGCGTGCGAGCGAGACTTTTTGATCCGTAATTCTGATGTACGGTAATTAAAACCTGTATAAAAATACTTAAAACAAAAACACTCTATTCTCAAGAAATTTTAGGAAATCAACTATTTTAATGTGCACAAAAATAATGTTCAGTAGCCTTTAACGAATCGCAATTCTGACCGAATTTCGTTTCATTTATGTAACTTTAACTTTTCTAAACATTAAAAGTTTTAGCAAAGCTATTTTTAGCAATTTCTATTTATAAGTCTACGGAAAATAATCTTTAAAAAGTGATATTAATTTAAATAATTCTTTTAATTTCAAATATTATATTTGATACTTTTATATGAAAATAAAGACAACTATATAATTTGAAATTTTTTAAAAGCAAAGATAATATGATAATATTAGTAATTTGTTCATATTAATCTTGTGTTTTATAATTTTTTTAAATTAAACAAGCACTACAAAATATTTTTATATCTTTCTGTAGTTTTGTTTTAATAGTCATGTAACAGCTGATTATTGTATCCATTCGAGTGGGTATCGAAATCTCGCCTCTTACCTGGTTTGTAACAGCTGTCTCTCAGTCAAATCACTCACACAGAACGCGTATAACTGTGGTCACTGAGTCGAGGGACAGTACCATGTACTACTACACTGACTGTGGACTGTATACACTTAGCGTTGCTGCCTCGGCAACGGTTCCCCCACACCGCACCACAGTGAAAACAAACCCTTCCTCTCTGTTTTGCTCTCGATCGCCTCCACGCTAATTTATCAAGTTTCCTGAACTAATTACTTGTATGCAATTACGCTAAATTGTGTTGATATTTACAATTTAGTTCCGTTAACTGTTTATAAATAGTGTCGGAATTTTGTGTTTATAAACAATACATAAAATACTACGTTTCAAATGCATATATAAAAATAAGCATATTGAAATCTGTTTTTTATGATGTCTTTTACTGTGAATAAAGTACAATGTCTGCACTGTTTTATTAATTTCTTAAAGCAATAAGTATTGAAAAAGGAGGTAAAGAAAAATGTATGTAAAAAAACACTACCTCCATTTGCTATTTATAAGTCTATGGAATATAAAAAAAAAAACACATCATTTGTAAAACAAATCTACAGAGAATTATAAAAATGTGCTATATGTGCTTGATTAGCTAAAAACATAAGGTATAAAATAAGATTAAGATGAAAAAATATTAGTATTCTCATACCTTTAATTCTTTTTAATTTTTAATTATAAAGTCATCTTAATATCCAGATAAAAATGTCAAATATAAAATTTGATTAAATAAAAGAAGTTATGTCAAAATAAAAGAAACTGACTAAACTCTGGGCTATTGGGCCGTGGTCCACTCCTGTTGTTACTAATATACGTTTCGGCCTCTCCTATGGAGGCCATCTTCAATATTCAATAACGATTCTCTGACACGGTCTTCGATAGTAACCACAGCACTCTGTCAAATCAAATCAAAGAATTGCATTTGTATTAAAAACCGTGTTTTACTGAAGCTGGCCTCCAGGGATGAGGCCGAAACGTCTGAGAAAAACATCCTTCAGAATGATAACTATAGCAGACACGGCCCAATAGCCCGAATCTTAATTTCAACAATTATGACCCCGGCCGTGAAAGCCTTAGAAATGTTGTAAAACATCCTTGGTGCAAAATAGGTATAGGTTATGTTTATTGATATAAATGATAGTAATAATTTTAGCGTAAGCTACGGCTGCTGACAACATGGATGAAACAGCTGCTTGTTAGTGGACACGAAATCACGTGTCACAACGAGATATAGTGCACACGTCCAGCGTCAATAAATATCAAGAAAGACGGCTTGTTACGTGGTTGCCATGGTGATGCGGTTATGCGGTCTAATCTTGGTGACTACAAGTTGATAGTAACTAATATTTGATTTGATTTATATAAATTTCAACTTACTAAGATTTGTAAAGCGGTGTTGCATGAGTATAATCTATAATGAGCTGAGATTGTTACATATTACGTTAGAATTTTATATTATATTAATTTTATTTTTGTTTAATTTAATAAGTATTAATATATTAAGTAGTAATATACTTTTAGTATACTATGAATATTTTAATTTATCAATTTTATTTATGAGAATAGAAGTTTAACATTTGAAGTTTTATTTGTGTGTGTGTGTATATATAGATATACATATATAAACCTGACGCACATGTCACAGAGTAATCTTTATCTTCACAGGTTTCAATCTGAATTAAGAAAGTATCTATTTTGATTTGATTATAATATTGTTACGACGGTCTCACTATGGTACAGTGGAAAACAAAATGCAAAACACCAATGTAGTCACTAAAAACCAGCTTTAATTATAACAATTGACAGTTGTAACCAACAAATTATTCAACAAGATTATACTCGTACAATAAGTCAAATTAAATTTGTCCACACGCAATAATAATGTCAACTAATAGAGTCCCGCACAATACTTTTCACTAATAGCCACTTGAAACGCGCCGAGTAATCGCCCGAAGTAAACTGAAAACTAAGCGGCAGGTGTGTGCTATTTATAGTCTGCAAAGTTCCGTAATATGCGTCCTTAACAAGCACTCAAAAATTCTAGAGAATACTTTATAACGTTTTACCTACGTTATAACATCGGGAACCTGTGCTTAATTGCCTCGGATCAATTGCATAGGCTGCCATAGTCGTAACCAACTTCTAATTATTAATTTTACAAGCTGTAGTTAGAATTAAAGGAAATTTTACAGGGGTGTCTGATGATTTATTCACTCAGTATTATGTGTTATGTAATGACATCTCTTTATTAAACGATTTCTTTAACAGCTCTACATGAGGTTTTCACCATAAGGTTTTCTTAATATATAGTTTACAGTTTACAACATATTTTCTGAAGGGGCCCTCAAAATAAGGAATGTTATATGCTAGCATTTTCCACGGATCCGGGATATTAAACTGGTTTGTAAGTAAAGCTCACTTACTCATAAACTATCTTACTATTTGGGGGGCCATTTGAAGAATGTACTTAATTTAACTTTTAGCATCAGTGAAGCTTTATAATATAAGCATTACTTGCTACTACAAATATTTTTAGTCGTATGACATATTACATGTTACAAAGTGACTATTATTAAAGTCTTTTATATTGTTATTTAAAGTGTCTTTTAATAAATCATTTGTTTGAATGTTAATTAACCACGGAAGACAGGCTTCCGCGTCACCTTGCTATTCTGATGTTTACTCCGTGTCCTGCTCCTTGGTTCTTAGGGTGTCTACAGATGGTCGATCTTTATTGTAGTTTTCTTTCCTGCTGAAGTTCCTGAAGTGATTCGGTCATTATGAAGCTGGTATGCTGTTCTCAGAAGGCTGGTAGCTAAGCCTCTTTAGTACTATAACTCAAGTTAATGTTTTTGTTTGCCACAGAAATGCACGTCACAACATTATTGATAAAAGGTTCTCACTTTAGGTACCTCGTACCTTTTTATTTTAAAGAAACATTGATATCTTACACACTAGTCAGTAGAGATATCATCCCGCACACTTATTTATTCCTATTTTTTTTTATAGATTACATGTTTACTTTATGACAGACTAATTTACCGCTACATTCCTCTGCACATTGTTAAATCTACACTTAAAAAAAAAACAAATATTGTCGTACTTTTGGGGCATGGTTCCAGTAAGTACTGTTTACAACGAGAACGCTCCATCTCGACTGATTTACTATGTTAGGACAGGTAAGTTAACTGCGCGGAGTTTACGCTTCACCATAAAATAGTTCCACATTTATTCGATAATTACGGTATTAATGTTTGACCTATTAATTATCCAAAGATATGCTTTACTTCAGAATTAATTATAGTATACTACTGTGTTATTGTTTATTTATTTATTTAATTGCAATTTATAGGTATTATTAGTTTTGTTTATGGGTCTGTATGCAAGTTGATTCCGGTTACCGCATGTCAATGCATGGTAAATTATTAAAGGGTATTCTTACCTTTATACTCGCATTCCTTTTGGCCTTTTAAATCTCTTTATTAAATATATTATTTTGAGTAAGTTCAGGGGTTTAAAATTTGTTTAAATGTGCGATTTATTAAAATTTGAATTTCTCTCCTTTTTACATTACCAAGTTTTTTTTTACTTTTTTTTTATTAATGAAATCGTCACAACTTCAGCGCGGCATGGCAGAAACACGCACCGGCAGGGCTAGTCGAGAAGCTTATAGAACGACACCATCGAACGCACGAGAACATTCCGCATTACGTAACAATATAAATCTTAGGACGATTGTTGGAAGTTGTGACTTGTATGTAGCTGTATGAGTACCATACGAAAGAGTGAGATATTAGAGACTAGTAAGCTCTGTGGGCTGCAGGACTTGCTCAGACTTTTACAATATTTTTTTAATTTTTACGTCAATTTTTGTCTCATAACGCCCCCTAAAGACAAAACTTTTGTAAATAAACATTACATTCTAGCCTGGATTAACGGTTATTCTCTTTACCCTGATATCAAGCATGCATTTTTACAATTTTCTCAAAATGTTTATATTTATTTTGTCCTTAAATTTTGTTTTCTCAAACTGAATAATACTACCAGATTTCGGTTAAAATTCCGTTGGTTCATTTGGTAACCGACATGGATTTTTGCGATGTTTTCAAAATATTAATAAAATTTTGTGGGGTAACTTGACGTTCCAAAATATTGAAGTTTCCAAACCTGAACGCTGTTAAAATTCAGTTTCGTTTGATATACCACATGGATTTTTGCAATTTTTTCAAGTTTTTTATATTTTTGCCCTACCATGCAATTTTTGGGTGAATGAATCTCTCAAAGGCAGCAGGGGTCTGTGGCTAACAGGTACGCCAAGGTTCACAAAAACCAGTTTGGAGTACATATTCTAAACGTATCGTCAGACATACTCCAAACTGGCAGACAAATAAATGCCAAACGGTCGACTTCAAACTGAAAACTTGTTTCGCTCTTCAGTGACAGAAATTTGAAATCTGTTATTGGAGAAGATAGTGTAAGACGTACACAAAAAAAATAAATACAAAATTAAGACGTAGAAACTACAACTCAAGTGCAGACATTCCATAAACTGGCTGGTACCACTAAGTGAGAGGGGAAAATGTAAATCAACTCAACAGGACACAAGACTTCGCGAGTAAGATGCTGTGTAGAATTCATATTTCTCACGTTGATTAATTGCAGTCGTTAGCACTTAGTACTTTCTAAAACTGTTCACCAAACTGACAGCAGCCGACAATACACACTAACTACAATTTATTGGTTTATTGGTGCGCTTATGTTAAAAGCAGCGTAGCGTAATATTTCATCTCGTCATGCGCGTTAGACAAACTACTTCGCCGGCCACATATAAATGTTTTGTACTGTTTTCTTCTTCTTCTTCTTCTTCTTCTTCTTCTTCTTCTTCTTCTTCTTCTTCTTCTTCTTCTTCTTCTTCTTCTTCTTCTTCTTCTTCTTCTTCTTCTTCGTTATTTTCTCTGCAGTATATATTTAATTGGACGAGCAACGCTACTTCTCAGTTTTAACTTCGCCGTTTGGAAATTGTTTGTCTGCTTGTTTTTTGGGGGGAATGTCCCATGATAACGTTTCAAAATGTCAGCCAATTTCTCGTAAAACTTGGCCCACGCTTGTCCGCTTCTCTACCCCATATAGAGGCTTGCTGAATTTCAGATGGATCTACCCAAAATCCAATATTGAGTGGGAGGGAGCAAAAGAAATGTAAGAGGTAAGAAGAAATTCGAGAAAATTTCAGAGCAAAACCGATGTGCGTGATATATATATTCCGCCGCGATGGAATATTTACAGCCAAAGATTTACCATTGAAGGGAACAGGGATATTTTCTTTGAAATCGCTTTACTGGCGGGAAATTTCGAGTTATGCCTGTTGAACACTACTAATTTATCATATCCAGAACTCTTTTCTTGGTAAACAAAAAGCAAGTATGTAATCCTAATTATATTGACATTTAGTCATGTATATCTGATGATAAATAAATTAAAATGCGTGTAAATATAATAAAATCTTATGGAGTATTCATATACTGGAATGTTTACAGGGTACTTCGGGCAAGGGAATTCCCAAATGCCCTTGTTTATTTACATTCACAGTTATGTAATGAGGAAATGACATAATACTCTACCACAAATTGAGTTCCGTATAAATAAATCAGAAAGCAAGTTGTAGAAGATAAAAAGAGTGTGTGAAGTTTAAAAATGCAGAGTTACCCTGTATGTGTGTAGCTCTAAAAAAAATCAAAATCAATTATAATAATTAACACAGTAATAAATTGTTTTTGTTATATTTTATTTATGACAAGATTTAGGTTTATCTTACGTAACATAATATTTGAATAAATTTAAATATTTATGTAACCACACACGTTTTCAGTAAAATTATTACTTCCATGTTCCGTAAGAAAATGGAAGTATGGTGATGGCGAAAAAAAATCGTGTTCGAGATAAGGGCTGAGTCTGATTGTACTACCCTAAAAACGTAAAAAAAGTCATTTTCCGTAAAGTGTCTGTGTGTAGAATTTTTTCTATGGAGAAAGATAATTACTGCAAATTCAAACAGAATCAAACAATTTTTTGCATGTATGACTAAGTTGTAGAGGACTCGAGGCCTATTGATTTTGGTGAAGATCGGTAAAAGAAGAGGTGTAGTTTACCTGCAACCTTTTACGTTTTAAGAAGAGTAAAGTAGTTAATTTTAATAAATAAAGTATCCTGAAAAGAAGAAATAATAATCCATAATCCTCATAATAATCCATTGTAGAAAGGTAGATGAAATATCTATAAATGGAAAGGGTAGTTAAAAGGGAGGGGGTAATTTTTTCACGTTTGGTATTGATTTAATGAGTTTGACGAAATTTAATAAAAATCGGTATGGAGAACCATACATGACTTCCATGTTCTGAGATTGTATATAAAATAATTTGGTACTGCCTTTATGCGCACCCGCAGTTATTTCGATAATGCTATTTTTGGGCTTCGATATGTAGTGAAAATCGCACATAATTTTATAAAGTGAAAGAATTATACAAATTTTAATTTTGTATGTAGCAAAATAGTTGGCTGGTGATTGCAATTGATTTCGTTTGTCATTTTTTAATGGAAAATGACTGTAGTAGTAATTTATCACCGGGTCGTGGCTGTGACATTAAAAATTGATTATGTTAGGTTAACATGAAAACTGAAATTATACATGGAAACCAATACGTGTGTAATGTAAAACTATTTTTTTTTTCTAAAACCACGAAAAACCCAACGCGAAGTAAGGCGGGAGTGGCCCAAGGGTCTATCCCTTGCCTATTATTATAGGCCTACATGTCACTTTTTTGTGGCAGAACTCGTTGTTTTGGTAAAATTCGTTTTCCGAGAAGTACTCGTTTTGTGAGTAACAAAAAACAAACATCCATTATGTACAATTTGTAGAGCATATGTTGTCATTCCTTAATACAGTGTTTTTGTTTTTTCATTAACCATAAATATTTGTATTTTTCATTTTGTATTTGCTGTTGTTTTTCCAATTTGTAAACTTAAAAACGTTAGGTTCTTTATTTTAAGTGTTACTCTGTTATACGCATTGTATTACACGTTTAATGTTATGTTTTCTCAACCACAGCTTTTATTTATTTTAGCAGTAAACTAAAAACCCAAAACCATTATTACCTAACTACCAAATGAAAACAACACGTATTTTTGCTTTACATTAAGAAATAGGGCAATTTTGCAATTAGTACACTTCCTCTTTTCCACCCCGTATATATATTGATACAATCGCATATTAAAAACATTGAAATGTATTGCGGGTACTCATACAGTTCCAATCATTTACTTGAATTCGGTTCGATAATTCCTAAAAAAATATACGTTATAATGGAATTTATTATTGATGTATATAGATGTTGATATTGAATGTGTAGATATAGTGGGGTCTTATTAAGTCAGGCCCCACGTTGGGTTCGTCAATCTATAATGTAACTATTATAAACTTGTATAGAGATATTTTGTAATTCTTCGAAGTGTGTGATTGTATTGATTGTATGATTGTATTGATTGTAGATACGCTCCGGTATCCACAACAATGTTGTACAATAAAATTTCCAAAAATGTAATAATTATTAGCAGTTTGATTGTGATTAATAACTGTGTGGGTATCGCTGTTTAAACCTTTTGATTTAAAAAGTATTTTCGCACTCCGCTGATTACCTCCCCACTTACCATATGTGGATATTGCTGTTCTGTTGGGTGACTGCTCCACTGTAACATACACTTTACACTTACAAGAGGATATTCTATTTGAATATCATACGTGATAAGCATGCACAATAATAATAAAATAACAACTGAATTATGCTTTGAATAGTAAGGAATATTCAAATTCTTCCGCCACCTTTTGATAGAACTAGCTTTGAAAAAATAAACTATTTTAAGTTTGAAATTAAACACTTTTTCCACTGGTAACAAAAATATTGAGGTTTATTAACAGTTTGGAATGCTATTAAATCTTTTGAAATTAACAATCAGTCACTAATAATTTTACAAGAAAATAATTACTATGAACAATTTTAAAAATGAAACTCTTCTTAACCTCAAGGCTGGTAACACTGTAGGTTATACAATAATTTTTATTTAGAGAGGTTATGTCCTCTTACATAGTTAAATTACCAAGTTCGTGTGATCTTTGAAGTGACATGATGCCAGATACAAGATGTGGTGTTTTATAACAATATTTAATAAACAATTAATAGAAAACAAACATACAAATGTTAAAATTGAAAATTGGTACCATATAATCGATAATTATGGTATTATCGTACGCGGGATCCAGTATATAGTAGTTACTTTGATAAACGAGTGCGTTGATTTGCACTGTTGAAATGTACTATTATTATTTAATAGTTAATTATAGAAATTATTTATTAACAAGAGAAAAAGTTATAATAAAAAAACTCTTGTGGTATCTTTCATCTGGTTTGTATTATTTGAGAACAGACTTATGACAAAAAGGTGACAAGTTGTTGTTAGTATTTTTAGGTTATCTAATAACGTGAGTAGTTATTAGGGTTAAAGATATAATTCATTGATTTCTTATTAATCTAGACATATATATACAATTCATAATACTTCTGATGCATAACTATCAGTAGAATAGAATATTCTTTCGCAAAAATTACAAATATTTATTTACCTAAGTCAAGTCAAAAACTGCATGAGTCAATTGAGCGACTATTTGCGGCACTCGTATTTTGTAATATTTTAATTACTTTTGACTCCTTTAATCATGATAAATATTAAAAACATTTACTTATTAAGTTAAAAATTGCGAAATAATTCTTTCGTCAATTCTGATGACTTTCATCAGCATTATTATACTTCGCTACTACTGATTAGCGTAGTATCTAAACAATCGTTTTTACAGAAGTTATTATTTCTGCTTTATTTTTAAATAATGAAAAATATTGTACTCCCTGGTTTATTTTCAACACAAAACTCGAAAATACGACCGATATTATACACTGGTCGTATTTAATTCGTATTCACTCCGCACTGTACACACGTTAATTCTGTGTGGTATGTAGGTTAGGTGTATGTAGTTTGACTTCTGTTTATGTGTCGCGCACAATTCAAAATAAACTTCTTCATCGATTTCGTCCGTCGAATGATACGTGTTGACTCGTTGATGATTGAAAGATGACTGTCACGCTCCTCCGGAGCGTCTCTGGCTTGTCTGCCGGTTTTCATTCATTTGATTGGTTGAATTCTTTGAACTCTCCGACCCAAAGTACCTTGATTTAGTAAAACTTTTAATTTATTACCAATTTTGTAGATGGGTTGAGATTAAAATGACGTAAGCACTGGTGCACAAAATAATTAAAAAGTTTATAATCATTATAACTTTCTTATTAGTTGTCTAATCGTTGAATGGTTGGTGTCAATAAATCGCGGACATCCTGAGCTTTAAATAAAGTCCAAACAAGATTATAATCCGTCCATTATTAATTCACTGCAACGATTTCACAAATTTTTATGGTGAATCTTATAATTAATAAGTTTATTATACCAAAACTTAACTAATTACACAAAAACACTTCTGATTAAACGATTTGAGTCCATTTCTCAACTGTTTAATACAAAAATTTGGGAATAATTATTATTCAAACAATGTTTGATGATGGCGTCTTAAGCGTCCATATTCGATTATTCACAATCGCCCTTAATACTATTATTCCTTATCTAATAACATTTGTTTTGTATTCTAATAATCATATAAATGTTTATTTACATTGGTTTACTCTTTAGTATATGCACAATGTTGTGTTTCACATACTAGTAGTCTTATCTAACTACCTCCTGATCTCTTTTCTTCAAATTGTCACTTTGTTTATGTTTTTTCTACATAAGGTATTTAATGTTGAAAATGCAAATAGTGTACAACTATAGTACCCAGTTCATTTAATATATTTGTTAGCTTTTAGCTGTCTGAGAACCCTTCAACTTCTAGTATTGAGTTTGTTTACATCAGGTCATGACATGGCAGTCAGTTATTTTTTGATAAATCAATAACTAAATTGTTATTATTATATTTGACATAGGTTCTCAAAGTAGTATCAGATATCCTTCTGATTATTGATAACATTTTTATTTACTTTTGAACACGTTTGGATGGTGCATTTTGCCTAAATAACTTGCTACATATTGTTTGTTTACATTCTGATTCCACCATCATGGTCATTTAGTTTTTAATAATTTGTCTATAAAATTACTATTCTTATGGTCATGGTCTGTTCTCATAGTAGTATTAGATGTCCTTCTTACTACTGGTAACACTTTCATTAATCTCTGTGTAAGTTTTAATAAGGTATTTTGCTTAACTAGTTGGTTACATTGCCTTTGCTTACATCTGGCTATTCATTCATAGTCAGTTAGTTTACAACATTTTGATCATAAAACTATTATTATTACCCTTATAATCTGTTCTCATAGTAGTACCAGATGTTCTTCTAACTACTGGTAATACTTTCATCAATCTTTGTACAAGTTTTAACAATGTATTTTGTTTAACTAATTTGGCATATTAGGTTCCCTTTCATCTAGCTTTGTGCTATCATATTTGGTCTGCTTTATTTGCAGTGTATTTCAATATAAGACACTGTTTATTAGGGTGTATCATTACTTATAATGAATCTTTGATTGACACAATTGTTGATGGTTGTTTGGTTTAACTAACATGTATGATTTTTTGTTTCATAGGTGCATTTCCTATGGGGTTACGTAACAATGTACAACATATTCTTATGCAGGTCTTTGCTACTACTATCATGACTTCAGTATGGTATTCTATTACAATAGTTTAATTGTTGATTAATACACATGTTTACACTATTTCTTCTAAACAATAATACAAATATTCTTAAACTAATGATAATACATTTCTTGTCATGGTTTGTACCTAATTTCTGTCACATTTGTTTGATATTTAACAAACTAATTTGTTTGTTATTGTTTTTTCTGGCCTTTCTTTGTATTGTATTCTGTTTTGCCGTGGCATTCAGTTACATTTCTTTTGACATTTACAAAGGTTTTTATTATCAGGTTCTATGAACAATAATATAACTGTTCTATCTTACATTGCTTGGTGGTCTTATGATTATCTATTTGGATCACAATCTTCATTAAACTAGTCACATTAACTGTCTGTGTATTTTTGACTATTTAATCCTTGATGTTTCCACTATGAAAGTAACACATTTTCTTTCGCTATAAACCTTATCACTTGAATTGTTTGTGGGGTTTATTAGGGTAGAATTAGTTAATTGGTCACAGGTTCTCACACTTACATTAAGTATTCACTATAACTGTTTGTGATTTCTTAAATATGTTAAACACTGTTTCTTCATAGTTGACAATCACTATTCTTCTGGTTACTAGTATTGTCTCTAGTATACTTGATGAATGATGATTTCTTGTATCGTCTATCCATTATCTTCTCTCTTCAGGTCATGTTTCCTTGTCCTTCTTCCTCCTTTCTTCTTTTCTTCTTCAATATTTCTTTGTAGTAGTCGTTGTTCCATAATATTTATATTTGTAAATAATTGGTTTGTCTGCCATCATTGTGGTTGCTCTTGAGTTGTCTCTTCTTTTATTTTACATAGTTATTTTGTTGGTTCCCCTCACTGTTGGAATCTATTGTCTTCTTTTACACTTTTGTTATAGTCATTATCTTTGTTGGTTCCCCTCACTGTTGGAATCTATTGGGCCTGGTTTCTAACATTTTATTTTGGCTCATGGTCATTTTCTTTCTCTATTTTGTGTACGATGCTGCTATGTTACACTTCCTTCTTCTTTGTTGGAATTTTACACTAATATATCTGTAGATACACACTTTTTGTTCACATATTTTTACTCACTTAGAAATATTTTCATGCTTTCCCGTCACTTGACGTAATAATTGCTTACTTTATGTAACTACCAAATTTGGTAACGTTACATATGCCTTCCTATAAGAATTGATTCATTCTGAATCAGTATACTTATTTTTCATTGAAGAATTCATCAATTGTTGTACGTTTCCATGTCGATTCATATGCTTTTTTTATATATATCCCTTCACTTTCTTCTATTTGAATCATAATTATTTCTCTTCTATGTAATTATCTCCCTTGTTTATTTAGTTCCCTAATTCCCTAACATAAGCTTAGCTGGGGCAGTTCAGAGCGGCTCACTTTGGCATTCAACTCCACTGGCCATACTAACTTCAATAAATACGGAGGCACATCATCTCCATCAATAATAATAAATGATTGCTGGCATTATTCATCAGTCAATTCATCTCAAATAATCAAAAAATATAAAGTGGTCGTTCTTTCGACAAATAATAAATATCCTTGGGATTATCTCACGCATCTGCGGTTTATACATTGTTATACTCTCTTTTTCTTGATTCAACTCAACTAAATTCTTCACATATTACAGGGATAGTTTGTTTTACATTTCATCACTGGTATACTCTCATGATCATCTTCATTAATATATTATTTTTTATTCTTCTTCGTCATCAATTAATCTCTTCTCTTTGTATCACATTAAACGTCATCTCATAATATTCTTCTTCGGGGTTTACTTCTTTAGATATAATTCATGAATATATTTTCTCATGGTTTCAATTGATATATAGTCCATATGGTATAGGCTCTCTTCTAGTAAAAGACACTAGAAAACATTGTGGTTGTGTGTTGTTTCTTATCTACATTAATACATTTCTTTGGGTTTTGTTCCTCCAACTTCTTATTTCCCTCTTCTTTCATTGGTAATAGTACGGGTATGATGGTAATCTTACTGTTGACGTGGCTCTAGGAAATATCATTTTGCCATGGATGTTGTGTGTCGGCCTCGTATAGTACTTCTATCTTTCATTTGTAGTACGGGTATGATGGTAATCTTACTGTTGACGTGGCTCTAGGAAATATCATTTTGCCATGGATGTTGTGTGTCGGCCTCGTATAGTACTTCTATCTTTCATTTGTAGTACGGGTATGATGGTAATCTTACTGTTGACGTGGCTCTAGGAAATATCATTTTGCCATGGATGTTGTGTGTCGGCCTCGTATAGTACTTCTATCTTTCATTTGTAGTACGGGTATGATGGTAATCGTACTGTTGACGTGGCTCTAGGAAATATCATTTTGCCATGGATGTTGTGTGTCGGACTCGTATAGTACTTCTATCTTTCATTTGTAGTACGGGTATGATGGTAATCTTACTGTTGACGTGGCTCTAGGAAATATCATTTTGCCATGGATGTTATGTGTCGGCCTCGTATAGTACTTCTATCTTTCATTTGTAGTACGGGTATGATGGTAATCTTACTGTTGACGTGGCTCTAGGAAATATCATTTTGCCATGGATGTTGTGTGTCGGCCTCGTATAGTACTTCTATCTTTCATTTGTAGTACGGGTATGATGGTAATCTTACTTGTTGACGTGGCTCTTGGAATTTGTTGTGCCTTAGATGTTGTGCGTCTTTCTCGTATAGTATATTTTTTCATTAGTAGTACGGGTATGATGTTAACTTTACTTGTTGACGTGGCTCTTGGAAATATCATTTTGCCATGGATGTTGTGTGTCGGCCTCGTATAGTACTTCTATCTTTCATTTGTAGTAATAGTACTATTATTTGTAAATACAATTTTCTTGATCCTTTACATAACTTCTTTGGGAACATATTTTTTCACATTACAAAATTACAATATAGTCAACGTTCATTTTCATAATTATATATTCACTTTTTATTTAATATAAACAACAAATAATTTTCATAGCAATATTCCATCCTTTCTTCATTAGTCAACATTTATTTTCACAATTAAATTTTCATTTTTCACTTATTAATAAACAATAATCTTCATCGCCACATTTCACTTTTTATCTTTATATATTTAATAATTATATTCACAAGTATATTTTCATCTTTCACTTAATATCAGTAACAAGTATTTTCATCGCTATTTTTCACTTTTATTTTTATATTTAATCTTTGATATAACGTTTCGTTGAATCTTGTGTCAGCATTATTGGTTATCATTATGGTTCGTCCCATATTTCAGTGTATTTTTTATTCATTTTAACCATAATCATCGCTCTCCTCTCTTCTTGTCGTTCGGACTTCTTCAGTATCCATACTCCTGTCCGTTCTTGACATATATCGGGCTATCATTTGGTTTTTCCATTTGAAAGCTATTAGGGCTTTGTCTGCCTTCCGTTCTTCTGTCTTCTTTTTCTCTCTCTCTTCAATGTACTTGTGTGCATTGTTCTCCTGGTTGTTGTTAGTACTGACGTTTGGTATTTCTTCCAATTCTGTTTGACCGTCATCTGTCTTCTGATTGGGTACTTCCATTAATTGGTTCCTCTTCTTCCTCAGTTCTCTTATTTCTCTGGCGTATCCTTCGACAATCCGGTCCCATTTCTCTTGATAGCCTTCCTTTTTCTTAAAATATCTCACTCTTCTTTTGGAAATCCGTCGTTGAAATGCTTTGTTGGTCATCTTCTTTTTCGTTGTCACACAATCTTCCTCCTCGTCCATTGTCATGAAACTCTTCCAATACTCCTTCCTGAAAGTTCCTTCTTCATGGTTGACGATTGGTAAGTTGACCATATTAATCAGACCGCTTCGAGTCATTTCAATTAACTCTTTTGTGATTCTTGCCTTTCTTGGACGCATGGTTCTTCTTTCTTCCATCTTCACTTCTTCTTTTTCCTTAATTATTTGGATCTTCTTCTCTTCACTATCTCCAGGCTCTGGACTCGCTTGTTCTATGTTCTTATCTTCAGGTACTTCTTCAACCTCCATTTGATCGTCTACTATTAATTCTCTTCTTATCTTCTTAACACTCTCTTCCGCCTCTTCACAACATCTTTTTATTGTCTTTCCTGATTGCTTATAATCATCCTTCACTACCGTGTTTATTGACTCCACGCTCTCCTTGTCATCTCCCTTTATTCTCTTATTCATTCGGTCTAATCTCCTATTGATCTCGTCAATTTTCTTGTTGGTTTGGTCGATTTTAATCCCCAACTCTGCAGACAAATCCACCTTCATTATGGCCATTTTCTTCTCCAATAGCTCTTCAGTCTTTTTCTGTCCGTCTTCCATCCTCCTGTTGGTTTCACTTATTTTGTTATTTAACTCCTCCTTCAGGGATCCTATGTTTTTACTCAACTCCTCCTTAGTGGATCAACTGGTTTCGTCCATTTTATTGTTCAATTCTTCCTTCAGGGATTCTATGTTTTGGTTTGTGGATTTCTGGCCTTCCTCTAGTCTTTTATTCGATTCCATCATCTGCCTGAACATTTCTTGCATCATCATGCTCTCTGTCTGCACAGGCCTCTCCGGTAGGTGTATTTCTAGTGGCGATCGCATGTGCCATGATGGCTGAGGCTCGAGAAAACGGCGGTCGCTGTAGCAGATTTAGCGTTACCCAGGGTGCACCTCTTGGAGGCCTGCTACGTTACACCCCACAGGTGTAAATTCCCTAAATCTGGGAATCAACCTCGATAAGAAACTATCTTTCAGCACCCATGTCACAAGTACGGCCGATAAGGGTCAGAAACGTATCAATCTTCTCAAGAGACTAACTGCTACCAAGTGGGGAGCCACTCAAGATGTTCTATCCACGGCCTACAAAACATACGTCCGTCCAGTACTTGAATATGGCTCGGAAGTCACCTCACTTGCTAGTAAAACCAACCTAAATAAATACGACGTTGTCCAGAATAACGCTCTAAGAATTATAACCGGAGGAGCAAAATCAACCCCAATAGCGGCCATGCAACTTCAAACTGGCATCGAGCCTCTAGATAGCCGGAGGGATAAATGCACGCTTAAGTTTTGGGAAAGGGCTAAGAGAGTGGATGGGAATCACTGGAATGGATACAGAAGTGCAACCCAACGACTCAAAACCCAAACTTCGCCTCTAACTCACGCTGAAGCTCTTATAAGCAAGTACCAACTATCATTGGACCGTCGGGCTCCCATACAGTACTACAATGCAGTGGCAAACGCTTTACCTGCAAAGCGGCTTGACCTAATCAGCCTAACAACCAACAAGGCCGAAGCCAACCCTATCGAGCTCAAGTCGTACGCCATAGAAACCATCAACCTTAGGTACCCTGCGAATGATTGGCTCCACATATACACTGACGGCTCATTCCTACCTGAAACGAGGGGAGCAGGCGCGGGATGGTTTTGTAGCCTCTTTGAGAATTCAACAGCTGTGGGAAGAAACGCTAGTAACTTCGATGGTGAGGTGTGCGCAGTCTACGAAGCTTCCAACCAGCTACTAGCCAAGACCTTAGCACCAGGAAAAGTGGTATTTTTAATCGACTCCCAGTCCACAATTCTTGCGCTCACCAGCAACGCTCCCACCGACTGCCTGAGAACAATTCAGTGCCGCGCGAGACTTGCAGAGCTGATGTCAACCGGATGGATCGTTACCCTACAGTGGGTGCCAAGCCATGTAGGAATTCCTGGCAACGAAAGAGCCGACGTCAAAGCCAAAGAAGGAGCAGAATCGGAGCAGCCGGACGTGCCGCTTACTCTTAGTAGAGCCAATAACCTCATCACCTCAGTTATAAACACCTCCACACAAAGAACTCTAAAAACCCTGGGTACTGGTAAAAAGTGGGAAAGTCTTGCCACCGTAGGACCAATACCGAGACACCTGGACAGAGCTGAGGCCGTCGCCCGTTTCCGCCTTACTACCGGACATGACTACTTGCAAGCTCATCTACACCGCATCGGCCTAGCTGAGAACGAAACCTGTCCGCTTTGCAACTCCGGAAGAATGGACGGAGAACACTTACGGGACTGCCAAGCACTCACATACCCGACCGACGACATAACCAATCGCTACTGGGAGGCTCGACGTCGAATGGTTGAGGAACCACGTACGGGCGTTGGCTAAAGAAAGAAAGGTAGGTGTATTTCTGGTTGAACTTCTTGGGGTATGACTTCCGGCTCCTCATCAGGTTGCTGAACCTCCTCCGCCGGTTCAAGTGGTTTATCCTCGAGTTCTAATAGAATTTCTTCAACATCTTCTGTTGATGTTGCCTCCTTCTCTTCTAGTCTGGCCTCCCTCTCTGCCTCTGCTGCTCTGTTTTTTGAGGTTGATCTTCTAGTGTACATCTTGTCGCTGGCAATGTACTTGCTGTCTCTTGACGGATTGGGTTATTAAATTATTGGTTAAATTGTCCGTTTTTTCCCTAATCCGCGCTCAGACGTTGGGCGCCAATCTATAATGGAATTTATTATTGATGTATATAGATGTTGATATTGAATGTGTATATATAGTGGGGTCTTATTAAGTCAGGCCCCACGTTGGGTTCGTCAATCTATAATGTAACTATTATAAACTTGTATAGAGATATTTTGTAATTCTTCGAAGTGTGTGATTGTATTGATTGTATGATTGTATTGATTGTAGATACGCTCCGGTATCCACAACAATGTTGTACAATAAAATTTCCAAAAATGTAATAATTATTAGCAGTTTGATTGTGATTAATAACTGTGTGGGTATCGCTGTTTAAACCTTTTGATTTAAAAAGTATTTTCGCACTCCGCTGATTACCTCCCCACTTACCATATGTGGATATTGCTGTTCTGTTGGGTGACTGCTCCACTGTAACATACACTTTACACTTACAAGAGGATATTCTATTTGAATATCATACGTGATAAGCATGCACAATAATAATAAAATAACAACTGAATTATGCTTTGAATAGTAAGGAATATTCAAATTCTTCCGCCACCTTTTGATAGAACTAGCTTTGAAAAAATAAACTATTTTAAGTTTGAAATTAAACACTTTTTCCACTGGTAACAAAAATATTGAGGTTTATTAACAGTTTGGAATGCTATTAAATCTTTTGAAATTAACAATCAGTCACTAATAATTTTACAAGAAAATAATTACTATGAACAATTTTAAAAATGAAACTCTTCTTAACCTCAAGGCTGGTAACACTGTAGGTTATACAATAAATCTTAGAACATGGAAGTCATGTATGGTTCTCCATACCGTTTTTTTGTACTTGTTACAATGATTGTTTCAAAAAGTATAATCTTACAAGAAAAAAATGAGTCATCAAAGTAACTTCATTAACTCAATCCTATAGGTTTATTAATCAATAATAATTAGCTATTATTAGTCCTTCTATCACTGCTTAGTAGTGAATGGTGGAGGAAATAGAGGGATTTTTTATGCTGTTGGAGGGACATTACAGATCAAATATCCGGCAACACTGTTACTTGTGCGTCCGTGGTTATACTTCCTCGAAACGAAAAGAAAGTATGTAATGCTCATTGCACTGTCATAATCAACCGATTCTTCGTATACTTTTGCATGCGTATTCATTCGTTCCTCCCCCCCCCCCATTGTTTTATAGATTAGGCACTATAATGATGTCTCTTTGTATGGATTTTCGATTGCATAAGGAAATCTACCATAAAGCGAGTTTGATTTCCAGACTTCTTGTTCGTCACTGATTGTTATAATTATTCTTCCATCGTTTTCGTTTTAGCCGTATGGGCCATGCAATGCGATAACACAACTTTCTTCACTTACTGAAGTTCTTTCCCACTTCGCCAATATTCCTTCATTCTCTGGCTCGCTCCTGCCCGTTCTTCTTCCGATACACATTTTGGTCCTGCTTGGTCCCTTTTTAGGATGGATTCCTTACCTACGCAATTTCCTTTCTGAACACTTCACTGTTTCCTATAACTTCTTCCCTGATGTCACATTTATCTAGGATCCTCAAGCACTTCTTTCACCCACGGTACTTCTGTCTTTCTGTTCTCTTTGAAGATAACGCTATCTTGTTAATGTTAATAATGTACTTTATTAATACTATTATTATTATTATTATTATTATTATTATTCGTAGTAGTAGTAGTAGTAGTAGTAGTAGTTGTTGTTGTTGTTGTTGTTGTTGTGTTCAAGTGTTTAATTGTTATTACGGCGGTGTAAGATGAATCTGGATACCCAGGCCACTTAAAAGAATTGAATTTACAATCGAAGTGGAGGCACTTAACAATGATTACTTTAGCAGAGTATAAAATGTTAAGAAATCTAATTACATTAGACTTTGTGTTTTCGTTATTAGTAGAGAGAGGGCGTGGCTCAATGTAGTGTTACGAATGGAGGCCCACAGCCCCCACGATAACGTCCAACGTGTGGTTTCTGTTTCACGAAAAAATATGTTCGTTTAATAAAATTTCAAGCGTCTTTAAATTTTTTTAAAAACACACAAACACTTGGTAACTTTCACAGTTTATTCTTAACCTCTGACAATTGTTTCAGCCTATTAAGCTATTCCCAAAGAGCAGCTAAGAACACCTAAAGAAAGAAAGTATAGGGTGGTGAATATGTGTTAAGGGTGTGTATAAAGACATGTGTGTGGAGTGTGTATGCAGGAAGGGGGTGGAGGAGCTAGTATAGGGAAGGTCAACTGACTGTAAAACCTAAGTATAATAGGAAAGCAGAATCTAAAAATTGAGTAAACTAAATAACAGCTTTTAACAAAGAAGATAGAATTCAGTCTGTTCTGTACTGACATAGGAATAGATTTAAACACGTGCTAATAATTTTTTATATAATGCGGTAATAGTTCCCAGTGGCAACCTGCGCTCTGGCAGCCACGAAACTTGCAAAAGCCAGGTTTTTTGTGTTTCTACGTAAACTATAGTTCAAAACTAGGTGAGGGCGCGAAAAATTCGCACTTTTTATATTTGAAACACAATGCTGCTTCGAGTTGGTTGTTTTTCCAGTGATATGCACAAAAACAGAGTATTAATGGAAAACGAGTTCTGCCACAGAAAGGGAGACATGTATAGTAACAGGCAAGTAGCTCGTCTTACTTCGAGTTTGGTTTTTTAATGTGGATTTCACAAAAAGCGAGGAAGATTAGTTGTTAGGTTCGTTTGCATGTTAAACCGACAACGTCAATTTTTCCTTCTTTACTTAAAAAAAAACTACCTTATTTGCCGGGTACGCAGCTAAATTAGACGTGGATTCCAGGTAGAAAATGAAAAAACTGCGTTATTTTCATCCTACAATTGGTATATTCCAAATTTTTCGAAAAACCTTTTTTTTGAAATCTTTTGCGTCCGCATCTGGTTTTGACTTGTAGTTTACGTAGAACACAAAAAACGCGGTTTTTGCACGTTTTGTGGCTGCCAACCCTCAGGTTATCACTACCTATTGCTTTAAAAACTGCCAAGAAATATCACGAAACTAAAACAATAGTTATCACTAACTATAATAAATTATCCCGACACGAAACACAATTATTTTAAATAAAATTTTTAAAATTCTTACCTTACTGCCTGAAACGAGTTAGAATTTTGATAGAATCGCAAAACATTATGTGGGGTATCAAATTAAAGGTAATTCGAACTGAATACAGTGTTCACTTTTGAAGTTTAAAAACTTTAAAACATCAGGATCTAAAAACGAGATCAAAAATCTTAAAAGAAAATTGTAAAAGATTGTGGAGAATCATATTATGATAAATTTTATTAATTAAAAACGTAAACTTGGTATCTTGAAAATTTGCCAGGGAATCAGTACGCGTATATCTCAAAACGTTTGTAAACAATGTTTACAACAAACTCTGTATATTATTATGAGTTATTTATATTTGTAAAAAGTATTATATATATATAAATCTATATATATAAAAATGGATGTTGGTATATATATATGTATGTATGTATATCTGTTTGAGATTTATAGACTCCGACACCGTTTGACCGATCACCATGAAAGTTGGCACATGTAAGTATTTTTTCATGGAGAAAGTTTTTATGCTATCCACTTTGTTGTAACTCGCCAAAGGAGGGTGAAATGGGGTGAAAAGGGTTAAAAGCGAAATCACGACATCTCAGGGACTATAAAGCCTACGAAATCTCAGGGACTATAAAGCCTACAAACTTGAAATTTGGCGTCTTGCTTCCTTATAGGGTATAGCCAGCCGCTAAGAAAGTATTCTTGGAAATTCCACCCCTAAGGGGGTAAAACGGGGGACGAAAGTTTGTCTGAAAGTTCATGATTATTGAAGTTAGAAATGTGAAATTGGTATTTAGGCGTTCGTTTAAAAATAAAAGTTTTCTATTTCAGCCTTTTGGAAATTCATCACCTTAGGGGGTACCCTAAGGGGGGTGAAATGAGGTGAAAAAATTAAAAGCGAAATCACGAAATCTCAGGGACTATAAAGCTTACAAACTTGAAATTTGGCATGTAGGTTCCTTATAGGGTGTAGGCAGCCGTTAAGAAAGGATTTTTGGAAACTCCACCCCTAAGGGGGTGAAACGGGTGACGAAAATTTGTATGAAAGTTGGTGATTTTTGAAGTTAGAAATGTGAAATTTAGGCGTTCGGTTAAAAATAAAAGTTTTCTGTTTCAGCCCTTTTGGAAATTCATCCCCTAAGGGGGTACCCTAAGGGGATGAAATGGGATGAAAAAAATTAAAAGCGAAATCACGAAATTTCAGGGACTATAAAGCCTACAAACTTGAAATTTGGCGAGTAGGTTCCTTATACGGTGTAGGCAGCCCCTAAGACAGTATTTTCGGAAATTCCATCCCTAAGGGGGTAAAACGGAGGACGAAAATTTGGAAGAAATTTCGAGATTTTTGAAGTTAGATATGTTAAACTGGTATTTAGGCATTCGGTTAAAAATAAAAGTTTTCTTTTTCAGCCTTTTTTGGAAATTCATCCCCTAAGGGGGTTAAATACGGGGGACGAAAGTTTGTATGAAAGTTCGTGATATAGACTCCGACACCGCTTGACCGATCACCATGAAAGTTGGCACATATAAGTATTTTTTCATGGAGAAGGTTTTTATGCTGTCCACTTTGTTGTAACTCGCCACTAGATGGCGCTGAAGCGCATCAACTTCTAGATGGCGCTGCAGCGCATCAACTTCTACACCGTTCAACCGATCGCCATGAAAATTGGTATACACAGGTATTTCAGCACGGAGAATATTTTCGCGCTATCCGTTTTGCTGTAACTTGCCACTAGATGGCGCTGCAGCGCATCAACTTCTACACCGTTCAACCGAACGCCATGAAAATTGGTACACACAGGTATTTCAGCACGGAGAATATTTTCGCGCTAACCTTTATATTGTCATCAATCGTCAATAATATTGTCCTCAATCCTCAATTATAACAAATAGTGATTGTGACTGTGATTAGTAATTGGTGAGTGAGTTTAAAATGGAATACCATTTCCATTCGAATTGTGTTGAGTGTTGGATGTCGATATGCATAACCATTGTTCTTTTGTTTATAGGCGAATGACATTTGGGTCACACACAACGCAACTATCTTTGGACGCCTCATCTGTCACCAAACATTAAATACTGGAAATTATTTGAAATGCCACCCAAAAAATCAAACATTGGAAGATCAACCAGACATGCGCGGCAACTGTCAGCCAGTAGAGCTGCTGAAACATCTGAAGAGCGAGACGCGCGATGGGAAACTGTACGAATCAGAGCCTCTACTTCAAGAGCTGCTGAAACATCTGAAGAGCGAGACGCACGCCGGGAAACTGACCGGATCAGAGCCTCTACTTCAAGAGCTGCTGAAACATCTGAAGAGCGAGACGCACGAGTTGAAAACCTGCGAGTGTGAGCTTCTACTTCAAGAGCTGCCGAAACATCTCAACAGCATGACGTGCGAGTTGCAGATCTTCGAGCAAGAGCTTCTACTTCAAGAGCTGCCGAAACATCTCAGCAGCATGACGTGCGAGTTGCAGATCTTCGAACAAGAGCTTCTACTTCAAGAGCTGTTGAAACATCTCAGCAGCATGACGTGCGAGTTGCAGATCTTCGAGCAAGAGCTTCTACTTCAAGAGCTGCCGAAACATCTCAGCAGCATGACGTGCGAGTTGCAGATCTTCGAGCAAGAGCTTCTACTTCAAGAGCTGCCGAAACATCTCAGCAGCATGACGTGCGAGTTGCAGATCTTCGAGCAAGAGCTTCTACTTCAAGAGCTGCCGAAACATCTCAGCAGCATGACGTGCGAGTTGCAGATCTTCGAGCAAGAGCTTCTACTTCAAGAGCTGCCGAAACATCTCAGCAGCATGACGTGCGAGTTGCAGATCTTCGAACAAGAGCTTCTACTTCAAGAGCTGCCGAAACATCTCAGCAGCATGACGTGCGAGTTGCAGATCTTCGAACAAGAGCTTCTACTTCAAGAGCTGCCGAAACATCTCAGCAGCATGACGTGCGAGTTGCAGATCTTCGAGCAAGAGCTTCTACTTCAAGAGCTGCCGAAACATCTCAGCAGCATGACGTGCGAGTTACAGATCTTCGAGCAAGAGCTTCTACTTCAAGAGCTGCCGAAACATCTCAGCAGCATGACGTGCGAGTTGCAGATCTTCGAGCAAGAGCTTCTACTTCAAGAGCTGCCGAAACATCTCAGCAGCATGACGTGCGAGTTGCAGATCTTCGAGCAAGAGCTTCTACTTCAAGAGCTGCCGAAACATCTCAGCAGCATGACGTGCGAGTTGCAGATCTTCGAGCAAGAGCTTCTACTTCAAGAGCTGCCGAAACATCTCAGCAGCATGACGTGCGAGTTGCAGATCTTCGAGCAAGAGCTTCTACTTCAAGAGCTGCCGAAACATCTCAGCAGCATGACGTGCGAGTTGCAGATCTTCGAGCAAGAGCTTCTACTTCAAGAGCTGCCGAAACATCTCAGCAGCATGACGTGCGAGTTGCAGATCTTCGAACAAGAGCTTCTACTTCAAGAGCTGCCGAAACATCTCAGCAGCATGACGTGCGAGTTGCAGATCTTCGAGCAAGAGCTTCTACTTCAAGAGCTGCCGAAACATCTCAGCAGCATGACGTGCGAGTTGCAGATCTTCGAGCAAGAGCTTCTACTTCAAGAGCTGCCGAAACATCTCAGCAGCATGACGTGCGAGTTGCAGATCTTCGAGCAAGAGCTTCTACTTCAAGAGCTGCCGAAACATCTCAGCAGCATGACGTGCGAGTTGCAGATCTTCGAACAAGAGCTTCTACTTCAAGAGCTGCCGAAACATCTCAGCAGCATGACGTGCGAGTTGCAGATCTTCGAGCAAGAGCTTCTACTTCAAGAGCTGCCGAAACATCTCAGCAGCATGACGTGCGAGTTGCAGATCTTCGAGCAAGAGCTTCTACTTCAAGAGCTGCCGAAACATCTCAGCAGCATGACGTGCGAGTTGCAGATCTTCGAGCAAGAGCTTCTACTTCAAGAGCTGCCGAGACATCTCAGCAGCATGACGTGCGAGTTGCAGATCTTCGAGCAAGAGCTTCTACTTCAAGAGCTGCCGAAACATCTCAGCAGCATGACGTGCGAGTTGCAGATCTTCGAGCAAGAGCTTCTACTTCAAGAGCTGCCGAAACATCTCAGCAGCATGACGTGCGAGTTGCAGATCTTCGAACAAGAGCGTCTACTTCAAGAGCTGCCGAAACATCTCAGCAGCATGACGTGCGAGTTGCAGATCTTCGAGCAAGAGCTTCTACTTCAAGAGCTGCCGAAACATCTCAGCAGCATGACGTGCGAGTTGCAGATCTTCGAGCAAGAGCTTCTACTTCAAGAGCTGCCGAAACATCTCAACATCATGACGTGCGAGTTGCAGATCTTCGAGCAAGAGCTTCTACTTCAAGAGCTGCTGCAACACCCGAAGAGCGAGACACACGACGTGAAGCTGAACGCTCACGGAAGACTCGATCAAGAACGAGAATCGATCTCAAGAAAGCGGCGTTCAATTACGATAAAGACTGCGATTACAGAATGCATCGCGATGCTGTCATTGGTCCAATGGCTACATTGTGCTTACATTGTCGCGCTTTGAAGTTTCAGAAAGAAACGCCTGGCATGTGTTGCTCCAATGGCAAAGTCAATTTGCCACCACTGGCTGAGCCACCAGAACCACTTCTAACTTACGTGGCTGGAGCTACTCGGGAGTCCAAACACTTTCTAGAGCATATTCGGAAATACAACTCATGCTTTCAAATGACATCGTTTGGAGCGACGAATATTGTGAGATATGGTAATTTCATGCCCACATTCAAAGTGCAAGGACAAGTGTATCATCAGATTGGTTCACTTCTTCCAGTACCCGAAGAAGATCCGCAGTTTTTGCAAATTTATTTTATGGACAATGTGGAGGAAGAGATTGATCGACGATGCGCATTTAGTGTAGCAACAGATCGGGAAATTATTGCTGAATTACGAGCATTATTCCACGAGCACAACTGTTTGGTCAGAGATTTCAAATCCGCATTGGAGAATGCGAGAGCGGATGACTTGAAAGTCATTATCAGGGCAGACAAAACGCCGTCGAATGGGCATGAAAGACGCTTCAATGCTCCAATGGCCCCTGAAGTAGCAGCTGTTATTGTCGGAACAGAGATTACCCGGCGAGATATTGTTATCAGCAGACGAGATCAAACCAAGCAACGTGTTGCTGAAACACACCGATCGTACGACGCACTTCAATATCCAATACTGTTTCCGCGAGGAGAAGACGGATATCATCTCGAATTGTATCAAACTCATCCCGTCACAGGTGCTGCGACAACGAAAAATGTCAGTTGTATGGATTTTTATGCATATCGTATCATGATTCGAGCACAACAATCCAACCACATCCTGAAGTGTCGTCAACTTTTCCAACAATTCATCGTTGATATGTACGCTAAAGTCGAAAGCGAACGACTCAATTACATTCGTTACAATCAATCGAAGCTTAGAGTCGAAGAGTATATTCATTTGCGAGATGCAATCGCGAAGGATGGAAAAGTTGCTAACATTGGACAAATGGTTATACTTCCGGCTTCGTATACTGGAAGTCCAAGACACATGCATGAATATGCCCAGGATGCTCTGACATATGTTCGCAAATATGGACATCCAGATCTTTTCATCACGTACACATGCAATCCATCTTGGACTGAAATCAAAGATTTACTTCTGCCTGGCCAGCAACCATCCCATCGGCATGACCTCACAGCGAGAGTTTTCAAACAAAAATTGATACGTTTCATGGATCTCATCACTAAGAACCATATATACGGAGAAACTCGCTGCTGGATATATTCCATTGAATGGCAGGAAAGAGGTCTACCACATGCTCATATCTTAATTTGGTTGGTTGAAAAAATTGTTCCAACTCAGATTGACGATATCATTACTGCTGAGCTGCCCGATCCAGAAGAAGATCCAGAATTATTTCAAATTGTAAAAAAAAATATGATTCACGGACCATGTGGACTACACAACCCACATTCGCCATGCATGAAAAACGGAAAATGCACCAAAAAGTATCCACGTCAGCTGTTACCAGAAACACAAACTGGTGGCGATGGTTATCCGCTGTACAGGCGACGAAAACCAGATGATGGAAGACACACAACAACTATTAAAATCAATAACGTTGATTTCGAAATTGATAACCAATGGATTGTGCCCTACTCTCCTATGCTTTTGAAATCATTCAATGCGCATATCAACGTGGAGTCTTGCAATTCAGTTAAGTCAATCAAATACATATGTAAATACGTTAATAAAGGCAGCGATATGGCAGTTTTCGGACTTACGAATCCCAATGCACCCGTCAATGAAGTCGAACAATTTCAAATGGGACGTTATATTAGCAGTAATGAAGCTGTATGGCGAATTCTTGGTTTCGACATTCATGAACGCTTTCCTGCTGTCATGCATCTCAGTGTTCACTTGGAAAACGGTCAACGAGTCTACTTCACGGAAGAGAACGCACCCCAGAGAGCTGCAGATCTGCAGATCCACCAAACACAACGTTGACCGCTTTTTTCCAATTGTGTGCAACTGACGAATTCGCAAAAACGTTGCTGTATCACGAAGTCCCGCACTATTACACTTGGAATCAATCGACGAAGAAATTTTGCAGAAGAAAACGAGGCGCCAGGCATTCTTCGATACCTGGCATACTTTCTATTGGCGCATTGGGACGAGTATATACTGTTCATCCGAATAATTGTGAATGCTACTATTTGCGAGTGCTGCTTCACGTGGTCAAAGGACCAACATCGTTTCAAGAATCAAAACCATCGATGGTCAAGTGTGTCAGACATACAGAGAAGCATGTTTCAAACTTGGTTTGCTTGAAAATGATCAACATTGGGACAACACATTGGCAGAAGCATCTGAAACACGTCATGCTCACCAAATACGAACCCTGTTCGCCATAATTTTGACAACCTGTGCGCCTTCTGATCCAAAAGATCTATGGGAAAAACACAAAGAGAGTATGAGCGAAGACATACTTCTCCGAGCACGCAGAGACAACCCCGGCCTCGATGTACAGTATTCGGAAGACATTTTCAATGAAGCACTGATATCACTTGAGGATATGTGCATGTCGATTAACAACAAAATCCTCAATCAGCTTGGGCTATTTTCACCGGAACGTGACAGAAATGATGTTGTCGATAGAGACGTATTGCGAGAAAAACAATACGACGTCGATGCGCTGCAAGTTTATGTTGAGGCTCAGAAAAGGCTCTTAACAAACGACCAACGACTTGCGTACGACACAGTTATGGAGAATGTACGAGGCGCAAATGGTGGACTTCTTTTTCTTGATGCACCAGGAGGCACAGGAAAAACATTTCTACTCAATTTCATACTCGCCGAAATTCGAATGAACCATGAGATTGCTCTCGCTGTGGCATCATCGGGGATTGCAGCAACGCTACTCGATGGAGGACGCACGGCACATTCGGCTCTCAAGCTTCCATTGAATTTAAATCTAGCTGCAGATCCTCTTTGCAACATTGGAAAAACATCTGGAATGGCAACTGTATTGAAAACATGCCAACTCATTATTTGGGATGAATGTACCATGGCCCATAACAAAGGACTTGAGGCACTTGATCGTACTCTGCGAGATTTCAGAAACGATCAACGTCCAATGGGCGGAGCTCTGATGCTGCTCGCCGGTGATTTCCGTCAAATTTTGCCCGTCATTCCAAGATCAACACCAGCAGACGAGCTGAACGCATGCCTGAAGAATTCGGCTCTCTGGAGACATGTGAAGAAAATTACACTGTCGACCAATATGCGTGTGCATTTACTTGGACATGTTTCTGCACAAACATTTGCCAAGCAACTTTTGGATATGGGCGACGGCAAACTTCCGGTTGATCCTGCAACACAGGAGATATCGTTCCCACCGAACTTCTGTCAACTTCTGTCATCAATTGAAGATCTTGAAAAGAAGGTTTTCCCGAACATCGCCAACAACTTCAGGAATCACGATTGGCTTTGCGAGCGAGCTATCTTAGCTCCAAAAAATGATGACGTCAATCGAATCAATAATAAGATTCAATTGAAAATTCCTGGTGCGGTTACGGAATACAAATCCATTGACACAGTTACAGAAGAGGATCAAGCTGTTAATTATCCAGTCGAATTTCTCAATTCATTGGAGCCTCCTGGAATGCCACCGCACATATTGACCTTGAAAGTTGGCTCACCAATACTGCTCCTTCGGAATCTGAACACGCCAAAGTTGTGCAACGGAACCAGACTTTCCGTGAAAAAACTGATGCCGAATGTGATTGAAGCAACAATAATTAACGGCAAATGTAAAGGAGAAGATGTGCTGATTCCGCGCATTCCAATGATTCCCACTGATTTGCCCTTCACATTCAAACGACTACACTTTCCTGTGCGTCTTGCTTTCGCGATGACAATCAACAAAGCTCAAGGGCAGTCGCTGCGCGTTGCCGGATTAAATTTAGAAAATCCATGTTTTTCGCATGGTCAGCTATATGTTGCTTGCTCCAGAGTAGGAAATCCAGAAACTCTGTACATCTATACACCAAATCAGAAAACCAAAAATATTGTTTATCCACTTGCGTTACGCTAGATGTTAATATTAGTTTCAATTATTTTAAGTTGGTTCAATTATATAGCGAATGGAATAGTCAAAAATATTGTTCATTCACGTGAATTATTCATAACAAATTTATATAGTTGATCATCTATGTATACCAATAAAAATAATGGAATTTCATCAGTATGAGTCATCTTTCATTTTTCCACATTTTTACACAACGCATTATAGATTCTAGATTACATACAGACCATCCATTTTTATATAAATAAATATACACAGGCAGGAAAACGTCAGCCGGGTTCTGCTAGTATATATATCTATATATATGTATGGACACACATACACTTAAAAGCTGGGATTACGTTATATGTAATTTAGGCATTATAATTATAAATCTAACTAAAGAAACCAATCCTGCAGTAGTTTGGAATGTTTAGTGTTTGTTGTATGACTTTACAACTGTTATTTTACAATAATAATAATAGAGTATCAAGATTTTTACAAATTTCTTTGATAATTGTAAGATCATGTGATATTGAGATTTAATAATAATATTTGCATTTTGTTCAAAATTGTGAGCGAGATATGCAGCTGGAGAAACTTCCAGTGATAACAATAATCATCACAACAACAACAATAATAGTAAAAACAATACGTCAATTTCTAGCACACATATCATGTTAATATCGATTACCTACCTTTGTGGTATTCACAATTTCCTGAAAGTTCGCGTTTTCTTCTTTCGTTGAATAAACGTTTCCTGAGAATTCAACAGAGTAATAAAAATATTCGTCGACTAGATTTCGTTCACTTTCTACACAATCGCTGCGAAATCACAAAACTGAATCAGCTGGTTTATTTGTTTGTTTGTTTATACGTACGCGGATCTGATACCTCACTGAAATGACATGAAATACTACGGCACGCATTGATGAGATCATTGTGCGTGTCGGGGAAGCGTTTGAGGTCACGGATTCAAGGCGCCGCCGAAGTCTCCTTAAGCAGATCGCGTTTCCAGTGGCAAAGTCAAGGAATCGCCTCTTTTTTTAACCACTAAGGTCACCGTTGTGTGTTGATATACTTTCTATAAAACCATTTAGGCAAGTCCATCGTATCTAACCCGTAAGTTAATCACGCTTTTCAAATGAATAATGATAGTAGGCCTACA
This sequence comes from Magicicada septendecula, assembly GCA_034769895.1. NCBI lineage: Eukaryota > Metazoa > Arthropoda > Insecta > Hemiptera > Cicadidae > Magicicada > Magicicada septendecula. The sequence goes on from CM068373.1 coordinate 355,093,460, forward strand.
TTAGTAATCGATATGTTTGCCAATAAACTTAGATTAATTTTTCGTTAAAAGACAAAGAACCATAAATAAATTCTGCCGTTAAGGGCACTCGTAACCGGCTATGCTTAACATGTTAAATTCATCAATTTTGAGACCTATTATCTCAAAACATGTAAAAGATATAAGTCCGAATTTTTAGCACTCAGGTTAGCACATTGTGCACTACAAACGCCACCACAGTTATGAAGATATCTTAATTTGCTGATTTTTATAAATTTTTGTATTTTGCTCTAAAAATTTTTATGAAAAAAGCACACTAATTTTTATACTTTTATTTTTCAGTGAAACTCTATAGTTCTAGTAGTGTAGTTATATCTCCATTAACGCAACAGCCACAAAAAAACTCAGCTTGATAGTTCACTTGTTTTCTGAAACAATGGGCCATTTATCCAACAAAATAGGTTTTCAGAAAAACGCATTTGAAGTTTTCAAACAGATTTTTATTGTTTTGCCCTATTTAAAATAGTCCACCAACATACTCGGTGTCTGTATTTATGTCCATTTGTTCCTCTGCTTTTTCTTCACATTTCTAATTACTGTCTAACCTTTTTCATCAATTCATCTACTGCTGTCTCTGCCTCAAGGAATCCTTGCAAGTGAAGTTTTTTCAAGTGAATATTTGATCCTCGTTTGATTATAAAAAATGTAAAGTAGCCTAACTATTTAGAATTAATTTAACGTGTAGTATAAAAAGATACTAAAAGTAATGCATCCGCTACGATGAGTATACAAAAAGCCAGCGAGATCGGCCGCTGGCAGTTCTCAGTGTCATTTGACGGGCCGATTTAATCGGCCGCTAGCAGTTCCAACAATGAACCATAGGGCCATTTAACCGGCTTCTGACATCCAAAGGGAGTGTCTCAGAAAATAGTTGAAAATATTTATTTCATTTCAAAATCAAACAAAATAAACTTCATTTCAAGAGTAAAACATTTGAAAATCGTCGTACAAACTTCGTGTTTGGACTTATTTTAAATGAAATCACAGTCTGAATTAAATGGAACGACCAAAACTATAAGATTAAGCAGAATAACAAAATTTAATTTATTATAGTAAACTGTATTTAAAAAGACAGAAGCACAGGTCAAGTGCCGTCCCCCGTCTATTGTTAGAAGGCCTGCCAGTGTGCGTGCGTGAGCCAAGGGTCTCCTAATCCTCTAGCCGCCTTCACTGCCTGGACAGCGTAACAACAACCAACGGCCGTCTTCCGCCATAGTTGCGTAGCGTTATCTTTTAACATGGGAGCGACGGGTTACTTCCCACTCCTTCCTGTCTCTCACTCCGTCAATCTTATAACCTTCAGGCCTCCAAATACTTGAACTTCCCACCAGTGGCGGGTCGTGGTTCTGACAGCTGGTGGTTCAATGCCTGAATATTTCTACTAAGATAAGACCAATCCATTCCAAATAACACACGGCGTGGGTCTCAACATGAAGACATAACTATTGACAACTTTTAGTAGGCCTAATATTAAGTTGTGTTTATGCTGTTCGTAAATTATTCTAAAAATATATAGTTAAAATAAAAGGATAGCTAAATATTTTTATTTAATATGTAAAACGGGAAACGGCCTACCCAGTTCCTTAATTTTGGATTTATCTTTAATAAAGAGACATAGAGGGAAGAAAAATTTGTTTTTAAAATAGATTGAACAATATTCATTTTACCAAATCAATGAACTGAACACAAAAATAAGAAATACGTGAGCACTTAACACACAAAAATACCAGCAAACACTTTGATGGTTATACACGTTTCGATCAGTTTAACGTTAATACAATTATTTAATGACAACATTAAACACACTTTATTTTCGGAATACAATTACTTCACATTTTATTTTATTTTAAGACTTTACTGCACACATTTTCATTGAATTCTAAATGAAATGGAGAAATCTGACACAAAACTGATGGTAAACAGAAAAATCATGTGGTAAAAATCATAATAATGCCAAATGGCGGTAGGCCTATTATAAAAATGTTAAAATTCCCGATCAGTGCGGTCGGCCCTCATCGGAACTATTCGTCTCTATAGCTAACACTCGGGATTAGCGACTGTTGAATGTAATTTTGCGTATACTGATTTCCCTCTCCAAAGCTGTCTACATAGTCCAGGAAGTGCTGAGAGCTGTTTTGCACCTCCAAGCAATAGTAGCCAGCAATTCGCCTATTATGCGAATCCATTACTGTTCAGTCAACAAGATTAATCCCGCCAATCTTGTTATTTAAATTTGAAACTATTATCTCAACAAATCCCTAAACACATTTAAATTATCTAGGGGGGTTCATTGAACCATTGAACCTTATGGACGAGCCGCCACTGCTTCCCACTTTCTTTCTTTGGGTCTGTTTTCCTATATCTTCGGCGTGGTATCTTCTTCACATAAGACTTGTCTGTACTTGTTCGAACCATCTTTGTCTTTAAACTTTAATACATTAGACAATATATTTAGTGTTACACTAAACTTCATTATTCAGTGTTTCATCAATGAGCTTTCTGAACATTTGTTCTGATTACTGAAACCCATAAACATATCAAGTTGCATCCACCCGTTGCGAGTGCTTTTACTACTGACTCTCACTTGCTCCACACCAGAGGTTTATGTTGTAAGCCAATCACAACGTTGTAAGCCTCTTTTCCCCACCTCATCAAGTATGTTTTCTTTCCGTAATTTTTTGGTTCTACCGCAGTCTAGTGGATCCCAGTCTAGCAACTTTTTGAGCCGACGATCATGAGGCATCCATTCCACGTGGCGCTTTGTATTTATGGTGTCTAAAATTGTCTGATTTTTGCCTCCTGATATCCTCATTAGTAGCCTGGTCGTCCCACAAGACATTCTCCAGAAGTCCATTTCCTTGAAGTTTGAAGCCTTCCAGAGTTTTACTGATTTGTCTTCCTACTGTCAGAGCCACAGATGACTATACTTCCTAACTTCTTCTTCTTCTTCTTCTTCTTCTTCTTCTTCTTCTTCTTCTTCTTCTTCTTCTTCTTCTTCTTCTTCTTCAAGGATTAGTGTTGCAGCCTGTTTCGTCTTCACAGCCACCGTTTACTTGCTCTACCTCTATATCGTTCTCCACGAGGCTTATATTGGATTATGCTTGTGGTATTCTCCAGTCACCCATTCTATTTATGTGTTGTATCCAGTTTCTTTTATTTTGTTTAATTTTATCGTTTATCGAGTATATATTCAGCTCTTGCCTTATATTAAACCACTGCCTTGTGGCGTGGAGGGATGCTCAAAACGCTCAGTCAGCAGCTATGTTCGTTTTCGGAACTGACGTGCAGCAGATACTACGTACCTATTTGTGTTTTCTTCGTTTTTTGTTTGTATTTATTATTTTTAATTCGATTGTTTGTTTTTGATTTATTCTGTGTGATTTATTCTGAGAGTCAGGTCCCGTTGAACCGGGACCCTCTTCTTCTCCCATCGAATGATAGAAAATGCTCTAAACAGAACACTTGGTACAAGAAAAATTTCGAATTAATTTTTAGGTCAAGTTTTAGGCCTATCACAACCGGCAACAGGTGGTATGTACCCACGCCACGCCACTGTCTAAGAATGGAAGACAGCAGGATAGTGAAAAGCTGTGCAAGGGTTCTCCTGGTGGAGTGCGACCTAAAGGATGGCCTAGCAGTCGGTGGAGAGGCAGTATCCTGAGTTATGTCAAGCAGCTTAGGATAATAGACATCTCCTCTGCTCAGGACAGATATGGCTGCACGACAGTGGTTGAACAGGCTAAGGCTAAGGTTGATGCGTCTGTGTGCCAATTAAGATTTTATTTAAGTCAACTTACGTAGCTACATTTTTCCCGGCGCATTAAACATGTTCTTTTTTCACATTACTTTTTTTGCTTTACCACTCTTGGGGGGAATGGGTAACAGGCAAAACCCCTCCCTGTGCCACTGAGTAGCCAGATACCAATCGAGGATAGGTTATTGTGAAAACTACATACTTCGTGCACATTTTCTAAAGCCTATAGATTTCAACCTAATGTTGTGTTTTAAACTTTTCATACATAAATTATTTCTTTGATTGTAACTCATTTCTTTTAACTTTTTGTAAGGGATAAAAAATTCATCTTTTTTTTTAATAAAGCGCTCTGCGGATTTATTAATTTTTATTCTCTTTCATCTTATGATTTATAAGCGATTGTTACACAAACAATGGACTATATTTATTGTTGTGACACTTCCGGTTTCAAACTATCAGCGTTGTTGTTGTTTTTGTTTTTGTTGTGTCAGCAGTGGTTCGACAACTTCCAAAATACCACGGCCAACCAAATATGTTACGCAAACATAGTTGTTTCTGACCAGGAAATAGAAACGTTTATCCTCTTTTAGAGATATGTAAAAAAAATTAGTTTTTTATGGTTGTCACACAGTAAAGAAAAATCCACCGGATGACCGTGAAATATTTTGTCATAGTTTCGTTGAAGTGACAAGCAATTTCCTCTTCTTCTTCTGCTTCTTCTTCTTCTTCAATCAGTGCCTGTTCCGTCTTCACAGTATATCTCGCCATCTTACTCTTGGTCTTCCAGCAAACTTTGTTCCAAAGAGTCCTACACCTACGTGCTATTTTAGGTAGCCGTTTATCCTCCATTTTGTCCAAAGATGTTGCGACCATTCCAGGCGATTTTTCTGAATTGTGTCTTTTATGGACAATACCTGTAGTTCATTCCTAATGACCTCATTGCGGTAAACGCCATAATTTCTCTTTTGGAATGGGATATATTTAGGTTACAACATTTGCTAATTTGGAAAAGCAAAACAGTTCCAGATGTAAGTCATCCTCTGATTCAACTAACCAAATATTGATTCTAAAACAAACACTTTGTTCAGAGTCACAACATCATCTACGAATAATTAATGCTTGATGCCTTTACTTGGTGAAAATCCATTGTAAATTATAGTAAAAAATAAAACCATAAAATAGTTTAGTGATTTTCACTCGTCAATTTATTAAAATTATAAATCCATGACAGCTGTTGCGGCAGCACAGTGCCTTCATCAGATGGTCTAAGCTGACTAATTTTCGTACAAACAATACAGAATATAAAATATAATACAAGTGCTGTTGTATAGAGAGCGATAGTAAGCTCGTGTCAATAAGATTTAATACACATTACACAAACATATAACATAACATAAACCAAGTCTATTTATACAAATTAAGCAGAGGCGAGCTATTTAGATCTAACTGATCATTTAATAATACATTTAAATATTTGTGTTTATTAATTTCAAGGGTTTCTAATAAATCAAGCTTTGGACCTTTATCAGATAAATGTAAAATTTCAAAATTGTCATTATAAGTATGGTCTTTTTCTAACAAGTAAAGACTTGTTAAAAAAAAGATCTTTTTCTAACTTGTTAGGAAAAGACCATAGTTATAATGACAATTTTACATTTATCTGATAAAGGTCCAAAGCTTGATTTCTTAGAAACCCTTGAAATTAATAAACATAAATATTTAAATGTATTATTAAATGATCAGTTAGATCTAAATAGCTCGCCTCTGCTTAATTTGTATAAATAGACTTGGTTTATGTTATGTTATACAGTATGTTTGTGTAATGTGTATTAAATCTTATTGACACGAGATTACTATCGCTCTCTATACAACAGCACTTGTATTATACTGTATTTTATATTCTGTATTGTTTGTACGAAAATTAGTCAGCTTACACCATCTGATGAAGGCACTGTGCTGCCGAAACAGCTGTCATGGATTTATAATTTTAATAAATTGACGAGTGAAAATCACTAAAACTATTTTATGGTTTTATTTTTTACTATATAACATCATCTACGTATAATATGCGCGTAGTCCTTTCTGCCATATAATAATGACATCGCCAGTATATATGAGGTTAGGGTAAAACTTTCCGGGCCTGACACAGAGATAGCTCTACTATACTCATTATTTTCATCGTATTGTATGATTTCATCCTTTGTAGGACGAATTTAGGTATTTCAAGTCGGTGTGTTGTGTAGTACTGGTATGACAGTACGTCACAGTAAACCCTTCAAGTATTGTTTTAACGCTGGCCAGTTTCGAAATTCGTGGCGTCATTAAACACTTTTCTTTTTCAAGGGTTAACTGCAAGCGATATAGAAAAGAAGCTGGATTCATAGCAGGAAGACTCTTCTAAATCGAATACAATGGTTAAGAGCTGCGTTGCTGAATTTAAAATGTGTCGAACAACCACAACTGACGACTCACGTGTTGCACGTCCCTTTAAAGTGACTACGCCAAAAGAAATAGAAAAAAAATCCAAAAAGTCGTTTTGGCAAACCTTAGACTTAAAGTGAGCGAGATAGCAGAGACTGTCGGTATATCAACGGCACGACTGCGCAGTATCTTACACGAACGTCTGTGTATGACAGTGGTTCCCAAAGTAGGGTCCGCGGACCCCTAGGGGTCCGCGACAATATTTCAGGGCGTCCGCGGACACTTGTGAGAAAAAATAGAATATACCGTAATTTTCTTCGTTTTTTATGGTCTAAAATCTAAATTTTAGAATCTTAAAACAATTTGTTGAAGATTCTAATATTTTTTTGATGCAAACTAATTGTAATTGTAAAGTAATTTCAAACTAATGGCCTTAATAATGTCATGTAGCAGATCTGTTTGTCAGCCGAACTGACCAGAGCGCCCCATCAACGCAGAACTGACCGCGCTGTTTTAGTCCACGTATAAGCACTGTCTCAAAACGTTTTTCCGTTGTAGCTGGTTTTAGGCCTAAGTAGCTGTATTTCGACAGGTGTAGGGCTGGAAAGATAGACCCGAGGTTGGCAAAGTTAAGACTTGATGTTGCGAGTGACTTAATATTGAATTTATCATTTATATTAAAACTAATATTGCAGAGCTAATTGTTCAAAACCAGCTTCATTGTTCACATTAAACTATGTTTGATATTATTAACATTATAATTTTGCAAGTTGAGAGAATTTTTATTTTAATACATTTTAATTAAAATATAAGAGCTTGTATCATATTCACTGTTTGTTTTATTTCATAACTCAGACGGGGTCCGTGAAATTTTTAATTTTTTGAGGGGGGTCCGCGGACTGAAAAGTTTGGGAACCACTGTGTATGACAAAGCTATGCGCTAGATGGGTGCCGCGTTTGCTGACATTCGACCAAAAACAGTGTCAAAGTAATGTTTCAGCCGATTGTTTGGCACTGTATACGCGCAATTATTAAACCGAATTTTTGCTCCGATTTACAAATTTTGATGAGACTTGAGACCACTACAACATTGCTGAGACCAAACAATAGTCAAAACATTGGACCGCGAAAGGCTAACAAATTCCAAACAAGGCAAAGAAATTCCTTCTGCTGGTAAGGTTATGGCGACTGTTTTTTAAAACACACGTGGGTTACCTTCACTGACTACCTTAAAAACAAGTAGTGGTAAGTACTATGCAAATCTAATCCATCTTTTAAACGACGAAATCAATAAAAACGGCCAAATTTAGAGAAAAAGAAAGTGCTGTTCTACCATTTAACAGACAATGCACCATTTAACTCCTCAATTGCTGCAATGGCTAAAATCAAAGAATTGAAGTTCAAATTGCTTTATTACCCTCTATATTCACTCGATTTAGTTCCGATCAACTTCTGATTCTTTCCTAACCTCAAAAATTGGCTCGGTGGAAAAAAATTTACTGACGCAATTAAGTCTGCGATGCTGTAAATGGATACTTTGAGTACCTTGACAAATCGGCTTGTCAGTCTGGCATAACAGCTCTAGAACGTCTTTGGAACAAGTGTATATAACTAAATGGAGATTAGGTTAAGAAACAAATGCAAATTAATCCCCAAAATGTGTTTTTTTTTCTTTATTCAGGCCCTGGACATTTCACCCCAGCCTCGTATATGCTGAAGAGGGAAGGTGATAATGGACAACCCTGCCTTAATACTTCAGTAATTACAACACTTGAAGCGCAAATCATGTAAAAAGGAAGCGAAGACGTCCAGAAAACTGTTCATAGTTTTGATTGTCAGACATCACAAGTGGTGTGTCACGCTTCGTGAAGACGTGACACCCAACAGCTGACTGAAAATGACATTGTTTGCAGATCGAAATATCTCAACGGTAAGACCGCAGCGTGTATGCGTGTGTGCGTGTAAGTGCTCCTAAAAATATTGTCGTTATCTTTTTGAAATGTTTTATCGATCAGGCGAAAAACAAAAAAACACAACGAGAAAATCGATAGTTTTGTGATAAGATGTTATATAACCCAAACGTGAGTCTAACAATAAACTGCATATCTCAGCACTTGGAATCACCTCAGATAAGCAGCAGATTGTTCGTTTGGATCAGGGCCGTGCCGTGCTATGATACAGAGAGGCGGCATAAGCAGCGAAATCAAAATACAATTTGAACCATTCAATAATTAAAAATCTTTACGCAACGCTTTTCTATATTGGTCTATGTTATTCCGATATTGATGTATACGATTTATGATTTACCGCACGCCTCTGCCTAAGCGCTTTCGGTACCCTTTGATCCTTTTATTTCGGTTTCTGGTGCTGGTGCATCGTTGGCGAGCGCTCGCCGAAAGACTTTTGATCTGACAGCGCGAAGCTATTATTTTTGTTTGTAATATACCGCGCGGCCGCTCCTAAAAGCTGAGGATCACAAAAGACAATTGCACGTGTTACGTGTTGATAGTTCTGCTTTGAGCTTAAAATTATTGACAATATTTGATTTTAATGTTAGTTTGTCTCGAGAAGTGGCAAGTGGCTGTGCTGTGTTTAAATCTGTATCAGTATAATATTTTTGCATTTATACTAATTCAGTTTTTGTGTTTAAAAAGTAGATCAGGTAAGAGAATTATTGTTTTTTACAGCAATTGTAGTTACTTATTATCATTGAAAATGATTATGTTATGACAATAGGGACTCGAATTTAAAAGTAGCTTTTGCATGGACTGGGTATATCTCAGGTGCGGAACGTGTGCCTGTGTGTGATAGATAGAGAGTTAGGTAATATCGGGCTACTTTTGCGTTCTGTCTGTGATAGAGAAAGAGTTGCTTAGGAAACATTTGCATTTGCCTACTTTTGCGCTCGTTATTTATTGCTCTATTTTTACCAAATTCATATACGTTGAAGTGGAGACAATACAATAACAAGTTAAAGAAAGGCATATGTCAAAACGGCTGCTAGCTGCTGTCAATTTGACAGATATTCGTTATCTATTTATTATGTTCTGTTACTTACAAATCTTACTAGCTTTGCAACTCATTTCTATCGTTATTTTATCTACCCTATTTTAATAGCATGATAAGCATCATCATATTTAATCATTTTCAATGCCCCCCCCGGTTGTATCTTTGCGAAGGACTGTGAATTTTTATTTAATATTTTTATTACAGTATGGAACAGAAAAGGAAAAAATTGTCTGGAAGTCAATATAAAAAGAAACGCTTAATGAAAGAGGAACAAGGGATAAAGCTAAGCTATGTTATGAAGGAATTCTTAGTACAAAAGTCCTGTTTAGATGAGCCGTCCACATCCACATCAACAGCGACTGCTTTGGATTTGGCAAATAAAACTCAGTGCCGCCCCAATCACTTCCAGAAGAAGTTGTTGAAGAGAGACAAAAAATAACACCATCAGAACTTCATCAAGAGCCGGGTAGCAGTAGCAGTGGCAGCCAGCAGATATTAAACGAAATTCCTTCTGATCCTGCATTATGGAATGCTTTCTGCATGTCATCTGAAACTCGTCAAATACTGGTTGAGAGGGGTCCACATCAAATTAAAGAATTCGAGTTTCCTATTAATAAAGGAAGGCGTAGATTTTCGCCCTCGCATTATTTGAAAGTGTTGAGCAATGGTGAAGTCGTTGAGAGAAGTTGGTTGATTTACTCTGTTACAAATGATGCCGTTTTTTGCTTTTGTTGTATATTATTTGATAATTCGTCTGCTATTAGTGACTGGCCCAAAAAAGGCTATTCTGACTGGGGAAATCTTATAAGAGCCCTCACAATGCACGAAAAGTCTGTAAATCACAGAAATGCTTTTAGAGCATGGAAAGAATTGGACATTCGATTAAAGCAGAAAAAAAACTATTGACGCTGAATATCACCGAATTATGGATATGGAAATTCAGCATTGGAGAGGAGTTCTAAAAAGAATTATGTCAATAATTAGACTATTGGCCTCACAATGCTTAGCTTTTCGTGGAACAACTGAACATTTGTTTCAGCCTAATAAAGGAAACTTCCTAAAGTTGGTAGAATTGCTTTCCGAGTTTGATCCAGTTATAGAAGAACATATCAGGAGAGTTCAACGCGAGTCTGATAAATGGTCTGTGACTTATCTAAGCAATAATATACAAGATGAATTGATAAATTTGATGGGAAATGTAATTTTAAGCAAAACTGTCGAAATAACAAAAATCGCTAAATATTTTTCGATAATCGCCGATTGTACCCCAGACGTGAGTCATATTGAACAGCTCTCATTAATAAGAGTTGTCGCTTTTAACTCCATTCAAAATAAATATGAAATTGAAGAATTCTTTATTGGTTTTTTTGAAGCTAGTGATTCAACCGGAGAGGGTTTGACAGAACTTATTCTGACACATTTGGAAAAGGTAGGTTTTGAGTTAAAGTGGCTTAGAGGACAAGGCTATGACAACGGAGCTAATATGAAAAGAGTAAGAAAGGGTGTACAAAATAGAATTCTTGAAATATATCCAAGGGTATTTTATGTGCCCTGCGCATGTCATTCTTTAAACCTATTTGTGAATGATGCAGCGTCTTCTTCTACAGAAACAACAACTTTTTTTTCTATTGTACAAGAACTTTACACTTTTTTTCTGGTTCTACAAAGCGTTGGGGAAGTGCTAAAAAAATATGTTTCACAATTAACTCTAAACCCATTGAATGCTACTAGGTGGTCAAGCAGAGTAGATGCGTTAAAACCTTTACGAATTCAACTTTGCGAAATCTATGATGCATTATTCCAGATAATAGAATGTGACGTCTCCCTTGTTAAGATATCACAAATGTCGGGAACCAGTTCAATTTGTTACCAGTTAATTGAACTAGCTGCCATTGTTAGTAAACCTAAATCACTAACAAATTATAACACTTTATTATTCAGGAATTAAGCAAGGGTTGTATAAATTTATTCACTCGTTGGGTGTTAGCAAAAACATCTCTTTATTAACATATTTACCTCTCATACTTTACTTTACTTTTAAAACTCAGATTCTAAAAATTTCTGCATTAAATATTTTGAAAATTTACTTCTTATTCTTTTTATATCAAAAGCTTTCAGCTAGATATTGTTTTCAGTACCACGGATCCGGGACTCAACTTAGTTATGTTTTTATTACAACTTCAACCAAATTATTAGAAGAATAATTTTGGTTGTAAATTTTAATATTAATTTAAATCTAAACATCTTAATGTCATTACTACTTCATTACAGTGATTACAAAAATATATATATTACACTTTAAATTATTAAAAGTTCTTTACTGTTCTTTTGTTACTGGTCTTGTTGCTTTACAATGGATTTGTGTTACAAATATTATGTTTTGATATTACCTGAATGTAACATGTGTATGCTGTGGGGTCCATGATGGTCATCTTCAGTCCTCTCCTAAGGTGTGATCCACGGTTCTTCTTGACGTTCCATGAGGTTGATTGTTTCTGGTAGTCTCTTCCTAGACGATTAGATTTTGGTACTAGAAGTTCATCCGGTTGCTGTTTGTGTTTTCTTCTTTCGGAGTCGGTAGCTTACATTTTACTTGTAGTTACAGTTCTTATTTTATCAGCACTAAACTCTGGTAAGTAACATTTTTCACTATTTACAGTTTGCTAAGAGATGTGTCGGCTAAGTTTCCTTTTTCCTTTTTTTTATTCTTTACATGTTGCTCCACGCACTACATTATAATTTTGTTTTTATTATTATTATTATACTACATAGGTCAAATCGAACTCATTATAAACTTGATTAAATATTGTTTAACGGTATACACCTACGTGTATGCGCACAACACAGCAGCTACATCCTTACATCTCGGTGTCTATCGGGCGAATGCATGCAATGGTTAGCGGCAAGGGGTCAGTAGCTGGTGAGGTTTTACGCACTGAGAAAATAGTTCGTTCATTTAAGTTATATTAATTATTTATTAATTAAGTCGTAATACATTATTCTACCTTTTGGTTACGAATTAGGAATTTCTTTATCAATTTAGTAAGTATTTTCTTTAATTAAAGTAATTATTATTATTAGCTAAATAACACCGTTCTTAACGTGTTGGTACGGGACAATTTGCACGTTGTTGCATGAATCTAGGCATAGGTAAGGGGTGGATAATACTCTTACATATATTGAAAGCAATTTTTTATTTGTGCGATTTAAACTTTTTTTTTAAATCGTCACAAGAAGACGTCAACAGAGATGGAGAAACTAAAGTTAAAGCAAGAGGGTTAGCAAAAAATATTAAAAATTACAAGTTCATATGCGGTGCAATTCTTTGGCATGATATTATATTTGAAATAAATTCAGTCTCGAAGCTATTGCAATCTGTAACTATAAATTTGTCAGATTGTGTAAGGATGTTATCGGAAACCATACAAAAAGTGAAAAGTTATAGACAATCTGGATATGATCAGATGAAAATTGCTGCTAATGAGAGTGCAGAGAATCTTGAATGCAGTACAGAATTTCCTGCCGAAACTGAAGTTAGAGCCAGAAGGAAAAAGCGTCAATTTGACTACGAAGAAGCTGTCGATGAACCCTTAACAGAGGAGAATAAATTTAAAATAAACTTTTTCAATTATATTCTGCACATTACCCTTAATTCTCTGAATGAACGATTCACGCTTCTGGAAACTCATAGCAAAAATTTTCAGTTTTTATATGACATTTTAAAACTCAAGGATATAGATGACAAAACGCTAGAAAATTATTGTACCAGTCTCCAGTCAATACGTTCGGTCGAAAATGAATCAGATATAAATGCAAATGATCTTCAAGAAGAATTACGTGATGTATCCCGAATGCTACCATATTCTATGAAACTTTTGGATATTTTAAATTATTTGTGCCAAAATAACTTAATTACTTTGTATCCGAATAGGCCTACTGTTGTAGCTCTGAATTTTATTAACACTCCCTGTCTCTGTAGCTAGTGGGGAAAGAAGTTTTTTCAAATTAAAATTAATAAAACACTACTTAAGAAGTTCAATAAGCCAAACAAAACTTAGAAATCTGTCATTAATTTCTATTGAATCTACACTGGCTGCCACTCTAGACTACACATCCCTAATTAACGAATATGCTAAAATTAAAGTTAGAAGGGTAAAACTATAGTAGATTGTTGTAGTTGATAGTTAATATCATTATTTTAAAATAGTTTATATTTTCAAAAAAAAAATAGTATTCGTACATTTTGTGCAGTTTTTTTGTTAAATCACAATCGAAGGTTATTTTAAAGAAAAAACATTTAAGGGGCGGCATTTCGAAGTCTTGCATCATACTGAGAAAATTTACCGCACGGCCCTGGTTTGGATCGTATTTTTTCTTCTGGAATTCACGGTAAAATATGCATGCCAGACTGAAAGTGACTCCCAGCTTTTCACAGATTATCTTAATATCTTCTTCCACTTGATTTATTATGGTTCTTTACTTAATCATCCTTTTTACCCAAGCTCTGTCATAGACAAAACTGCGATACCTGATCACGAATTTGAGGAGAGATTCATACAACCAGAAAGTCGTTTTAGTATGCAAAAATAACATTTTTAAATTAAGGGTAATACTCCAGGAATACTGTCTTCGTAGAAAGTATTGCAACATAACGGTGCTAAATTGTGGATAATTAATAAAAAAAAATGCGTTTATAATACAAGCTGTGAAAAAGACCTTCTGGCGTAGATAATGCCATATGATGAAAACTAAGAGAATAAGGAATTGGTCAGTGGCGTGGCGTGGGTACATAACACCTGTTGCCGATTGTGATAGGCCTAAAACTTAAACCTAAAAATTAATTCGAATTTGTCTTGTACCAAGTTTTCTTTTTAGAGCACTTTCTATCATTCCCTGAGAGAAGAAGAGGGTCCCGGCCCAACGTGATCTGACTCTCAGAATAAATCACGCAGAATTTACACAGAATAAATCAGAACAAAAACAATCGAATTAAAAATAATAAAGACAAACAGAGAAACACATGACTAAACGAACAAAACACAAATAGGTACGTAGTATCTGCTGCACGTCAGTACCGAAAACGAACATAGCTGCTAACGGAGCGTTTTGCCAGTTTATAAAGTGGCAACACATTGGACGGTCGAGTGTCCCCCCCCTCCAGAGTTTGTACAGTGACAACTAGTACGAGGTCAATGACTGTACGCAGTAAAACATTGCCGATGTCTGAGCCGGCAACACAAGACGGTGCAAGTGCCCTGCAGTTTGAAAGCAATGCTATGTTTTTCTTCACGTTTCCCTACTAATATTGTTCGGATTTCAAATTATTCAATAACTAAAGTATTTATTCTGTAATATATTTAATATTATTTTCTCTTATTTCCAGTACTGTTGCCGCCGGCAATAGCGGTTACATGGGAGCCACGCTAATGGCGGTAATTCAGAAATAAAAAGGCACGTGGAAATGGATAGTGATATACTTGAAACCATTCAGTGCGTGGGATTGAGGTAGCATAGCCATGTACCGAAAATGGATAACAAGAGGTGGCCTAAAGGAATGATCAAATGGGACTGCCCTTCAAGGAATAGTTGAAACAGAGTTGTAAATACCGCTTGAGAAAGTAGTGGTTTGAGGTGTTTGGGGGGGGGGGGGCTGGCGATGCGAGAGGCGGTGACAGCCGTAAAGAAAACTCACATATGATGATGAATAATACGCATATTATATAATATGTTCCCATGTAAATATGTACTTTCAAATACCCATTAAATCAGTACAACAGCCAAAGTCAAATTGCAAACGCATACGACAGATCCTTTTAATGTTACGAGAGGGTTAAAACAGGGCGAAGGGCTGGCAGCAACCCTGTTCAACTTAGCACTTGAATATGTGATCAGGAAATTGTTAATTGATAGAAATTTAACATTAGAACATAAAATGGTCCAGATCGTAGGATATTAATATTACGGCAACATCCCAAGGAAAAGCAAAAGTGACCTGCCAGGAACTCAAAGGTGAAGCAGAACAGATAGGATTACATGTTAATACAGATAAAACAAAGGTTATGATCACCACTCGAAGGAAAACCAGGAAACCTGAACAGTTTGAAATCGAACTACTAAACCTGGAAATAGTTAATCAGTTTAAATATTTGGAATGTTTGGTGGCAGAAGATAATGAAGAAATAAAACGAAATAAGGAAAAGGATACAGGCCGCAAATAGAGCATATGCTTTGTTGACAACTATATTCAAGACAAGGAATATTCACTATCAGTCCAAGGTCACATTAAATAAAGTTATGATTAGACCGATGATAACATTTGGCAGCGAGACTTGGACTCGGAACAAACAAACCGCTAACATAGTCAATACCTTGAAAGGAGAATTTGAGGAGAATATATAGACCAATCCAAGTCAATGAGGTATGGAGAATGCGTCATAATGAAGAACTATACAAGCTATATAAACACAGTGATCTGGCCACCACCATCCGACTGCATAGATTGCAATGGGCAGGACACATCATTAGGATGGAAGGCAACCGAATACCTAGGAAGGTACTGTTTAATCAAATCAAGGGTAGAAGGCCTGTCGGAAGCATCGCTGGATTGACGCAGTGGCCAGGGATGCTGATACTTTACCTAAAATAAAACGATGGACATCGATCGCCAAGGACAGGGAAAAATGGAGGCGATGATTGTGGAGGCTAAAGTTCGACTCCGACCTGTGACGCCATAGAAGAAGAAGAAGAAGATGAAGATGAATAATCATTTCTGAATTGATTTCAATAATTTTTCATGAAGAAACGATTTTCCTAATAAGTGACCAGTCTTTTCAAAAACAAAATCCTGTGACAGTTTTATAAAATGAAATCAAATTTGATTAAAAATCTGTAATCATTAGGCAGCTGTCCCGGCTATGGTAGTTGGGCGGCCGCCCCAATTGGACCCCCTCATTGGAAGCCAGTTACAGAACACATCTCATAACCATATCAACTCACTACTTACATAAGTGTATATACATATAACGTAAAGATAAGGTGTGTGTGCGTGCGCGCGCGCGCGCGCGTGTGACGAGTTTATCGTACACGATGACGAGTTGGAGTGGACGCGCAGTAGAGGACGCTACACACACTGCCATTATATAACTGTGGTTACATGGTGTTACACTACTAATGTGTGTGTGTGTGTGTGTGTGTGTGTGTGTGTGTGTGTGTGTGTGTGTGTGTGTGTGTGTGTGTGTGTGTGTGTGTGTGTTTAAGAACCAAGCAAGAGGTCGGCTGCTAACGTGGGGCCCAGAACCCTTCAGCCCCGCCAATAAAGTCGAGTCGCATACATTACTAAGGAACAACAGGTGTATAAGAGGCACCAGGCTTACCAGGAAGGTAAAATACTCCGTGACTGGTATACGATACAAAAGTTTTAACCTTAAAGAATGCCTTTATTACTGGATTAGTCCACACGGCACTTTGTATATTCTACATGCTCTCAGTAACATTCCCGAGCAGCATCATAAAGTAGAGGTGTGTTCTTCAGCACCCAGGGCGACACGGTCTGTGAGAATGACAGTCTGAGATTATTCCTGTGGTACTAATAAGAACTTACCATTAGCGGGCAGGAGCTTATCATGGTATTCATTGTCACATGGCTTCGATCAGTTCCGACAAAACGACGTTTTTACTTGTTCTTGCCCGGTCCGCACTTTCACCTGGTCGCAACTCTGACCGAATCCGTCGCAACAAGTAGAAACATCTCTGTTCAAAACTTAGACTATGTTTCAATTCTGTAACGTTTTTCTCATTTGTGCGAGTAACCTTTTTCTCCTGGTATTTTTGTTAGGTTAGGTTAGGTTAGGTTAGGTGGCTCCTCGTAGTTTAGGTTCGTTAGATTGGTGTCCTGTATATCCAGCCGGTTTTTACCTCTGTTGAAGTATTCGAGTAAACTAAACTTTAAATGGAAGGGTTACGAGCCCCTCGCACAACCCCCAACCTGGAGGATCAGCTGCATTGATTTCGAGGCACACAACGCCTAGACCGGTCGTCTTTTTAACGGCTGATGAACCCCTAGTCTTCTTCTCAAACACTAAGACAAAAAACAATGGCCTTCCTAGGCAAGAACCCTGTAAGAGCAAAAATTGTAACTGATAATAGTGTTTTGGAGCAGGTGTCGCACTTTAATTAGTTGGGATGTGATATCTCACATAGGAAGGACAACGATATCGAGAGAACGTTAAAAAAATTTAGTTATACCTGTGGAACAATAAGACGAGTACTGAAGAATAAAACGCACGGGGAGACACAGCTAAAGTTCTATAGGGTCGTGGCAGTGCCGACTTTAATGTATGGATGTAAAACATGTACTCTCCTGCAAAAAGATATTTAAAATATACGGGCCTCGGAAATACAATTTTTAAAAGCAGTTAAGCGATGCAGTTTGAGAGATCATCTACAAAAGAACGACATAAGGAAAGACCTGGAGTTACAATCGGTTCTGAAGTAAATAAAGGAACACAGGCAGAATTGGTAGTCTCATGCGGAACACATGGTAGACACGCGTATTCCTAAACAAGCGTTCTCTTTGACAATAGCTTAATAACATGAAACAGCTGTCAGAGTTAAATAAAAACTGTGAAACGTACCAAGTGTTTATATATTTTCAAAAACCTTTGTCCTAAACAAGCGTTTGAATATAGGTCAGTAGGGACGAGAGATCGTGGAAGACCCTGGAAAAAGTGGTCAGAGACTCTGTGAAGTCGGAACTGGCAATAGCCCAAGCCATGTAGTGAAGAAGGATGGTGTCCTTTTAGTTTGGTTCCTCGTCTACAAGTAAGACGGAAGCTTATGAGTTTAGTGTACAATCGGAAAGTGGTTGTAATTTAGGCCTACATGTTACAACAATGAGCTGTAGAGATGTTGTGAACGAGATGTCCTAGCAATCATTGAGTTATATGGGGGCTGGAAAACCCACCATAATATAATGGGTTTGCCAGGGAATCATATCCATGACCTTTCGATTACTAGACGGAAATTACCTTCATATCTGCACACATTAACTAATTATTTATATCATACACACACAGAACCTTGTAACGTATCGTGACCAGCTACACTATACTTTGCACACATTAATATGTCCGACCGGTCAATATCCATAATTGTATTCAAATTGCATACAGTGCATATTGCTATCGATTACCGTGCCTCCGTATTATTCACACAGTAGACTGCATCATTGTTCTAACATTTGTGGCGAGATTGCTGATATCACACGTTCCCGCTTCTCTGTCCACAGGTCAATTGAATCAGAAATGAAGAAAAACTATCACTACTGACAATTCCCACTAATGCAGCGGATTGGGATCGGGCCTTCGGCCTGACGGCATAATTCATCTACTGAATATCACTGTTTTACACGGCAATTTGTTAGTTATTCAATCTTCTTCTTCATTGTCTTCTTCTTCTTCTTCTTCTTCTTCTTCTTCTTCTTCTTCTTCTTCTTCTTCTTCTTCTTCTTCTTCTTCTTCTTCTTCTTCTATGCTCCTTAGGCCTATTGTGCTTTCATTACCTCGTCCTCGGTCTACTGATGGTTCATAGAATCGGTCTTTCGAATTCTTCCCATGGGTTTCTTTGAACACGACCTCTTTCCTCCATCCCTTTGCAATTTGTACACCCTACTTATCTCGTACAGTTACATTATTAGTTCTGCCCCTCCCCCTCTCCACCACTCCTCACTCCAGATATCTCTTAGCACTTCAAAACTCTCGTCTCCTAAATTATTATTTCCCTTATAACATTTATTCTTCGTTATTCGCCGTCACTATGTAAAATTTCATTTTCGTTTCTCTTGTCAGTTTTCCTTCTTACTGTCCTTGTAGTGTTACTTGGCCATTGGTATATCATCTCTGCTTCTTCTTCTCCTCCTTTTCCTCCTCAACCCAGAGGTTGGTGGGGTTGCAGTTTTCCCACCCACTTCCTTTTTTCACCCACTTTTTCCAGAACCGCATCATTGCAAGATTCCTTTCCAAGAATGCAAGCTATTAAATGCAAGATTGAAGAACATGGATTTTAAGGTTTGTGTAAACTGTGAGATACACTGCTCTGTCCTGGTAAACGTGTTCAGAAAGACTCTGGTGAGACTACTGTGCGTGAATAAGCGGTTTACAAGCTTCAAAGACTGCCGTAAATGAGTTGAAGATGGTGGTTGCCAGATGGAGATTATGTTTTTGTGTTCCACGAAATTTCATCGCTAGACGCAGTGGTAAATAAAGAATACTATTCGGACATTTTATACCATTTGTATGAAGCTATTCGTAGAAAACGGCCATATTTACAGAAGAATAATTTATGAAAACTGCAGCCCGATAATGCGCCTGGACGCACGTCATTGCTTGTTAAGAGTGTTGCCAGGCTAGGCAAAATAAAACGTCATAATGATGACACGGCAACTGCCGTCCGTATTCGCCTGGTGTGCCCGACGCGATCTTTCCTCCTCCTCCCAATAGTGATAATTTCCACGAGTGGACAACGTTTCGCGACCGTTGAAGACAAAAAACGAAAATCGTTAAGCGAGCTGAGGGCTGTACCAAAAATTTCATGCTTAAAGTATTTCGAAGACTGCAAAACGCCTGGCTTAATCGCGTTACATTAGACTGAGACTACTTTGTAGGGGGGAGTATACGTGTCGACGAATGAAGGCACTATTTCTAAAATAAACAAGAACTTCATGAACTTTTTTATCAAACCTCGTGTATACATGTGTGTGTGTGTGTGTGTGTGTGTGTGTGTGTGTGCGTGTATGTGTGTGCGCACGCGCACGCGCACGCTGCGAACCGCCTCCGCGAGCTCAGCTTTGTTCAGTACAGATGAAACGGTGTGTCTGGCTGCGCTGTGTAAAAAGATCTCAATCCGCATCCGTGACCTTGGCGCGCTGTATTCGGAGCAATTATATTGTGTTCAGAACAGCTGCACGGTTTGTGTCACATGGTTGGTCATAGCACACTTCCCCCGCTGGATTCTTCCCTCCCATCTTACGATCTGCGCGAACCGTTTCATGTCTAAGTGTCGATGAATGAAGGCATAATTTTTAAAATAAACAAGAACTGCGTGAACATTTTGATCAAACCTCGTATACACACACACACACACACACACACACACACACACACACACACACACACACACACACACACACACACACACACACACACACACACACACAAGCTTACTATGCAAATGTGGTAACGTCATAATACCCCATCAGCCGGCCACGTGCTGTGTGTGTGTGTGTGTGTGTGTGTGTGTGTGTGTGTGTGTGTGTGTGTGTGTGTGTGTGTGTGTGTGTGTGTGTGTGTGTGTGTGTGTGTGTGTGTGTGTGTGTGTGTGTGTGTGTGTGTGTGTGTGTGTGTGTGTGTGTGTGTGTGTGTGTGTGTGTGTGTGTGTGTGTGTGTGTGTGTGTGTGTGTGTGTGTGTGTGTGTGTGTGTGTGTTCTTCATATCCTTGTGAGGAGCGGGGCGCGCAAAAAGCGACGCTTGTCCTTGTTAGCAACCATCGTCAGGGGGTCACAAACCTCATGGCAGCAGCAGCTGCAGCTCCACTTGCAGTTACACTTACAGTATTGTTACGCGTTATGTAATGTCCACATAATGGAACAAGGTTATGGAGAGAGAGAGAGAGAGAGAGAGAGAGAGAGAGAGAGAGAGAGAGAGAGAGAGAGAGAGAGAGAGAGAGAGAGAGAGAGAGAGAGAGAGAGAGAAGCTTAGTTAATAAGAAAACCGGTCGCTTGTGTTTGTTATTATATTATGGAGTGACCTAGTCAGCTGTTCCGGCTGTTTGGTCTTTGACAATGCACCTCATTGTGAGCCGCATCAATTGTGTCTCTATTCAGCCGATAAATTCCCAATTTCTGTTGTTCGTCTAAACTGTGCTACTACGGTGAAAGTCGCAATCGAAGAATCTCGAATATGCCCCAAAAAGCTTAATCCGGTTTTTGACATTCTTCCATCTCCCGTTCTGCTCTTCCTGTCCTGTAGTCTTCATATGTATCCGCGATAGTGTCTTCACCTCAACATAATTCTCCCAACCCTCATACACATCCACAGTCCACATCTTCCATAATCTCATGCATGTCCTTAAGTGGCCTACACACGATCATTTGAGCGTGTCACTTCAGTGTGTTCATTTCTATTTGACCACATCAGGGGCATATTTACGGAGGTACGAACCAGACTGGACCCTCCCCTCAGAGGGTCGAAAAAAGTAGACCAACTTTGTTAATTTTTAAGTAGTTTTATTAATTTTTTTCAGTTCGCTAATACAGTAGTAACTTTTTTTTAAATATAAAATAAGTTTATTATACATCATTTCCGTATATGTTTGAAATACGAAACATAGGAAAATCAATTCAGTCAATAAGTTTCTTGTAAACAATGATTCAATAACGCATAATTTTTATTGTGTTATTACCGTTTACTTTAATGGAATTTACTTCAGGATATTATCACACTTTAAAGATAATAGTGTTGATTAATCTTAACTTGTTTTTTTTTCTTGTTTTTCTTGTTTGTCCTTTGGAGCCGACTCACCGGATCCCCCCCCCCAGGACAAATTCTAGATACGCCACAGTGCCACATTGGACTGAAGTGATGCGTTGCCTACACAGGGGGTCACATCAGTCTACCGCCGCGCCGTCTTCTGCTGGAACGCACTCGCCCTGTGTTGTGCCGAAAGTTGGTTGTTGTAGTTTATCATGTCAACGGAAGAGGAACTGCCTAGCCTGTCCGCTTATAGAAAGTAAGAAGAATAAACAAAAATTGTAGGATAAAGATTGGCTTTCAAAACGAACAAAATATTCACACATAAATGTTTTTACGGAGCTAAAGCTACATCCTAAAGACTGGCACAATTATTTAAGAAATGTATTTAAAACTGCTGTCACTAGTTTCTCAGTGTGAAGGACTGAACTGAGCTGACTCCTACATACGCTCACTTCTACCTGATGTGACACACCGCTTGATACGATTTCATCATTCCGTCATTCACACTATTGGTGTGACCTCACATAACTTTGTCCTTATACACGATCATTACACAACTTTCTAATCGTTTAATTCATAAAAACAATTTAAAATCAGTGACATCTACTTTTTATTATAGTGTTTACAGTATCCTTATGAGAATGTTTATGTACTTGTTTGAAATGTCGGAAGAGTATAACTTGTATCTTTGTTTACAAAGTAAGTTTTTTAGTTGATCCGTGAGTTAGATTGTAGGTTTGAATTTGGCTGGAATATTTTTTATGTTTCAAAATTTGATTTAGTTATTTAGCTATTTTATAGTTTGTAAACAATTAAACATTTTATTATTGAATATTATTCATCCAAATATATTAATATATTTTATAATCTAAATATTTTCATATATGCTCAAAATTGTTCTTGTTATATTATATTATTATTAATAATTAAAAAACTATTAACAAGAATACATTTTTTATTTTATAAATTACAAATGTTCCGATAGTAACCTAATTTATAAATTATATAGTTGGATATAATAAATTATATCTGATGATGATAGTTGAATTACTATCGGAACATTTGTAATTTACAAAATAAAAAATATATTCTTGTTGAAAGTTTTTTTTTATTATTAATAATAATAAATCTAAAAATTATGACTATGTAATAAATACATATAATAATCATCAGCTACTAGTTTTCGAGTAAATATTGCGATAATCATATTGTTCCACTGGAAAAAATTATTCGTTACATATTGTTTCTATATGTATGTATACTGAAAATAAAACTACGTATTATATGATTCTATTTGTGTTCACTGGAAATATCGATTTCTTGTAATAAAATACGTATAAGCACTAATATGCCGTCGTTGCATTTAACAATTTGCTGATTCTTATTTGAATCTTACTTCTTTATAGAAAATCTCGTGTACTTCAAATGCACGCACCTTGAATCAGTTCACTCGCTACTTGCCACTGAAGTTCTCACTTCTGGCCTCTGTCCCGCGACACACATTTTTTAATTGTACTTGCATTCTCATAAAAACTTAAAACTTTATCTCTCCTTATCTGTCCCGCCAGAAGAAAATCCTGTGGCGCGTTTCTGTCTAGTATCGATGCGCTTCCTGCAACCACAAGAAATAGGTGTGGCTGGAGATTTTTACCTGCAGATTGCTAAGCCGTATTTTGTTAATTATAGGCTACTATCACACACACCTGAAGGACAGGTTTCACATTGCTTAATATTATATTTTACTTTTATTGTTTCTGCGATTAAGAAGGAAAACGCAACAACGCTAAATTCTATAAGGAAAACAACAGTTGTTGTTCGGAAAGGACAAGATTTATTGACGTTTCGAGTGACGCATGCTGGGCAGCAGTGACCTACTGAATACTTGTAACAGTTGGGAAAGTCTAACAATCTGACGTCATGATTACCTTTGTGCAACACAAACTCTGAGTTGTTGCATGTAGTTTTGGAGAGCATTTCACACACACACATGCAGAGGTGGACCCAGGATTTCCTTCTGGGGGGGGGAGTCTGGAGGGTTCTAGGGGGTTTAGATTTTAGTGAGTAGAATTACAAAAAACTAAAATAAAAAATCGGTATTGTGACGATTTCATTAATAAAAATATGTTAATTAATTAAATTGTTAATGTATAAGCTGAGAAATTTTAAAATTTTAATAAAATCTCACATTTTAAACTAAATCTTATTGCTATCATTGAATAATAATAATATTTAATAAAAAGTCTAATAATAAAATAAAAGGGAATACAATTGTACAGAAAGGGTAAAGCTTGTTAATTAATCCTGCATATACAGGCACTGACCAGAATTAACTTGTTTTCTGACCCCTAAACAAACTAAATATAATTGTAAATTTTGTTATTATTTAAATAATTAAATAAAACCACTGTAATGTACTTTGATAACGTCTGTAACTAAGAATATCTTTATTTAATTATTTAATCAAACTTTAGTCCTTTAATTAAATTAGAAACATGGAACTACTTTTATGTTGACTAGTAATTGTCGCGAGATTACTACTCTCCCCCTAACTATTTTTGCCCACTTGCAATGGAGCGCTCACGCCGTAAGCTGCGTACAGCGTTGTTTCGCGACGCGTGTATAATTATGTGAATGGTTGGTTCAATGAATATTTAAATAACTAAATTTGTGCGGCGATGACATCTCTCTCTCAATGAATAAATAACAAACTATGTAATTCATACATTACTACAAACATGAAGGTGATATTCAACTAATCTATAATCATGTGAAATGTATTACTGTGAAACAAACTTTCTATTTATTTATTATAACTACAAGAATTACAACAGTCGTCTAAGATGAGAGTATCCTACAAGAATTACTACAGTCGCCTAAGATGAGAGTACTTCACCCCGAATGATATAACAGACTTCAGGAACTTCACCGTCACCGGATACTAAGCCAACGACAGACCTTCAGGAAACGCACGAGGACCGAAGAACCAATTCTGCAGCAAATACTGAAAACCAGGTGACATGGAGGCTTGTCTTCCATGGTTATGAGTTACTAAAATTATTACCCACAAAAGACAATTTAACTCACCACTTTTATGACTTTAAAAGACTGACATTATATGTAACATGTAGTCTGTAATCTAATAACACTGGTTATAGCAAAAGAGTAAATGTTTAAACTAAAAGTTTTCTTGTTTTGAAAGATTATTAAAGTCCATTCTTCAAATGGCTCAATTTTCAATATTGTATATGGCAAGGTGACCATTATTAACTTAATGTATATTCAATCCCGGATCCGTGGAATAAATTAAATAGATGTACATCATATTTTGAGGGCCCTTATGAAAGAGTAATATATATAATTATACTGTAAACTATATATGTTGAGAACTTTAAATAGAGAACTTTATCTCATAATGTAATAAAGAGATGTCATCTGAGTACCGAGTAAACTGAGTGCATAAATCAACAGTCTCCCCTTCCCAATATCCTGATATAAGAATTGTTTTATTTGTTGTGATTAATTTTCAGCTCGTCACAACGAAAGGCAGCCTGTATAAATTGGCATAACCAATTTAACGCGGGTTCCCTACGTTATAACACAAGTTAAGATGTTATAAATTGCGCCACTCTGCTGCTGCTAATTAATTTGCTAATTTGCTTAAGAGAAAAGAAAGAAGTAATTGTGTCTCGATATCCCACACACCCAAGCTGTTGATCTATTCACTCATGTATTTTAATATGTGTCAGAATTTTAAATAAGATAAAAATAATAATTATTATTATAATAATATAGTATAGGTAACTTTATTTGTAAATATAATATGTGTAAAGTAATATTAACATATTGTCCCATGTAAACAAAACCATGTAGGTGCTTGTCTAAAAGTTTCATTCTTCAACGTGTCAATTTGACGACAAACTCGGACATGTAAATTTCCTGTTGCCGATTGTTTAAAACTGTCTAAAACACGTGAATGTAACCGTGTCGGAATTACGAAAATCATTACGCCAAACCGGATCAGATATACCCTCGCAGTTAGATAGATTGCGTGAACTCGATTATGACGGCGAACGAGAAACCTGTTATGCGAAATATAGGGAACTGATGGTATTATCTCAGAACCTTCAGGACAAAAAATCACCTACTGAAATTTTGCGCGTTACGCAACGTATAGAACATTTAACCCGCCGGTTGAATAATTTATTAAGCTGGCCCGACGTCACCGTAATCCCCGCCGATGTGCAGAAATTTGCGGATGAGGCATTAAGCCAATTACCCATAATTATCAACGACTTACGACGAAAGTCTGACTCATCGAGAATGGAGGAAATTGAGCACTACTTACAAAAATTATATATTTCCCCAGTTCAATCCCCTACTTTAGAACACCCTCTCTCCACCTCGAACCACGAATCACCCACCGTATCGAAGATACAACAGACTCATGAACAAATACCTAGTAGAGAATTAAATAGCCTAACTATGTGAGAACCCCCACCGCCTAATGTTCAGCAAACTCGCACTAGTAAATATGCTATTACAAATCCTAATGCAACCACCAATCCTTCGAAAAGTATACCAAACGTATACTTTAATGTAGACATCTACGGAAAGATTTCCCACCCAGTAGAGAAAATAATTAATGAAATTCCTTACACCGATGGCTTAAGTATCACGATTCTATTGACTTTTATCAGATACCTACTGCAAATAAAAGATCTACAACAATTGAGCGATTGGCAAATACTGCAGGTTATCCTACCCAAATGTAAACCACCTTTACGAGATCGTGTGCTAGAATCATTAAACTCGACTCTTCCAGTAGAAGAACTTCATACTACTATAATCAAATATTTTATCCCCACGGGAATTTATGAGGAGATCAAAAGAAATACAGTACTTCGAGTACAAGGAGCCCATGAAAGACTGGCCCACTATATTGCTGACATCAGAGAATCTTCACGTCTACTGCAAGTCGACTGGACTGAAAAACAATTGGTCGATACTATCTTGGTAGGCTTGTCTCCTGAAGAACGCTCCCGTTTAGCACTAATAAGTAGACCCCTCACTTTTGCTGACCTTGAACAATGTAGTGTTCACTCGTCAAATGTGTGGTACGCAGATCAGCACAGACATGCACCGGTATCCACAACACCTCATAGAAAGGAAACGCAAGCCCTAGTCTCAGATGCAAGAAGTCTACGAGAACGACGACCATTTCGGCGACCAACCTATGTTCATGGCCATGGTAAGTCCAAGGAGCCTCCACCTCGACACGAAACCAGTGAGACCCCGCGTAAAGAATATATATGCTATAACTGCGGAAAACCTGGACACCTCAGTAGAAACTGTAAACGGAAACAGTACAATCAGAAAACTCATTATCCAAAAAACATGTAAGGCAGGGAGATCCGAAACCCTGTGTCTTCCGCAGCATCGTGAAAAAAAGGTAAACCCCTGAGAGACCACCAATTAAAACAAAATACTAATACAAATAACAAAAGAAAATTAGACCCCTATGTTAGAAAATTTATCGATAAATGTAACTCTATTAGTAAATGTGATTTCAATAAGTGTGAATTACCGTATATACAAGTTGACCTTGGTGTTACATCCACCCTCGGATTAATTGATTCCGGATCAACGCGGAGTTTAATTAGTCAAGAGCTAGCCAATAAATTATTTAAACACAATTTAGTTAAACGCAGTCAATCAGTAAATATTAGATGCGGTACAGCTAATAAGCAAAACTTAATGATAAAACTTATCATCACGTTTAAAGTAAAAATTAAAAATCTAACGTGGTATTTTCCAATGTTGGTACGCGACGAATTAGGACCCGAGTTAATATTGGGAGCTGATTTTATCAGTAAAACAGGAATTAATTCTAGACATTCACGATAAGATGTTTTACTTTGGATTCGATCGTTCACGGAAATATAACTTGCATGATAATGCAAATAACAGAGAAAGTACTAGCACCACTTCTACACATATAAAGCATCACGAATCTGAATTAGGTCATCTGGAAAGTAAAGATAGACGGAACATACAGACTTTAATAAAACAATTCTCCAACGTCCTCACCCCAAAGTTAGGACTGACGGACCTGATAGAGTACAAAATAAATTTGAGCGACAATAAAGTAATACGTTTAGCTCCATACAAATTATCACCTCCAAAAATGGAAGTAATGAGGAACCAAATTAATAAGTTGTTAGAACAAGGAGTCATCGAACCCTCTACGTCATCTTATTCTTCACCCGCGTTTTTAGTACCCAAAAGTAACGACAAACATAGATTAGTTGTGGACTACAGGCAACTAAATAAACGGATATAACTTGAATCTATACCACTTCCCGACATCCACAGTGCTTTTCATTATTTTACGAAATCAAAAATTTTTACCATTATGGATTTAAATCAGGCATTTCACCAGATACCCCTCTCACAATAATCAAAACGTCTTACCGCATTTGCCGTCCCTTTCAACCTGTACCAATTTACGAGGGTACCCTTTGGTATATCCCAAGGTAGTTCTGTATGTAGCAGATTATTAGAAAAATTATTTCATGACATAAATTTAAATATGTGTATCACTACTTAGATGACATTGTTATCTACAGCGAGTCAATTGAGCAACATCTTAATCATCTACGTGAAGTACTAACCCGATTGGAGAAAGCTGGATTAACCGTAAACCCCAGTAAAGTAAATTTTGCTGTGACACAATTCTCATTTTTAGGTCACATCGTAAAAGCCAACGGAAAGGTAAGCATAGACCCAGAGCGAACCCGTGCAATCAGAGAATTTTTACCACCGCGGGATGCGAAAGGAATAGCCCGATTTTTAGGAATGATAAATTATTTCCATAAGTACATCCCACATCTAGCCGAAATTGCAGCACCGCTAAATACCTTAAGAAAGAAGGGAATTAAATTTGAATGGAATGAGCAACACCAAACCGCATTCGAGAAATTAAAAGAAAGCATCATATCACCCCCCGTACTACAATTAGCCGATTTTACAAAACCATTTGTAGTGCAGACAGACAGTTCTAGTGTCGCCCTAGGTGCAGTAATATATCAGGAAGTAGGTAACTCAAGGTTACCTATTAGTTACGCTTCTCGCACCCTGACAGATCAAGAAAAGAAATACTCCGCATACGAATTAGAATGTTTAGCTATAGTTTTCGCTTTTGAGAAGTTCAAACCATTTTTAGAACATAAAGAGTTTTTGTTAGAAACAGATAATCAAGCGTTATCTTAGCTACTAAATCACCCAAAACAGTTAGGTCGTATCGGAAGGTGGGTATTAAGATTAAATTGTTTTAAATTCAAAGTACAACATATTAGAGGCACCCAAAACGTAGTTGCCGATACACTGTCACGTATGTTCCAGCCTAGTAGTAATACTTACGATAACAAGAGCAGAGAAACGCCGATTATTAATACTTTAATTACCGAATTTCCTCTTGCATTTACGGATTTAGCACAGTATCAACAAAAAGACCCACGTTTGAGTCCAATTATTGAACAACTTGAAAAAGGAAATAAGTCAGAGAAATACATATTAAGTAGGAGAGTATTATGTTGTAGAATAGCGAACGGAAAATATTTACGAATAATCGCCCCTGATATTATTAAACCTATGCTGATGGAATATTATCACTCTTCCACCATTGGAGCTCATATGGGAATAAATAAAACCATACATCGAATTCGTAAAGAATATCACTGGGAAAATATGAACAGTGAGATCGCCAATTTTGTGAAAAGGTGTAAGTTGTGTGCACTCAGCAAACCAGCGAGAAACAGTCAAATAAGTCAATTAATCTCAGAGATTCCTGCTACCCCGTTCTCCAAAATTTATTTAGACTTCCAGGATCCTACCCGCGTTCTAAATCAGGAAATACAATGTTACTAATTTGTGTAGACTCTTTTAGCAAATTCGTCTGGATGTACCCCATGCGGCGAGCCTTAGCTACAACCACAGTAAGTATTTTACAGCATAGATTATTAAAGAATTCGGTATTCCTGTCCATCTAGTGTCGGATAACGGACCACAGTTTAAGTCCAAGGAATTCAGGAACTAGTTGTGTTTCAAACTAGGAATAGACCACATTACCACTACAGAGTATCGTCCGCAAGGTAATATAGCTGAGAGGTATTTGCGAAACCTAAAATCTGCTTTAATAGCCTACCATGCTAACGATCATACTTCTTGGGACCAGAACCTATCCTGGATACAGTTCGCCTTTAATTCAGCATATCATGAAGGACATAAGTCTACCCCATTCGAATTATTGTTCAAGTATAAACCTAACCACCCATTATCCACTAAGTGGAAAATACATGAATTGTTACCCCTTGAAATTAGGGATAAAAATATTAGGAAAATATGGAATGAAGCGCGCGCTAATTTACGAACAAACTTAGCGAAATCAAGGAAATATCACGAGCGAAATAATAATAATAATGAAGTAAAGTACCAAATCGGTGACTTAGTTATGTAGAAAACACACCCTACGAGTAGTGCAATCGATAAGACAACTTCCAAGCTATCATACCGATGGTGCGGTCCTTATCAAATTCACAAATATTTAACTCCAGTAACCGTAGCCCTGTACGAACCCTCTACTCAAAAATATGTACGAAGGACACATATTTCGCAGATAAAACGTTATCACGAAGAAGGAAATGGTAGAGTACAAGTTAAATAAATGTAAAAAAAAAAAAGGTATATGTCTGGTACTCTAATGCAAAAGAGTACTTGAGTAACATTTGACTACCTAATCGTGTAAATAGGTACGAGGCCTGATCAACCTTGAATCCTATTCATCGAAAGTAGAGCAAAGTAAGAAGTCAGCTGACATCAAATATGAGGAATAATTAAGTAACCAATTACTTAATGAGAAATTCTATAACTAGAATAACTCGCATCTAAAGAAAAACCCGGTAGTAGTCATAAGTAGTAGAGTTAAGAAAATTTAGAATGTTTACAATATGTTTTATAATGTGTGAATTGTATGTAGTATTAGAATTAGTCTGTAAAGTATGATATGTAGATAGTAAGAATAAGCAAGTCGAGACTGACTTGTGCAACTCGTAATTACATACAGAGAAAAACGGGTGAGAGAAATTTCACACGGAAATCCCCAAACATACTCCCGGTACATTCCTAACAAATAAACCGGAGGCTGTGTCTTAAGCGGCGGAGTATGTGACGATTTCATTAATAAAAATATGTGAATTAATTAAATTGTTAATGTATAAGCTGAGAAATTTTAAAATTTTAATAAAATCTCACATTTTAAACTAAATCTTATTGCTATCATTAAATAATAATAATATTTAATAAAAAGTCTAATAATAAAATAAAAGGGAATACAATTGTACAGAAAGGGTAAAGCTTGTTAATTAATCCTGCATATACAGGCACTGACCAGAATTAACTTGTTTTCTGACCCCTAAACAAACTAAATATAATTGTAAATTTTGTTATTATTTAAATAATTAAATAAGACCACTGTAATGTACTTTGATAACGTCTGTAACTAAGAATATCTCTATTTAATTATTTAATCAAACTTTAGCCCTTTAATTAAATTAGAAACATGGAACTACTTTTATGTTGACTAGTAATTGTCGCGAGATTACTACTCTCCCCCTAACTAGTTTTGCCCACTTGCAATGGAGCGCTCACGCCGTAAGCTGCGTACAGCGTTATTTCGCGACGCGTGTATAATTATGTGAATGGTTGGTTCAATGAATATTTAAATAACTAAATTTGTGCGGCGATGACATCTCTCTCTCAATGAATAAATAACAAACTATGTAATTCATACATTACTACAAACATGAAGGTGATATTCAACTAATCTATAATCATGTGAAGTGTATTACTGTGAAACAAACTTTCTATTTATTTATTATAACTACAAGAATTACAACAGTCGTCTAAGATGAGAGTATCCTACAAGAATTACTACAGTCGCCTAAGATGAGAGTACTTCACCCCGAATGATATAACAGACTTCAGGAACTTCACCGTCACCGGATACTAAGCCAACGACAGACCTTCAGGAAACGCACGAGGACCGAAGAACCAATTCTGCAGCAAATACTGAAAACCAGGTGACATGGAGGCTTGTCTTCCATGGTTATGAGTTACTAAAATTATTACCCACAAAAGACAATTTAACTCACCACTTTTAAGACTTTAAAAGACTGACATTATATGTAACATGTAGTCTGTAATCTAATAACACTGGTTATAGCAAAAGAGTAAATGTTTAAACTAAAAGTTTTCTTGTTTTGAAAGATTAATAAAGTCCATTCTTCAAATGGCTCAATTTTCAATATTGTATATGGCAAGGTGACCATTATTAACTTAATATATATTCAATCCCGGATCCGTGGAATAAATTAAATAGATGTACATCATATTTTGAGGGCCCTTATGAAAGAGTAATATATATAATTATACTGTAAACTATATATGTTGAGAACTTTAAATAGAGAACTTTATCTCATAATGTAATAAAGAGATGTCATCTGAGTACCGAGTAAACTGAGTGCATAAATCAACAGTCTCCCCTTCCCAATATCCTGATATAAGAATTGTTTTATTTGTTGTGATTAATTTTCAGCTCGTCACAACGAAAGGCAGCCTGTATAAATTGGCATAACCAATTTAACGCGGGTTCCCTACGTTATAACACAAGTTAAGATGTTATAGTATGGAGAACCCTACATGACTTCCATGTTCTAATTAATTATAAAATTATTTTTAATATGTAGGCCTACACTCATAACCAAACCAAATATATCAGCATGCTCTTGGTAAAAACGCTGAGAAAGATAATCAAAATACGAATTCTTCCTAGTTGTTAATATTTTAAAAATAAAGAATTAATTTTATTGAATTATCTTTTATTTAAACAACGCAAAAGAAAGCGAATACCGCCCAGCGTTTGTTATCTGTGAATTTCTGAAAACGAAAAATTATTTTGTTTACGTATCCGTGGTGACATACCATGGAAAGATATCAATTGTTAACATTTTATTGAAATTTTTAAGTTTTCGGTCGAATAAATTTATAACATCAATACAAAAATTATCCCGTCCCTGTTCAACTACCCTTTTCATTTATAGATATTTCATCAACCTTTCTACAGTGGATTATTATGACCTTCTTTTCAAAATTCTTTATTTATCAAAATTAAGTACTTTACTCTAGTTAAAACGTAAAACGCTGCAGGTAAACTAGCCCTTCCCCTTAACCGATCTTCATCAGAATCAATAAGCCTTAAGTCCTCTACAACTCGGGCACATACGCAACAAATTATTTGATTCTGTTTAAATTTGCGGTAGTTTCGTTCGCCATAGAAAAAATTCGACACAGCCGCTTTTCGGAAAATGACTTTTCTTCATGTTTTGAGGGTAGTACAATCAGAATCAGCCCTTATTTCGAAACGATTTTTTCGCGATCACCATACTTCCAGTTCCTTACGAAACATGGAAGTAAAAAAGAACTCATTACTTACTTCTTATTTTATTGTAATCAGGAATATAAGTGTAAAAATATTTTTTTTCATAAGTTTATATTAATAGACATTTAAAAGTTAACGTAGTTACAAAACAATAAAGATGACATCTTACGTTACAGTATTACATTACGACGGTCACTCCGATCGACTGGGTACAGTGGAAACAGAAAAACTGACACCACTAAAGTCACTACAAACTTTAATTAGACACAAACAGCCGTTATAAATTCAATTTAAATTTGTCCAACAATAAATGTCACCATAACGTGGAGAATAAGCTACATAAGTTCAACTATATATGCGGGACTACGACAAGAATTCTTAAATCAACACGCCAAGAGTAAAGAAACACGTTTGAAGTTCTACAAGGTGATAACACTCCTCGAATTTTATATAGGTCTGAGAATTGGACTTTAACGAAACCAAAGGCAGTAGTATTCAAGCAGCCCAAATGGCGGGTCTCAGGCACAGGACATACTCTTCGAGATCGTAGAAGAAATGCAAATATAAGGCAGGAACTGAATACTATGAGTATACTTGATAGGATTGTCCTTTTTTTGTCAATTTATTGCAGATTTGTAATCTGTTCGACTAAGCGAACATTGAACAAATTGTCTGACAAAACACATACGTGACCATTGACAGCTCTTCTTGTTTTTGTTAACAGATTAAACAGATATACAAATTACAAGACTAAATGGCAAAAACATGTAAACAAATAAACAAAAGTCACTTCCACTTGCTGCTGGCATGATGCAATAAATTCAAAATGTTAAACACTGACCCTATAAGGCAGTTATACTGGTTGGCATTAACATTTAATGTTGACATGAACACAAAATGTACAGATATTACAGAACAGATGACACAGACATTGCAATACAGATAATACAGAGTACATATTATACGTTGAACCTGAAGGGTAAGTCTAACAATTTATGCCTTTTTAGTCTGTAAATGTCTTCACTTTTATCTAATAAATTAATTGTTAGGGGATTAGAAAGCTTTTCTAATTTACCTGGTGTAGGGGTTACCGTGATCAAGGATTGTCCAATATCGACTAAAATTATTGGAACCCCTTAACCAAATTAATGTCTGCCGCATCCCTATGAAACTATGGAATTGCGCGTATAAGACGAAAGGACGGTGAGGCGCGCGACGCCCGAAGAAGCGTTCAAGTGACCAGCTCTAGTTTGTCTGTTTGAAATCGAAACTAACCAGTTTTGGTTTAATCCTTGTTTAAAATGACGATACGCAAACTTTTTTTCTAATCTGTAGATATACAAGTGTTCATCAATATAAGTTTATATTGTTTAATGCAAAGTTATTAGTTATGTCAATTTTAGTGTTCTTATTATGAGTTTCCTTTACATTTTTGTTTTATTACAAAGTTGTGTCAATACACATCTGTTATTTGCAGATGATCAGGTTTTATGCAAAAAAAAAAAAACAGAAAAAGATCTCCAGTTAGGAGTTTTCCACTAGAGCACTGTATGCAAAGGAAATAATCTTAGAATATCAACTCAGAAAACAAAAGTTATGGCTTTTAAAGGAAAGAATTCGATACGCT
Organism: Magicicada septendecula; assembly: GCA_034769895.1. Lineage (NCBI taxonomy): Eukaryota > Metazoa > Arthropoda > Insecta > Hemiptera > Cicadidae > Magicicada > Magicicada septendecula. Next base: position 355,128,331 of record CM068373.1, read on the forward strand.
CCAAGATAATTACAAACAATCAGCCTATAGAATAGGTATCTCATTTCAGTTTTCTAGGGTGCGATTTAACTTATGAGTACGACAGCGACATCGATATAAAAATAAATAGATTTCAATTGATATGTGGTACTACACACAGAAAACGTGGAAATTAGACAAGGAAAGTCACCAAGATAAAATTCTATAAAGTAATTGCAACACTTGTTTTAACTTATGGAAGTGAAACTTGGACGATGACGAGAAATGATGAGCGAAGAATACAAACAAGTGAAATGCGATTCTTGAGAAAAACCAAATGTTGCACCCCCTAGAGACCATATACGAAATGAAGATATAAGATCCAAGTTAATGGATATTCTATGGCCAGCAGAATAAGGGCTGGACAAATAAAATGAAGGCAGCATATCAGGAGAATAGACGTTATGGTACTGCGTAAACAAGTAATAAGATAGAGACCTCAAGGAAGATGAGATATAGGTAGACCAAGGAAGAGATGGCTTCAGTAAAGGTGGAAGAGGCTGTAAGTCTATACCTTGACGTGGAGAAGAAGAGCAGAAGTTTTATTACAAAGTTCTTGCCGTTCCTGATGCCGTAGTGAACGTTATTTTCATTTTATCCAGCGTCCATCCGTCCTTAAGTTCAGACGCTGGTCAATATGCACCCTGGCAACTACACCCTGGCTAATATGCTGAGCATTTACAGCGAAATTGTCCAAATTATGAGCTTATCAATTCATTGGTAATTCGTGCATACGTAGCATCAGCTCGCCGTTTCTTTTCCTGGTTGTGACAAGTTAATAACAATATTTTATAATCAACAAGTGTCACATCTGAAGTCTTCTTCGATGTCTTTGATAAACTTTCACTGACATTTATAAAGCGGTATTTTTAATTTTGTCCCGCGTTTGTGAAGTGTTTGCACGCAACAGTGATGGATCGCTATTGACATGTTTACCAGCTGGCTGATGACATTTACCTAACACAATGATACTTTCCTTATTAATGTGATGACGCACTGTCTTCTCCGAGTTTGGTTAAAATGAAAGTTTTTCTTTCTGATTTAATATTTAGACGCGGAATATTGGAAGAAGAAGAAAGAACACCGAAATAGGTTTCTCTTCAAACTGTTAAATCGTTGCACAAAAGACGTTACAGATTTTCAACAGTATCATTGCTTTTACATGGAAGCAGAGAAACAAGCTGGTTTTCGGGCGGGGAGATCAACCATAGATCACTTATTTTGCTTGACGCAAATCATAGAAAAGAAAACTGCTGTAAACCAAGAAGTGCACTGCCTATATGTTGACCTTAAGAAAGCGTATGATAGTATTTCACACACAAAAATTTGGCTGGCACTTCAACGAACAAACATCGGCTCCACTTTAATCGAAGCGGTTAAGACTTTATATAACGGATTGAAAGCGCACGTAAAAATTGGAAGTAAAGTCTCAAAAGGATTTAATGCTAGTAAGCAGGGATGATGTCTCTCACCGACGCTTTTTAAAATATACTTGGAACAAGCCCTCAAAACCTGGAAAAAGAAATGCCACAAAATGGGGATACCTCTAATTGACAACACAGTGTACACACTGTGTTTCGCTGACGACCAAGTCGTGGTAGCGCAGGACTATCACGACATGGAATACATGACACGAAACTTATAGAGGAATATAAGCTATGGGGCCTTGAAGTAAACACAAAGAAAACGGAGTTCATGTGCATTGGTGGGGAACAGAATAATTTAATTTTAGAAGACGAACAAGAAATAATAAATTGCAGTAGCTATAAATATCTAGGAACAATAGTTACACAAGATGGTAGTAAGATAAAGCGATAAGAGAAAGAAATAACTTGGGAAGAAAATCAATAGCATTGCTGAACAACATATTGTGGGACCAACAAATATCAAAACAAAATAAACATCGTATATACAATACAATCGTGAAACCAATTACGTCATACGGGTGTGAAATATGGCCAATAATACAAAGAACAGAAAAATTGTTGGAACCTACTGAAATGGATTATTGGCGAAGAGCGGCAGGGAGGTCAAAACTGGGAAAAGTAAGAAACTTCAGAATCCGGGAGATAATGGGGGTACAGTGCTCTATTGTCGACGACATAAAAACAAAACAGCTAAGATGGTTTGGGCGTGTGCAAAGAATGCCGGATAATCGACTCCCCAAGCAAATTTTGGAATGGACACCATATGGTCTTGGGCGAAGAGGAAGACCTATACTACAATTTTTACAGGAGAGTGATTGACGTTTGTCTGCAAGTGAGGGGGGAAGTGGTGTTTAGAGCGGTCTGATTGGCCGAAACTATATAGCACAGCGTTGTCAACTCGTACTTGTTCCGCTGTTTGTGAGTTACCACGTGCGCGTAGTAAATTGAACAGCAGGCCTAGTGCGTTTACTACGGTTTGATGTGAGTGAAATTTAACAGTTTTAAAATTTACAATATTATCATATTTTAGTGCATTTGAATGATTGAGTGATATTTTTTAAATTTAGTGATTATTAGTCTAATATTCAGAAGTGATTTTGTGGTAAAATTTAAGTATTTAGTGGACTAAGTGATAGTGATTGTAAATATTATCCATTCAGCTATGTCCGACGCCAGTACGAGTGCTTCAGCTATACGCAAGACAAGAAAAAGGAAAGTATTTAATGGACAGGCAAGACAACTTATCTGTTCAGTACGTGAATATTTTGAAAAAGAAAAAGCAAACGGGGGGCCGTTAATTTCCTTTAATAAAGTTTTAGAGCGTACAGCTGCCACATGTGAAGTAGGGAAGAATCTTATAGTACGTATAGGAAAAGAGAAAGACGATCTTCTTACTGATTTTAGTTATACAGAGCCCAAGTTTCATACACCTAATAAAAAAAGAAATATAGACAAAAAAGTTACGAAGTTAGATTCTTTCCAAGAAAATGCAATTCGACAGCATATTTATAGCTACTATTGTAAAAAAGAGCACCCAACAATAAATAAACTTCATAAGTCGTTAGCAGCAGCTGATCTTTTTGCCGGTAGTAAATCATCTGTTAGGAAAGTGTTGCAAAATATCGGTTTTAAGTTTACAAACATTTCGGGGAGAAAAGTTCTTATGGAAAGTGAAAGTGTAGTTGCTTTACGTTGTAGATTTCTACGAGAAATTCAAACTAAATCTATTGAAGACATAGTCTGGTTAGACGAAACATGGGTAAACATAGGTCACAGTTTACGAAAAGGCTGGACAGATGATACTGTGGAAGGAACAATGAAAATACCTTTAGGACGAGGGGGTAGATATATTATTGTACACGCTGGGACATCAAAAGGTTTCATACCTAACTGTTTTTATGCCTTTAAGTAAAAGAAAACGAGTGACTTCCACGAAGAAATTAACTCTGAAAACTTTACCAAGTGGTTCACAGACTCGTTATTAAAAAACCTCACAGTGCCGTCAACTGTTGTAATGGATAACGCCCCTTATCAGTCGGTTATATACGACAAAGCGCCAACATTAGCTACACGTAAAGAAGAAATTATTCACTGGCTTCATGAACATAACATTTCTACGACTGTTAGCATGAAAAAAGCAGAGCTATTGGATGTCAGGTTGTAAACCCCGCTTTCCGGAATACGTAATTGACAAAGTAGCGCAAGAACATGGCCATAAAGTAGTAAGATTACCACCGTATCATTGTCATTTTAACCCCATTGAGTTAATTTGGGCACAAGTAAAGGGATATGTAGCAAGAAATAATAAGACTTTTACAGGAACTGAAGTAGAAAAATTGATACGCGAGGGCATTACGAATGTTACTGCAGACGATTGGAGAAAAGCAGTGATGCATACAAAGAAAGTAATTGACGAAGCATGGAGCAACGAAGGCATATTAGAAGACGCCGTGGAACAACTGGTAATAAATTTGGGGACAGAATCCAGTGACTCGAGTTACTCTGGTAGCGACATAAGTGGTGTAACACCTTTAGATTAACGACACAGGCAGAAAACTACAGACAGGTATTAATAATTTCATTTTCAGTTTTGTTTTTATGGTAAAAGTAATAAAAACAAAACATTGACTCTTATTTTGCTGTCTTATATTTTTTATTATTGTTAATTTTTACTTTATTTATACACTAAGTTGATTATTGCACATTTACACATTGTCACATTTATCGTTAAACAAAAATTTAAAGATTCTGAACATTTGAAGTTAATTTAAAAAAAACACTGAAGTTAATTAAGTTCCCGTTTATTATTCTCGTAAGAATCCACATTTTTAGTTTATGAATTATCTGTATTTACAACTGAATAAATATTAGTTTTTAACTAAATATAATTATTACACTACGACTCGGAACACAAAACTTTAAAAGGCGAGACTTCTGAAGAAACCTTTAAAAGGCGAAACCCGTTCAGGTTGTAAGGTAAAACTTTTTCGTTTTTACCTATAAAAAGTTTTGTGTTCCGAGTCGTAGTGTAATAATTATATTCAGTTAATTAACGGACACGTCATGGACAACGAAATCGAAGATTAGTTTTACTTTCATATTCCTAAGGAAATGGAAGTATGGTGATGGCAAAAAAAAATCGTGTTCGAGATTATTGCAGATTCTGATTGTACTACACTCAAAACATGAAAAAAGTCGTTTTTCGAAAAGTGTCTGTGTGTGTGTCTGTCTGTGTGTAGATTTTTTCCTATGGCAAACGATAACAGCCGCAAATACAAACAGAATCAAATAATTTTTTGCATACAGCCCTGATTTGTAGAGTAGACTTATTGTTTTTGGTGAAAATCGGTTGAGGGAAAGGGGTAGTTTACCTGCAACGGTTTTTTTTTATCAAGGGAAATTTTTATTTTGCAAACGATAACAGCCACAAATTCAAACAGAATCAAATAATGTTTCGCATACATTCCTGATTTGTAGAGTTCTCAAGACCTATTGTTTTTAGTGAAGATCGGTTAAGGGAAAGGGGTAGTTTACCAGCAACGTTTTTTTAACAAGGGTATTTTCTATGGCAAACGATAACAGCCGCAAATTCAAACAGAATCAAATAATGTTTTGCATACAGCCCTGATTTGTAGAGTACTCAAGATCTGTTGTTTTTGGTGAAGATCGGTTAAGGGGAAGGGGTAGTTTACTGCAACGTTTTTTTATCAAGCGTGTTTTCTATGGCAAACGATAACAGCCGCAAATTCAAACAGAATCAAATAATTTTTTTTATACGTCCCTAAATTGTAGAGATCTCAAGGACTTTCGATTTTGGTGAAGATCGATTAAGGGGAAGGGGTAGTTTACCGGCAACCTTTTACGTTTTAACAACAGTAAAGTACTGTACTTGAAAATTCATTTAAACTTTTTCAAACAATGGTAATTGTTAAAATATCGGTATGGAGAACCATACATGACTTCCATATTCTAAGATTTATATTTAAAATCATTTTCGAAATGAAATATTACCATAGAAACTACTTCTTTCTACTTACTGCTTCAGCCTTAACCACAGTACTGTGGTCACTAACGTATACCACCTCACGTTATCGCACTCGATTTTCACTGATGATGGAAGTCGATGGCATTGCCGAAACGTCTGGTTTTGTAGAAAACATTGGACTACGGCCAAATATCCCGGGAAGGAATTTTAACAAAAACTACTTCTTTGTTGCCGATAACGTTGTACACATATATATAAAAAATATGCATACAATTAATGGCTTGTATAAGTTAATGATTGATCTCCATTAAGTAGTGCTCAAGTTTCCAAAGTTTTAATATTATGATGTCTGTAATTAAAACATCAGAGCAGGTTTAGTGTGAATGAGGGTACACCGTGGACAAAAATTTTCAACATTTCCTATTGAGCGTTGCTTAGAGTAAAGCTGCGAATCTACAGTGTATGTTTCACAGAACAAACACGCGAAAAATAAGGAGCGCTCCGAAGTCACTCATGGACCCTCAGCATCTTGCAGAGGGTTCATTCGCTAAAGACGAAAAGTCTGTCTATGAATCGTTCCTCTGTAAACACGTGCAGTTACACTGCCCAGCGATCCACAGGAAGCAAATTGATGTCCATTTTTTCGGCTTGCACGCGTTTATGTTGGTGTGCGGTTCGGCACTTTCCATTTAAAAAGCGTGCAAATGTAAGAAAATAAACATGAGTGAGGCCAGAAATAACGCGAATTGTGTGTGTGTGTGTGTGTGTGTGTGTGTGTGTGTGTGTGTGTGTGTGTGTGTGTGTGTGTGTGTGTGTGTGTGTGTGTGTTCCCTGCCTTTTTATTGCTGTAGTCATAATAATAAAATGGACATAACTGAGATATGCTTACCTGCCACGAACGATATATTATTTTATACATGTATATTAACTCATACATAATTTACATTAAAATGAAAAAATTATTGCCTGGCAACAAAATTATTTTATTTTTAACAATTACCATTGTTTGAAAAAGTTTAAATGAATTTTCAAGTACTTCATTGTTGTTAAAACGTAAAAGGTCGCAGGTAAACTACCCCTTTCCCTTACCCGATCATCACCAAAATCGAAAGTCCTTGAGGTCTCTACAATTCAGTGACGTATGCAAAATATAATTTGATTCTGTTTGAATTTGCGGCTGTTATCGTTTGCATAGAAAATACACTTGATAAAAAAACGTTACAGGTAAACTACCCCTTCTCCTGAACCGATCTTCACCAAAAATAACAGATTTTGAGTACTCTACAAATCAAGGCAGTATACAAAAAATTATTTGACTCTGTTTGCATTTGCGGCTGTTATCGTTTGCCATAGAAAATACCCTTGTTAAAAAAACGTTGCAGATAAACTACCCCTTTCCCTTAACTGATCTTCACCAAAAACAATAGATCTTGAGAACTCTACAATTTAGGGCAGTATGCAAATAATCTTTTGATTCTGTTTGAATTTGCGGCTGTTATCGTTTGCCAAAGAAATACCCTTGTTAAAACATAAAACGTTGCAGGTAAACTACCCCTTTCCCTTAACCGATCTTCACCAAAAACCATAGGTCTTGAGAACTCTACAATTCAGGGCTGTATGCGAAACATTATTTGATTCTGTTTGAATTTGCGGCTGTTATAGTTTGCTAAAAAAAAATTTCCCTTGATAAAAAAAAAACCGTTGCAGGTAAACTACCCCTTTCCCTCAACCGATCTTCACCAAAAACAATAGGTCGTGAGTACTCTACAAATCAGGGCTGTATGCAAAAAATTATTTGATTCTGTTTGAATTTGCGGTTGTTATCGTTTGCCATAGAAAAAAATCTACAGATAGACAGACAGACACACAAACAGACACTTTTCGGAAAACGACTTTTTTTCATGTTTTGAGTGAAGGACAATCAGAATCTGCAATAATCTCGAACACGATTTTTTTTGCCATCACCATACTTCCATTTCCTTAAGGAATATGGAAGTAAAATAAAATAATTTTGTTGCCAGGGAATAAAATTATAATTTTTTCATTTTAATGTAAATTATGTATGAGTTAATATCTTTATATACAGTATATAATTCTTCTGTACGTGTGTATGTCACTGAACTCCTCCATGTATAAAATAATATATCGTTCGTGGCAGGTAAGCATATCTCAGTTATGTAATGTTTACGTTTCCATTTTATTATTATGCCTACAGCAATAAAAAGGCAGGTAAGACACACACAAACACACACACACACACACACACACACACACAATTCACGTTATTTCTGGCCTCACTCATGTTTATTTTCTTACATTTGCACGCTTTTTAAATGGAAAGTGCCGAAACCCACACCAACATAACGCGTGCAAGCCGAAAAAATGGACATCAATTTGCTTCCTGTGGATCGCTGGGCAGTGTAACTGCACGTGTTTACAGAGGAACGATTCATAGACAGACTTTTCGTCTTTAGCGAATGAACCCTCTGCAAGATGCTGAGGGTCCATGAGTGACTTCGGAGCGCTCCTTATTTTTCGCGTGTTTGTTCTGTGAAACATACACTGTAGATTCGCAGCTTTACTCTAAGCAACGCTCAATAGGAAATGTTGAAAATTTTTGTCCACGGTGTACCCTCATTCACACTAAACCTGCTCTGATGTTTTAATTACGGACATCATAATATTAAAACTTTGAAAACTTGAGCACTACTTAATGGAGATCAATCATTAACTTATACAAGCCATTAATTTTATGCATATTTTTATATATATGTGTACAACGTTATCGGCAACAAAGAAGTAGTTTTTGTTAAAATTCCTTCCCGGGATATTTGGCCGTAGTCCAATGTTTTCTACAAAACCAGACGTTTCGGCAATGCCATCGACTTCCATCATCAGTGAAAATCGAGTGCGATAACGTGAGGTGGTATACGTTAGTGACCACAGTACTGTGGTTAAGGCTGAAGCAGTAAGTAGAAAGAAGTAGTTTCTATGGTAATATTTCATTTCGAAAATGATTTTAAATATAAATCTTAGAATATGGAAGTCATGTATAGTTCCCCATACCGATATTTTAAGTAGGGGAATACATATTTAGTCTGCGTGTACTGGATTTGTTTTGTCTGCGAGAAGTATTTTTTGAGTGAATGCAGTAACGAAAGTTACGCTTGCGTGACATTCAACAGAAACACGTGGTTACGAAGTGGCAACATGGCGATGACAGCATTGCAAACGTCAATCCCTCTCCTGTAAAAATTTTAGTATAGGTTGAGCTGGAGAGAAGGCATCAATCGGGCAATGAGAGACCGGGAATTGGAAGAATCTTGGTTAGATCGAGACCAATGGAGACTAGAGATCGGAAGACGTAGGATAACGTTATGAACCGATTTATATATAATATATATATATATATATATATATATATATATTGTAACGACTCGCGGTTAATCTCTAAGTCTTATTACCTTTTGCGATCGTCACTATAATTATTTCTTTATTTTATTAGCCTCACGTTGTTAGCGTCATCTTGTAACGTCTCGCGGGAAATTATCGGATAAGAGTCTAAACAATAATACTTTACTTAATTAAATCTAAGTTTTATTTGCACTTCGAAAATCTCGCTTTAATGAGAGTCACAGTAATTGTTTAATGAAATAATATTTTATTAGACCCACTGTTGGGTTCGCCAATCTTGTAACGTCTCGCGGTTAATGATCTGATAGTATCGTTAGATCTTATCGTCACTCTTGCGATCGTCACAGAATTCGTTATATTTTATGTTTACAGTTCCAAAAGAATGAAATCGAGGGTGTGTGATTTGGGAGAATTCAATGAAGTTGTTTGACCGTAGTTAGGAGAGAGAGTGCAAAAAGTATTATCCTCTTGGCATACAATTACTTAATTTAAATTTCTCCGCTCATGAAACCAGCTGACGTTTACAAACAAATTGGAGGTTAAATTAACACCAATGGTATGTAATATATTCTGGTTGTCCTTCCTCTTCTTTGTCTCCTGACGATCTGTAAACAACTACCCTCTACTGAAAATAATACACATTTTATTTAAATAACAAAGTTTTCATTGTATTTATTTAATAAATACAATGTTTTTTTTATCTTCTCCCAATACAGAAAGTTATAATCGATTCTCCCTGTCAACACAACATTAGTTCGATCTTATTTGGTAAACATAGAAAGTATAACAAATATTTTTATCCTTTATAAAATATAAAACAATAAAGAATTAATTTATTAATTTCCCAGGGTTATTTGTAAGTTCTTTGGACTATGAGACGGTCAGAAATGAATAATTTAATACCAAGCTTTACATTACAAAATAGATTATATATTTTTTTCTTTAGTATGTAGTTCCGGGTTTATCCGCCAGATCGCAGGTTACGTTTCTTCACTCTACACAAAATTATTTAATGGCGACTAGAAATTCACAGAGATTCGTTATGATGATTTTTTAGTTAACGAAAATAATAAAGTTTATTTCACCTCTTTCCTGAAGTGTTAAATGTATGGTGCTGTTTCTAGTGTTAGAAGTTATAGTTGAGTTGTAATTTAGTTAAATTTATTTGGATAAGATCTCACCCAAAATCTCGAAGTGCTGGAGACTAGGCCTGGAGCTGGTAGTTTTATTTTTCAAAGTTTCATCAAATTAAGGACGTGAATGTTGATACTTGAAGGAGTTCTAACATAAGTTGTACATCACTCGTCAATTTTTATTAAATTTCGCACTAGTTATTCCAAAAGTATTCATTAATTTTCAAATTTTAAATAGGCATTACACTTTTTTTCAAACGTTCACTTCCCAATCGTTTTTACAATTAAATTCAATCTTGTTAGTTGGTTACTCGTAGTAACCAAGATTTTTTTATGGTTTTTTATTTGTGAATCTATATACTTTTTAGTATATAGGCTATTATTAATTATTATAAATTTATTTCTTCTTTTTAGAAAAATAATCCTTTTTAAATTTTGTTCATAATCCAATTTAATTTATTTAAGGTTTTTCTTTCTATTTTCTCTTAAGCTTATACATAGGTCTTTAATATTTTAATTTCCTTCAATTGTATTTATTTATTATTTGCTTAAAGTATCCTTACTGTAAACTATTTTCCTATGCTATCTTGCTCACATAGTATTATTTTATATTATTATTTTATACTTAACCCTGGGTTATCTTATATTTAAACACAATTATTATATTAAACATAAAATTATACCTAGGTACAAGACCTTTGTGGCCTACACAATACAAATTATACAAAATACAAACAAAATACAAAATTTGTCAGCAGCAATATAGTCCACTGCTACAATTGATTGTGTTTCCATCTACAGTATATACCTGTGAGATGCTCTTTTTTAACAATTTACCCTCTCACTATGTACACTATATCTCACTTTGTACACTATATGTCACTTTGTTATTGTTTACAGTGTTCTGTAGTACAAAGTATTCTACAGCTAGGTACATAATACCCATTTCTGACATTTAGAGTGGGGTGATTGTGTTATCATATTTGGGCATGGGTTATGTAACGTTACATAAAGCCCCCCCACTAGAACAGATTTATTTTTGTTTACTGGTTTTAAAATAAATTGTTGAACTCTTCAGTCTTCGGATTCTTTCCTTATTCTTCATGATATCTTTTCATTTCTGATTGGTTATACCTGTTATTCGGTTAATGGTAATAAGCTGGATTTTATATTCAACTCTCTCTCTCTCTTGGAGGCAAATTCATCAATGATTTATTTCTCTGGGTAGTGGTCTTCCACATATTACTTGATAAGGGCTGGTCACACTAATCATAAAAAACTTGTTTTCACACTCATATTTCTATTTGCTTCTATAAATTCGCTTTCTCAATTAAGCTTCTGTCTGCTATCTTTCTTCTGTTCTCTTCATTCATATTTCTGGAATCTAATATCACTCTTTTCAGCTATTTTATATCATTATCCCTTAAATATTCAATTTCCCTAACATTTTTCCCTATCCTGTGCGGTGGTTCAGTTCGGGTGGCCACTTTGGGTCCATTACCCCGCTGTCCATCCTTACACCTTCTGAGACCAGGGGAACATCATCCCTGCTCAGGAAAATTATTGCCGGAACATTTCTACGGTCAATTCATTGTAATAAGAAACTTATAAGTAGTCGATCAGTGACTAATACTAAACACTTTTGGGATTCTTCATACTGTTGCTGTTTGCATTTAATTATATATTTCTTTTTCTTCTTGATTCCTTCTTCTTTTTCATTAACTAATAGCATATAGCATTATTGATAGGCATTATTTTAAAATCCTTTTAACTTTCCTTCTTGTGACATATTTTCTCCGTATCATTTCTTCCTATATCATTTTCAATTCCGAGAAATTCTAAATTATTGTTGTATTAATTATTATCCTCCTTCAGCTTCATTGTAGTCATTAAATTATTCGTTATTCTTCTTATTTGAGCACATTACCATCAATTGTTTTTATTTATTTAATTTTTCTTCTGTTTGTTACCATCAAAAATATTATTTTTCCTATTATTCCATTTTAAATCAGTTATTTATAATTATTATTTAATAATCTGTTCTCTTACATTTTCTTGGTGGTTTGTCTTTTTATTTAAATCAAATGGTTGCGAAATATCTTAAGTAAGTTGTACTTACATACTTTTTGAATTTTGGGGTTTTTATTAAATTATATTGTTTCTGAATAAATTAAGTAAGTTGTCCTTACATAGTTTTTTTTGAATTTTGGGGTTTATTAAATCATATTGTTTCGAAATATTTAGTAAGTTGTCCTTACGTGCTTTTTGAATTTTGGGGTTTTCATCTTTCCAATGGGTTGCTTGGTCGGTATCAGAAAATCAGTCCCCTTTTTTCTGGTTGGTTATTGTTTAGTTTAACCATGGTCCATTAACTCAGGTACTCCCTTTCCTCGGATTACTGGGGTGTTCATAATTAATTCTCTCCTTGATAATCTCCTTACCATCTGGCTCTCCCACTTTGTTGCTATGAAACCTTCACTTAAGTACCGGTCTTCCGTCATTGTTCGTTCCTTTTTAACTAACAGGTATTGTACCTCCTCTGAAATAACATATTCACTCATTTTTAATAGCATTCCATTCCCTCTTTCCTCTGGATTATTTACCAAATTTTTTAATGATATATTCCGTCTTGATGATATGACTAATATCTTCTGTTGCACTTCAATCATTGACATATTTAACCGAGATCTAAACTTAATTAACTCCCTCTGTTCGTTAATTGGAAGTTTGAATGCATTAATCAATCCACCCTTCCTCATCTCCAATACTTCTTTTATATTTAATATTTTCTTTCTACATATTTTCCTTATTTTCTTGGTCTTATTTTCCACGGTTTGAATATCCTCTTTGTTGTGATTATTTTTACTTTCAGAGAATATTCCACCTTGATATTCTCTAATTTCTATTTCCATCCTGCTCTCTTCTGTATTCGGACTTACTTTAATACCTTCTGAAGTGCTGTCTAATGTTTCATCCAAATTCTTGAAATCACTGTCCATTGTTTCCTCTAACTTTCCGAAACTTTCATCCATTTGCTTATTTGTCTCCCTCTTGTATGTATCTGCTTTTTGGCTAAGTGTGTTACTGATCAGTTCAATCTTCTCATGAATTTGTTTATATTTTTATTACTTTCTTCAAATTTGGTGTTCATATATTCCCTTTGTCCGTCAATAGTTTCTTTCAATTCGTGGTATTGTTCATTCATGGTTTGTCTGATATCTCCATGAATGGTCTCAATTTTTTCGTTTAGTTGTTTTACTAAACTTTCCTGAATTTCATCTATTTTCTCATTGGTTTGTTTGTTTTGTTCCTTCAAAGTTTCGTTTTGTTTCTTTGAAGTTTCCTCCTGTTTCCTAAAATTCTCCTTATTTTCCTCATTGGTTTGCTTTGAGTTTTCCTCCTGTTTCCTAAAATTTTCATCTATTTTATTAAATTTTTCGCTCAAGGTTTCATTTTGTTTCCTTGAGTTTTCATCTATTTTGTCAAATTTCTCCTCCTGTTTCCTAAACTGTTCTTCTGAGTTTTCCAATATTATTCTCAACATCTCATGCATGCTCATGTCTTCTTTTTGGGTGGATCTATCTGGTTGATCCCCTTGGGCATCCTCTTCGACTATTTCCTTTTCCGTGTCCATAATTGCTTCTTCTTTATCACCCGTTGGTTGTTCCACTTCACTGTCTGTGACTACTTCTATCTCTCGTTCCTGTCCACCTTCTTCCTTCTCCTTGTCTTCTGCCCTCTTCTTCGATCTGCCTCTGGTATTATGCATTTCTTGTTTTCTCATAGTTGCCGACGATAATTAGGCTTTTTGTGATATTATCTTTCGTATATCTCAAAATTTCTTTCCTAATTAAAGCCCTTTTAAGTTGAGCGTTATTTTGTAACGTCTCGCGGTTAATCTTTAAGTCTTATTACCTTTTGCGATCGTCACTATAATTATTTCTTTATTTTATTAGCCTCACGTTGTTAGCGTCATCTTGTAACGTCTCGCGGGAAATAATCGGATAAGAGTCTAAACAATAATACTTTACTTAATTAAATCTAAGTTTTATTTGCCCTTCGAAAATCTCGCTTTAATGAGAGTCACAGTAATTGTTTAATGAAATAATATTTTATTAGACCCACTGTTGGGTTCGCCAATCTTGTAACGTCTCGCGGTTAATGATCTGATAGTATCGTTAGATCTTATCGTCACTCTTGCGATCGTCACAGAATTCGTTATATTTTATGTTTACAGTTCCAAAAGAATGAAATCGAGGATGTGTGATTTGGGAGAATTCAATGAAGTTGTTTGACCGTAGTTAGGAGAGAGAGTGCAAAAAGTATTATCCTCTTGGCATACAATTACTTGATTTAAATTTCTCCGCTCATGAAACCAGCTGACGTTTACAAACAAATTGGAGGTTAAATTAACACCAATGGTATGTAATATATTCTGGTTGTCCTTCCTCTTCTTTGTCTCCTGACGATCTGTAAACAACTACCCTCTACTGAAAATAATACACATTTTATTTAAATAACAAAGTATTCATTGTATTTATTTAACAAATACAATGTTTTTTATCTTCTCCCAATACAGAAAGTTATAATCGATTCTCCCTGTCAACACAACATTAGTTCGATCTTATTTGGTAAACATAGAAAGTATAACAAATATTTTTATCCTTTATAAAATATAAAACAATAAAGAATTAATTTATTAATTTCCCAGGGTTATTTGTAAGTTCTTTGGACTATGAGACGGTCAGAAATGAATAATTTAATACCAAGCTTTACATTACAAAATAGATTATATTTTTTTTTCTTTAGTATGTAGTTCCGGGTTTATCCGCCAGATCGCAGGTTACGTTCCTTCACTCTACACAAAATTATTTAATGGCGACTAGAAATTCACAGAGATTCGTTATGATGATTTTTTAGTTAACGAAAATAATAAAGTTTATTTCACCTCTTTCCTGAAGTGTTAAATGTATGGTGCTGTTTCTAGTGTTAGAAGTTATAGTTGAGTTGTAATTTAGTTAAATTTATTTGGATAAGATCTCACCCAAAATCTCGAAGTGCTGGAGACTAGGCCTGGAGCTGGTAGTTTTATTTTTCAAAGTTTCATCAAATTAAGGACGTGAATGTTGATACTTGAAGGAGTTCTAACATAAGTTGTACATCACTCGTCAATTTTTATTAAATTTCGCACTAGTTATTCCAAAAGTATTCATTAATTTTCAAATTTTAAATAGGCATTACACTTTTTTTCAAACGTTCACTTCCCAATCGTTTTTACAATTAAATTCAATCTTGTTAGTTGGTTACTCGTAGTAACCAAGATTTTTTTATGGTTTTTTATTTGTGAATCTATATACTTTTTAGTATATAGGCTATTGTTAATTATTATAAATTTATTTCTTCTTTTTAGAAAAATAATCCTTTTTAAATTTTGTTCATAATCCAATTTAATTTATTTAAGGTTTTTCTTTCTATTTTCTCTTAAGCTTATACATAGGTCTTTAATATTTTAATTTCCTTCAATTGTATTTATTATTATTTATTATTTGCTTGAAGTATCCTTACTCTAAACTATTTTCCTATGCCATCTTGCTCACATAATATTATTTTATATTTAAAAGGAATAAATTCCAAATGTTTAGTACCAAGCCACGTGTTGTTCAATCAAATATATTGGAACTTACCGTCTGCGGCTTTTAGAAACAACGTCTTTACAAAGATGACATGTTTCGGGACACTTGTCCCATCATCAGAATTTAAAACAATCGCGTATCATTTAAAGTTGATACACTTGTCAAACAATTAAAACATTAAAACCCAATATGACACAAATAACTTAAAACAATATGATACTTAAATGTTTAAAGCGAGCGCGAAGGTTTACCGATGTACATCGTATGGAGACCGACCGCGCACTGAATTACGTTTTGCTCCCACCACGACAATAGCGCAAGGCAGTGTTGTACAATACATTTTACTTGAAAACCAGTTTATCATTTAAAACATGCGCTTGGTATCAGTATTGTTATATGCTTTATAAATTTTGTACTCTTCAAGAGTGTTCAAATATCGCCCTTTCTTACATATGTGAAGGGGTATTAAATTAGTTTTAAAATTAGTGTAATTTGATTCTCGGAAATGAGGTGTTCTGCAAATTTTGACTTGATATTGTCCAAACTGTGAAAGTGTGTAGGCGGCCTATGTTCTGTAAATCTTTTTAAAAAACCACGTCCTGTCTGGCCCACATAAAAGGCGTCACAATCGTCACATATCAATTTGTAAACACCAGTTTTGTGTTCAAGGCTGGTAGTTCTGCGGACACGAAGATTATTCATAATACTATTAGTGGTCTTGTAAGTGACCTTGATATTACTGGTTTTATTAAAAATTGACCCAAAAATCTTAGGCATAAGGTATGTGTACGGTGTTGCAATGTATTTGCGTGTTGTATTTTCGCGTGTTTTATGTCCGTTAATGTTTCTATGCCCCTTCTTATGTTTTCGAAGGATGTTGTTCACCATGTCGACATCATAACCATTAGCAACTGCAATGTGTTTAATGGTGTCTAATTCCTCACGGTATTCTTTATCACCGAGGGGCAAAGATAAAAGTCTATAAATCATACTGTGGAAGGCAGCCAATTTCTGGGATAAAGGATGAAAGACTTAGCATGTATTACAATATCAGTCCTTGTGGGTTTTCTATAGATGTTAAATTGTAACTTTTTATTATTGTCCTTGGCAACAGTTAAATCTAGAAAATTCAGTTTACCATTGTCTTCACTTTCAAGTGTGAACCGCATTTTGTCATTGATATTATTCAAATAACTATGTAAATTATCAATTGCCTTTGTGTACCTTTGTATATTAAAAAGGTATCATCAACATACCTGCCGTAAAATATTATGTTATTCTTGTGTTTGTTATTAGTGAGAATGAATGAATTTTCGAATTTTCATCCTTTATCCCAGAAATTGGCTGCCTTCCACAGTATGATTTATAGACTTTTATCTTTGCCGACGGTAAGTTCCAATATATTTGATTATTTTATATTATTATTATTTTATACTTAACCCTAGGTTATCTTATATTTAAACACAATTATTATATTAAACATAAAATTATACCTAGGTACAAGACCTTTGTGGCCTACACAATACAAATTATACAAAATACAAACAAAATACAAATTTTGTCAGCAGCAATATAGTCCACTGCTACAATTGATTGTTTTTCCATCTACAGTATAAACCTGTGAGATGCTCTTTTTTAACAATTTACCCTCTCACTATGTACACTATATCTCACTTTGTACACTATATGTCACTTTGTTATTGTTTACAGTGTTCTGTAGTACAAAGTATTCTATAGCTAGGTACATAATACCCATTTCTGACCTTTAGAGTGGGGTGATTGTGTTATCATATTTGGGCATGGGTTATGTAACGTTACAATATATATCATTGCTTTTACATTTTTTCATGTCATATTCGTTTGATCTATCAATTCCGACGGAATTGCCGAATTATCTAGTGCAAGGGCGTATTTACGAGGGGGGGGACGAGACCGTGCCTCGATCGGAGTCATTAGTTAATAATATCCGGGCTGTTGGGCCGTGGTCGACTGCTCTGAGATGACATTTTCTAGACCGGAGCAGGCCTTCTTCATTAATAAAAGTTTTAAAAATGTTCGATAAAATTTAGTACTCTTAACTGAGGAAAAAGCAATGACTCATAGTCACTTTTGATAGGGTTAGGAGGTTCCAATCTGTCGCTAATTTAATGTATTCATTTCCGTCAATGACTGCTCTCTCTCCTTTTTTACTGTTTCAACACCCTCCCTCGCTGTATTGTTTGATTTTCTTACTTTACTATTTGTTGTTGCTAAAATTCTTGTATTTTTAAATCGAATCCGTTCCCTGTGATTTTTCCTTGTTTTGTCCTGTTTCCTGTTTTTGATACTGACATTTTGTGTTCTCAGGCGCGATGGCAGGTATATTTCTTCCACAGTGGCCGATAAAATTGCGCGTTATTTGGTATATAACTCGTCCTTCTAAATGTATGCGGTTATTTGGGTTTTGTTGAAAAGCATAATTTTCTTTTTTACAAAAACTCAGGGCAGAAAAGATATTTAAGATTTTTGCCATACAATTATTTATACATTTAATTGTAAGTGTTATTTTAACACACGCAACTGTACTAGAAATAGCCCTATGTTAAGTGTTTATAGAATTTCACTGAAATGTTTAATAGCTGTGGGAAGGCTATTGATCCCTTGATCCCCGTATTTATCTCCCAGTAGTTAATACATTGTGTGCGCGCGCGCGTGTGTGTGTGTGTGCATATAGTAATACAGTGGAAAACGTTTAACACGAAAACGGTTAACACACAATACCGGTTAACACGAAATATGGCTCTGGTCCTGATCGTTTCTTCTATTTTACAATTACAGTTTGTACGGTTAACACAAAAGTTTTACCTGCAAAATATCGGTTAACACCAAAAATTTTGTTATAATAATTTTGTTACTGGTTTTCAATAGCTGCATAATAAATAATTCCATAAGCGCACGCCCCAAAACAGTGCAAGTTAAAAACTGTGAAAGTGATGAGCGTGCCGACAAACTAGGCACGGAAAATGATAGTGATAATAATTTACGAGTTCTTACCGCTACTGATACGCTTTGTAGCTGAACTGTGTCGTCGATAATTACTGCTTTATTTTTCTACACAATACAGTAAGTAATGTATACGTTATTTGTTCGTTTATCTTATTTCGTTTCAATTTTTGTCCGTTTACAACGAAATTCGGGTAACTCGAAGAAACAGCTGGCCCCCGTCATTCCGCGTTGCACGTTTTACACTGTATTTACAAAATTATGCATCCGTGTAGTAATATTAAAATATCATCATCATCATTAACCGTTCAAGGCTTAGGAGGATTGTCCTGTTACGGCCTCATGTTTCTCGCCACCTTTCTACCGGTTGTCCAACGTCTCTTCTTCCATATAGCTGGTAATTATAGGCTAACCGTGGAATGCGAGTATTACCCACTCGTTGCAAATGCCCTTTCCATTTTTCTCTGTACAACACTATCTTTTCTCTAACCGAAAATATATTCAAATCCTTTCTTACATCCCTCATTTCTTGTACAGTGTGCTTTTGTACATCCCTCTACTGTTCTAAAATATTTCGTTTCCGCTCCTTAAATCTTATTCCAGTCGTTCTTCCTCACCGTCCAAGAGTCGCAGCCATATAATAATGCTGAAACTGTCGTCGTCTTATAAAATTTTTAGTTAGTGTCCTTTCTGGTTTTCTTTTTCAGAGTGTTTATTGTTACACAGCAAATGTGTTGAAATTTACTCACTTTGCTGGTCAAATCCTCATTATGTGACATAACACCGTAAGTAATTCGTCTTTCCAACCTGTTATGACAATGTATGGCCGAACTGCATGTTTCCCAAGGAAAACCATAATTTTTGTTTTTATAACTGATACCCTGAGCTCATACTCTTCAGCTGCTTTTCCAAATTCATAAAGAAAAGAATTCTTTGGAAAGAATTCTCACTCTCCTGAATAAACATAATGCCATCGCCAAAGAGCAACATATTAGTTGATGTAGTCTTATCTAGCTTTATACCTGAAGGAACTTTCTCTTTCAGTTGTCAGAGAATATCGTCTATATATACATTAAATAATAGTGGGGACAGACAGCACCCTTGTCTCAATCCTCTGTTAGTAAAGATTTCCTTTGAAAATTGTCCAATGCTCAACTGAATTTTTATTTTCGTCCCATTATAAGCAGTCTTTATTACATTTATTAAATGTTTAGGATATTCCTTCCCAACTAATATTAACCAGAGTTTCCTCCTATTCAGTCGGTCAAACGCATTGTCAATGAAGACTATGTGAGTTTCCCGATTATATTCTCTTCTCTTCTCCTCCCAATTATTTGACTTACAGAAAAAATGTTATCACAACACGGTCGTCCCTTCCTAAATCCAGATTGTTGAAAAGATGTGATCAAATAATGGTATAATGGCATGGCGTTGTGCTACAAGGAAAACCAGCGAGCAGAGGACTTGCTCGCAAAGGTGAGCGGCCATCGGCATGGACAGTGCGTACGTGAGCGCCCGCACACCAGTCGTGAGCAGCGACCGCCAGGTATTTCAACTTTCCTCAAGCTGTCATGTCCGACATTTCTACACATTAACATAACTCAGGAGTTCCCGCTACTTTCCTTGTTGCGGTCAGCTACGAGCGTTAACTTTCCTTAAAGAACAACTTTCTGCAGTATTGAGTTCAACAAATGTATATGATTAATTTTGTCGTCAGCAGTTGAAACGGTGTTTTGCGAAATACCGGTGGGTAGTAATTGTTTTCCCTGTAATTATGTTGGTAACTCACAGGCTGTGTTGTAATGTTTGGGATAGCGTTTCGGAATCCAAGGCACCGGAAGCTGTATTCTTCTTCTTCTTCTTCTCCTCCCGTTTTCTTGTTCTGCCTCTCTCTCGTTCTCCAAGAGGCTTATACTGGATTATCTTATTTTATTCTCGAGTCACCTATTTTATTTATGTGCTGTATCCAGTTTTCTTTATTTCATTTAATTTTATAGTTTATCGAGTTTATATTCAGCTCTTGCCTTAAGTCTGCATTTCTTATGTGATCTCTTAAGGTGCGTCCTATGACTCTCCTTAAGAATTTCATTTCAGCAGCTTGAATTCGTTTTCTCTGATTTTGGGAGAGTGTCCACGATTCACTCCCGTACATCAATACTGGTGCCGCCATTACTTTATAAAATTTTAATTCTGTATCTCTTTGTATTTTCTATCCCAGAGTCTTATGAATTGTGCCACATATCCTCTGGTAGCTGTTTATTTTATTATCGATATCGTTTTCATCCTAGATGATAGCATACGTCGCACCCTAGATAGCTCTGGTGGGATATCTGTCCAATAATTGTATTGTCTATTATTATCTTGCAACAATTTATTATCCATGCAATAATTTTAGTATTTTAGTATGCAATAATTCTGCTTTAAAAATACATCGTTAGCTACTGGTAAACTAACATTAAAAAAATAAGTCAATTATGATGTTAATGTTAAGTTAGGTAAGTATCAGATTATCTGTGGGACAATGAATCGTATTTTTAGAAACAAGGTGCGTCGAAATACAAAATTAAAGTTTTACTAAGTTGTGGCGATCCCTATACTGTCCTATGGCTGGACAACAACCAAGCAACAAGACACTTAAATACAGGCCTCGAAAATGACGTTCTTAAGAGGAGTTAAAAATATTCCTAACTTGACCGTATAAAGAATGAGGCCATAGGAGAATAATTACAAGTTTTCAACTTGAATGAAACGCTATAATCTGTATAAAAGATTATATACAACGATGGAAAAAACACTAGATGGCAAACAAGTCTAGAAATACAAACCTATAGGACACAGGTGTGTGGGTAGACCCAGGAGGAGATGGTTGGAGGATCTTTGAAGAAGTAACAGGCAGCACCTTGCATATGCCGTGTTGTGAAGATGATGATGATGACTGCGTAGAAATTGTTAGCAGCTAAGGGTTCACGGAACCCTAATAGAGGGAAACATGGAAGGAAAGAGAGGACGAGGAAGAAGAAAGGCTGGAATACTTAATGACATTAGAGACAGAAGGAGCCATAGACAAACCAACAGTACAGAGAAAACTGTACAGAACATCCAGTTAAAACCTGCCGTCAAACAGTTTTACTAAAGAACGAGAGATTACTAACTATTGGAACCGGTGTCAGTAAAACCAAAATGTGACACCTGTTCTAAAAATGTTATCCTCAAATGTTATTTTTTAATGTACTGGGAATTTCCCTCTAAAACATACAATGATACACTAGAAATAGTAAAAAAAAAAAATGTGACGCGTAGTTTTATTGTGTAAGCAGGAAAAAACAGAAAAGTTAACACTATCTCGCACAGGTGATAGACTAGGGAGCATTAAGTATACTACTCGTACAAGCCAAACTATGATTGACGGCTGATAATCCCAGCTGCTTGTCAACACCGATGGGTGAGTGTTACTCAAAGTAGAGTAAAAACAATAAGTTCAGGAGTAGAGAAGTTCAGGACGTGTATTGTCAGCAGAGTTCTTAGTTACTACTGGAACGTTTGGCATTCGCCTGTCTGTCTATTTGGCGTATGACTCACGATCAATTTTAAACGCGTCAACCTGTTTCCGTACAACTTGGCGTCCGTGTCTACACTTTTACCCTACAAAACCTTATTGTTTCTTAGATTCTTCTTCTTATTCTTCCGGAGCTCTACAGGTCGGGATGACCCTTGGCTTCCGCCACCACTCGCCTCCAGTTCTCTCTCTGTGTTGTAACGTTCCTCCAGTTTTGTACGCCCAAGTCTTCCTCCACCTCATGTATCCACCGCCTTCTAGGTCTGCCCCTTCTTCTTGTTCCTTCCATGTTTCCATTTGGCACTTGCTTGGGCAGTCTCTCCTGTGGCATTCTCTCCTCATGTCCCAGCCAGCTTATCCGCCTTGTCTTTATGAAGCGCACTATATCTTCCCGCTCCAATATTTCATCAATTTCAGCATTTCAAAGCCATCTCCACTCTCCTGCTTCCATTATTGGGCTGTATATCTTTCTCACTATTTTCCTTTTAAATAGACATCATCATCATCATCTTCACTACAGAGATTAGGCCCTAGTTGGCCTGTTCCGGAATCCATCTCCTTCTCGGTCTACCAACATCCCTCCGTCCACTCGGCTTGTACTTGAGAGCTGCCACTGGCAATCTGGTATCTGGCATTCGGGCCACATGTCCACACCATCTCCTCTTATACTCCTTAATCGTCTCGTTTAAAGACTGGATCTTTAAGTGTTGTCTAATGTCTATGTTTCTTCTCTATGTTTTCAAATAGTCTCTACGAATTTATTGATTCACATGACCGTGAGTAGCCATACTTCAGATCCGTAAGTGACGACTGGTCTGATCAAGTTTTGTAGATTTTCATTTTGGTTTTACAAGACAGAAACTTGGACTTGAAAAGATTAAGATTTGCATAATATGCCCTATTGCCAGCCATGATTCTTCTGTTTATTTCTTGTGCGATATCGTTCTCCTCATTGAGTTCTGTTCCCAAATTACAAACCTATTTATACCATTAAGAGTGTAATTATCCAGCTCTAAGTTATGGGGCTCCCTTCTTGCCTGAGCTGCTGTCTTTTTATATTAAATATAAAATATTTTTGTTTCTAAGATTGGTCCCCGAAAATTTAAAGACGGGGGGCAAAAATTGCGAGGAGGCGACAATTTTGAAAAAAAAAAAAAAACTCTATTTGGGTTGCCAAATTAAAGGGAAGTTTAACCAAAATATGAATTTTGCTCCAGATGGACTTTTGGGACTTCGGAAGTTAAAAAGTCGATGAAAATTTAGATAAAATTGCAAAAACATGTGGCGTATCAGATTACAAAGAATTTTAATAAATTTAAACTAACATCTGAATGTAGCGTTAAGTTTTCAATATTTCAAACGTTTTGGACGCTACAGCCTAAAAAGTAGGTAAAAGTTTTATAAAATCGCAAATTCCATGTGAAATACGAAATTAAACATGGTTTTACCAAAATCTAAATACAGTGTAAAGTTTTGGAAATTTCAAACTTTTTTTGATCCCAGGACCCAAAAATGAGATCAATTGTTTTAAACGTAAAACTCCAGTCAAGTGTCAGTCTAAAGGGAATTTTAACACAAATCCTATTGTTTTGAGTTTTTAGCGTTTATTGCATTATTACTAGGATAATGAATGGCCCACACAGATGGGCGCAGAAGACGAGGTAGGCCAAGAAAACGATGGCAAGACGACGTGGAAGAAGACCTGACAAAGATGGGTGTCGGCTCGTGGAAGACCAGAGCACATAGCCAGGACTATCTGGAGAAGGATCATTAGAGAGGCCAAGGTCCATCTTGGACTGTAGTGACGGATATGTATGTATGTATGTATTGAATTATTACTCTGTAATTATTATTTTGCTTTATCAAGAAGTGGCTACGTCTGTAGAGAGGTATTTTGCAAATGTTACGGAAACCATTTCAGGGATAGATAAAGGCGCTGACGCATCAATGGAATAAATTTACTGAACTTTAGAGAGATTATGTTGAGAAATAAAGACCATCATCATCGTCATCTTCATAACACGGCATAGGCAAGAGCTGCCTCCCTGCCTCCAGCCATCTCTCCCTGGGACTACCTATGTCCTATACGTTTGTACTTCCACACTTATTTGGCCAGTCTGGAATCTAACATTCCTTCTAAGTGTTCTTTCCAACGTTGTTTGTAATCTTTTAGTTTTTCATTCAAGCTGAAAACTTGTAACTATGTATTCTCTTATGGCCTCATTATTTATACGGTCAAGTTTAGAACACCTTAAGACCGCCATTTCCGAGGCCTGTATTTTACTCTCTTGTTCCTTGGTTGTTCTCCATAATTCACACCCGTAGGACAGTACTTGGAGTGCCATAATTTTATAGAACTTAATATCAAGTTCGTAAAATTATAATTATGTATTTCGACGTACCTTGTTTCCATAAATACGGTTGATCCATCCCATAGATCGTCTGGAACTTACCTAACTTAACGTCAATATCATAATTCTTATCATAACCAATAGCATTTCCAGAAATAAAGATAATTTGGAAATTATAAATTTGTATGTTTTTGTTTCAGACCACCGTCGTAGACTGGACGCTACGAAGAGATTGAAGTGTGGTTTGTCACGTGACCGAGGCGAAAAAAGATTGGATATGAAAAGAGACGCGGAGAATGTTATAATCGTCTGCGTGTTGTTTAATTATTGAAATGCGGTCGTTAACATGACCTCGGGTAAAAATTACAGGCTACGTTGCCATAAAAACAAAACTATCGTACGAAGTAGGTAGATGTATTACTGCACGTCGGGCCATTAATAATGGCTTAATGGCATAGTGCTGTTGTGCCCAGCACACTCCACATTATGACTTTATATATATAATTGTAAATGAGTAGAATCCTCAATGTATTATTTTATTATTTTATTTTATTTTATTTAAGGAAAGAATTATTCTTAATTTGTTTAACAAGGAACAAACTGAGCAATTGTGAGGAAGTGTGCTGACCAAATTTTATCGTGGCTCGTGTAGTGCCAGAGGTTAACTTTTTGGCTTCTTTGCGCACTATACGTACATCTTCTATCAACGATGGAGCCACATCGAAAGCGTAATTACAACTTTATTTTTGTTTAACTTTGTTCAAATTAATTTCTTTTGTAGTAAAACTTAAAGCATTAACCGATTTTGACAAATGAATTATTTGTACTCAGAAGTGCTCACTAATGTTCTAAATTTGTTAAGAAATATGTATGATTGATATGTCTATTTTAAAGTAGTAACTTACTAAATTCAGAAATATAGTCAGTAAAGCTTTAATGTTTTAATAAGAATATTCAGTATATAGTGAATGTTATTTTTTTTAATGTAATATTATGTCTTAGTGAAAATATTCAAGTAAAAAATTCACTTATTGTAACGAGAGTATGTCACTTTAGATTACTGTCATTTTGTTCATCAAGATAAAACGTTTCATTAGACATAACGAACGAACGAAAATAGTTGCTTTGACGAATTAAGGAAATTTTGTTATTCTAAGTAAATGCCTTATTTAATAACGAGCCACTCCCACAGCTTTCCTGTCCGCACGACTGGCGCTTTCACTTTGTGAGGCCCCAGACCCGGGCGTTACAACAGTGCGGCACATGTATGGTCAAACCCATCGACTAATCTCTAGATGTAATCAGCTTTTCCAAATGAATAAACAAGATTTCTGAAACACACAAACGTTTCTTTCAAGTAATTGAATCTATTACGCTGTATGTTCCAGTTTTAAAGTTTTACGTTCCCTCAATTCACTTCTTACAGCGGATCATTCCATTTCATTCCCTTATCTTCCCTAAGCTCCACAAGCCTTCGTATATTCTCTGTATCTTCTGCTCTCACTTATTACCTGCCTCTAATATTCCCGTTCTTCATTCTCGAGTTTCTACTTCCTTCCGTTTTCTTCATCGCTGGATTATCCAAGATCTATACAATAGTCGTTGGATGATTTGGACTCTATTAGAGCAAAATTACTTATTTGCCAGTGTATTCTAAACTGGCATTTAAGGGCAGATATCCTATTATAACTCAGATAGTCGTGAATAATTATTTTAGATAAGGTTAGTTATTTTAATTATCTGGGTTGTGATATCTCCTATGGCACCGATATTAATTGGGATAATACCCTAATGAAATTATAGACGCATCTGTGGAATGGTTCACAGGTACCTGAAAAATTCACAGAAGGATACCCGAATTAAATTTTACAAAGCTGTGGCTGTCCCCACATTCTTATATTCCAATGAGACATGGACTCTTGGTAAAAGGGACGTACAGAGGACCCAGACAGCTGAAATTAAATTTCTACGAGGGGCGCAAGGTTGTTCTCTCCTGGATCGGAGAAATAACGAGGAAATCAGACGCAAATTAAAGGTTGTATCGTTGCACTAGAAGATTAAATACCACAGAAGGAGATAGTGTGAACATTTGAACCCCATGGCTAATATCCGTCTACCCCTGGCTGCCTTGGGTTATCACTCTGCTGGGAAGAGAGATGTCGGTAGACCGAGAAAAAGATGTGTTCCGGAACAGGTCTAGGTCCTAATCCTTGGAGTGGTGGTGGTGATGAAGATGATGATGATGATGATGATGATTCTAACTGACAGATAAATACGTAAAAATAGGCCTATATCAAAATAACGTTTTTTGTTGCTGAAATATGCAACCTCTTTCAGCGCTGTGAAACCGTATTGTTTATTTGAACGGTTTTAATCTTCTTCGTCTTCAGTTTCTTGTTACAAAAGAAGATCAAAGTAAGGTTTCGGTTGCTGAAATTTGCTACCGCCTTCAGCACTGTAAAGCTGTTAATTTGTTTAACTGTCCCTCACTGTTTATTTGAACGGTGTTAATATTCTTATTATTATTGATTCTACTATTCGGTGCTTAAAAAAAAATGATTTCGGTTAACGTTTCGGTTGCTGAAATTCGCAACCACCTTCAGCACTGTAAAGGAATATTGTTTATTTGAACGGTTTAAATTTTCTTCTTCTTCTTCTTCTTCTTCTTCTTCTTCTTCTTCTTCTTCTTCTTCTTCTTCTTCTTCTTCTTCTTCTCCTTCTTCTTCTTCTTCTTCTTCTTCGTCTATTTCTTCTTCTTATTCGACTCCTTTTCCTCCGTCTCCACCTCCTCTTATTTCTTCTTCTTCCTTCTTCTTTTTCTTTTTCTTTTTCTTCTTCTTCTCGTATCTCTTGTTTGTTTTATTTCATCTTGTTGTAAGTCTTCAGTCCTACATATGCGGGACTGATCAAAAACTGATCAGTATACTTAAGCCAAAGTACAAAGAAAAAATTACTCTAAATAAACATTTACATTCGTCTACTTCTGTGTTGTTCAGATGTATTCGTATCACACCGGCCTTTCTTCTTCGATGTGTTTTATAATGTTTATCCTTCAACTTCCCCGATTTAATGTTTGCACTGCAAATAACAGTTTTAATTTTCTCTTTGCTAATGTAGGCATTTCCAGTTATTTTACTTTTTTTGAGATCTCACGAATTATAGCCGTTGAGCATGAGTCTTGAAATTGATAATGAGGAACAAAATTCAAATGAGAGAACAGTTAATTCGCAAGTTATATATCGTAGCATCCACACGGAAAAGTACATCAAAGTAAATTGACTTTCTGCTCTGAAATCGATTGTTCACACTGCAATACTATTGTGCGTATTTCACGTCAAAAAAAATAAATAATCTATGGGTCTGACACCTTTTGACAAGTCTTCAAGAGACTTTCACTTTTCACTTGTGTTTACATGTGCCACGTAAATATCGTTGTTTACGCAAACAGCTGATTGACTACTTTCGATATTGTGATTTGTGTCAGCACTGTATCAGACCTGGTTCTGCACCTGTATTTTGTTTTAGTGATCACTTCTACCCATAACGATTATTAAGTATATAGCCTATGTAAAAAAGATATGTTCCACGTTTCAATTTTAATCGTCCAAGGAATTTTGTTGTCTTCTAGTACGCAGCGATCGAAATAAAAATAGTCGTACTACTGTCATTGTCGTTATCGTAAATAAGTTTTCACAAGTAAATATATGACATAGAAAAACAAATTCCGATTCACAACTGTGATATCGATTATTGACACAATCGTAATTTATACAAACGAAAATATAACACAAAAATGTAATACTGATCCACAAATTATGGGTGGTGAAGGGCAATAACTCGCCCGAGATAACTCTATTCGAAGTAAGCAAAGGAATAACGCCGGACTGGAAGACATAGGACACGGTCTTGGCAAGGACGCAGGAATATGAGATACGGTACTTGGAATGTTCGATCCTTATTAGGCAAAGAAGTAGAGCTGGTAAATGAAACCAGAAAGTTGAACTTGCACATAACAGTTATTAAGACAGGGCCTTTGAAAGATCAAATTAAGAAAGCATAATTGCGTTGGTTTAGACACGTTCAGAGGATGGAAGGGAATATACTTGCAAAACAATTGTATGAGGCAAGAATTGCTGGGAGAAGACCCAGCGACCGGAGAAGAGTGACTTGGGAGGACAATGTGAGGTGCTCTCTCCAGAGGCTGGGAGTGCAGTGGAATGAAGCCAAGGTCCTGGCCATACAGAGACCACGGTGGCGAGACTTTTGCTCAACTTCTACATCTTGCAGTAGAAGAGAATTGGAATAAGAAAACGAAGAAGATCCACAAATATGGTATCAAATACATGCACAAGTTCTGTAACTCAACTCACTAACCGAACTCTCAATAAAGACTCACGCTACAGTGCCAACCACCGTTTATATATAGTACGGTAATGACAGTCGGCAACATGAGTAATTACGTATTACTACCGTCCAGAATAATCGAGGCGCGGTCAATAAACCATCTCATTGGGGCAGACCGCACATGCACAAACATAAACATTAACATGGAAATCCTCCTATGGCGCTACAGCCCGAAGTCGAGCCTTGGCCTCCTCTATCCTGACCCTTTACCTCTCTCTCTCTCTCAGTAGCAAAGAACTTCAATCCACGCACTCCCAACACCTCCCTTTCACCCACAGCGACAGCATCTTCCCACCTTTTCTTTGGACGGCCTATTGGTCGTTTGCGATCCATACTACTCATAAGGACTCTTATGTGTTAATTTGTCGTCCATTCTTACGACATGGTCAGTCCGTTGCAGCCTCCTCAGTTACGGTATGTACACTTCTACCGTTCGTTCGTTAAAGTCATAATATAATTCATAATTAACCCATTTACTCAATTCCCCATTTCTATATATGGGGCCAGGATCCGTCCGTCTCAGGAGCTTCCTTTCAAATATCTTGAAGCGTTCAATTGCTCTTTATGTTAATAACCAGGTTTCACTGCCATAACACAGGATGGATCGTATGACAGTTTTGTATATGCGCATATTTGTCTACCTGTGAATAACTCTTGACTCAAAGGTGGCGATAAGCGCGAAGTAGGCCTCGTTGGATAGACTTATCCTTCTCCTTATGTCTGTCTCTTCATTCCCTATCTTCAGATATCGTCGCTCCTAGGTATGTGAAACCTCAGACTGCTTCTATACAGCATTCTTCTATAATAAAATCTTGCCTGGGTCGGGCATATCTTATCTGACTGATCATTTTGGTTTTATCCACATTTATTGATAGTCCTACTTCTTTTTTACTTGTTTTCAGGTTTCAGAGTGTCTCCCTTGCAGCCGCACTTGATCGGCTATAATGGCTATATCGTCAGCGTATGCTGCTATTTCTACTGACTTATAATAAAGTATTCCTGAGCGATCATCTAAACTTAGTTGGAAATCCTACACGTATACACAAAAAGCCAAAAACTAGACACTCTTGAACAACTAGAAATATACAACCACACAAAAATGCGTAGAAACAACATCCTAAACGAACAGACACAATTTAAATCACACACACTATTTGAACACATTACACAACACACACAAAAATGATCTGTGGAACGACGGCGCCGTAACCAAAAGCAGGACGGACAGCGCTCCTAGTAGCAGCCTCTTACGAAGCTCTAACGAAGCGAAAGCTAGTTTAGGCTATCAGGTAAAAATTTATCATTTTTATCGATAATAATTTCTGTTCCGCGTCAGTATTATTCTATATAGTTAATTGATAACATCGGACATGTCATAGACAACAAAATCCAGGAACAAGAACAGTAGTAATGAAAGTAGCGGTACCGCGATCCAGAAATTGATAATAATCGCTATGTTTTATCATACGTACATAAAGGATGTTTACATTTTTTGCAAGAAACATAAATTACTAAAAGAAAGGGCGTGGGCGGGTGATGGATAGTTTCAGGCAGGCGCTGTCACACATATGTTATCTGCATTTGCAGTTGCACAATATTATGAACTTCAAGTGCATTGTCAAGGATTCTCCTCAAGTGTTGACTCTGTGATGTAATTATATAGTTAGCAGAAGCATAATATATACATGTTTTTTGTATCGCACGTGCCCAAGTGTGTGTGTGTGTGTGTGTGTGTGTGTGTGCGCGTGTGTGTTTAATCGTTTTAGTTTCAAATTCCTCTGTTACAAAATAAGTAATTACAAGGGTAAACCAAAAAGTAAAAGAAGGAAATTTTTTAATCATAATTATTAATTACAGTTGAATAATTGGGACTTGTGTTATTTTTCTATACAACGCAATGGCGTAACTCTTTATTCTAGGCCTCCCCTCAGGAATCCTTTGCGCCCCCCCCCTACTACCCTTACTTATTTCATGACATTGTTCCCTCTTGAATACTACACCCTCCTTATAGCTGTGACAGCCAATCAAATTATTAACGCAAACAGAAACTATTATTCTTTGTATGTAGTACACTCAATTAATAAAATTAACTTTTGTTTCAATCAATAGACCCTACTATTGGCTTCTTATTTAATATCTTGTACGTCTTTGATCAATGTAAAAAAATATTGATTATCGGACATGTCACTAGTAACCAACATAATTTTGTCAATTATTGACCTTACATGCTTTCTAAAAAAAAAAAGGTACAAACCTCATTACATTTAAATATTCATGAAGACAATTAATATTTATATTAAATTTTGTATCATACACTTTATTAACTAATCTCATATTTTTAAACAAACCAAAAATCTATTTCGCATTTAAAAATTGCTGTCGCCTGTTTGTAGCTTTATAATTTGCAATAATTTTAGTATGCAATAACTCTACTTTCAAAATACATCATTAGGTACTGGTAAACTAACAGTAAAAAAATAAATGAATTATGATACTGATGTTAAGTTAGGTAAGTATCAGACAATCTGTGGAACAGTTAACCGTATTTTCAGAAACAAGTTACATCGAGATACAAAAGTTCTACAAAATTATGGCAGTCCCCGTACTGTTCTGGTTTGAATTATGGACAACGACCAAGAAATAAGTAAAACAGTAAAATACAAGCCTCGGAAATGGTGTTCTTAAAAGGAATTAAACGGTTGTATTATAAGTATATACCGGGCTGTATGGCCGTGATCTAGGGTTTACAAACAAACCAAACGTTTCGAAAGCGCCATTGGGCCTGTGGGCCTGTGGGCCTGACGTTTAACAACTCGCGTTCAGGTAGACTCGAATTCCTCTAATTCCACTGATCATGGCAGCCAGTGGTGCTATCGAAACGTTTGGTTTGTTTGTAAACCGTAGACCACGGCCAAACAGCCAGGTACGTACTTCTAATACAACTGACACCGACCGTGAAAGCCTTAGAACAGAATTAAAAGGTAGGCCTATTCTAAAATTGAATTTATTAGAAATTAGGCCATAAAAGAAGAGTTAGTAGCTTTTAACTTGGATAAAAATTAAAAGATTACAAACAACTGTGGAAAGAACACTTAGAAAGAATATCAAATTCAAGACTGGCCGAACAAGTCTGGAAATACGAACCTATAGAACCAGGTGTGTGTGTAGGCCAGGAAGAGATTTTACAAACAGACACCACCTTACCTAAGTGGTGTTGTGAAGATGATGATGATGATGATGATGATTCTTAATTGCAATTGTATAATTGGAACTTGTGTTATTTTTCTATATAATCCAGTGGCGTAACTCTTTTTTAGGCGCCTTCCGCAGGAATCCTTTGCGGGGCCACGTTTGAGTTGGGACCACGGTCAAAACATTCCCCTGCGGATTACCGTCGATCCTCGAAGGGTCGAGGTCTAGTTGCGCCCCTGTTCAGTGGGGTAGGTTTCTCCATTTGTTAATGTTCGGCCGCTCGTTTTTATTTGAATTTCCTTCTTAATATTAACAAGTATCAAAATTACATTTTAATATCAAGTAAAGACAGTTATTGAAATTATTACATCCCCATTTAATGATTACCATAATAACGTCTTAATTAAAACGTCTTTTTAACAAACATGAAATAAGGTTAAAAAAAAATTTCATTTACGATTAAATCATTACTTAATCACTAAACAGAATCAATGCTAAAATAATAACCAATTAAGTTACTACAACAAATCCAAACGTGTATAAATTACTTTTGGTGCATTAGGCCTTTGTTAAGGATGGTTTCTTAAAGGAATTTGTTAAGAATGGTTGCTCGGTCTTAAGCGTGGACATACGTTTTTATTTTTTACTTATAAAAACAAACAAACAAAAATCAGCCCTAAAAATCAGTAAACAGTAACAAAAAATTTATTTGAATGATTATTCCAATAACAATTTTAAACAGTAGTGAAGTCGTACCTGTTATTTCCCTTTGAACGATGAACTCGATCACCTGAAGTCCATTTGAAGTGTGAAGGCTTCTGTTCCGCTCATATATAAACCAACTGTCCTGCAATAATAACACAGGACAATATGGCCAATATAAGGAGCGGCCTTCCGGCCTTGTCAATTTTTTGTTAGTTTTTGTTTTTGTATTTTTTTTAGTTTTTGTATTTTTTTTTGTTTTATGTGTTTTATTGATTTTTTCTTTTTATAGAAAAACTATATTTGTTGGTCCTACCTTGTAGATGGGCATTTCATTACGAAATCTAAGTTGATGGTCCTTTCTTGTACTGATAACAGACGCATTTTATGAAGTGCAATCTAGAAATGTCTCCAGAGGTGTACTTATTGTACAGAGTTTCCAAAAACTGAAGTCTCTTCTTGTACTGTCCGTTAGTGATTTTTCGAGTACTTGCTGCACTTCGAATGCCAATGTAGGTATCGTTCTTAATTGCCTCGAAAAAGACGAAGATATTAGGATGGGGGTGACATGGAACGACTCACATGCATTCGTTGTCCTTTCTGAAGAAGTGGACGATGATGCCCATAGACTTGGGGGAAATGAAGAGCTGCTATCAATGTAGTTCTTTACTAGGTAGTTAGAGAACTCCTCGACGTTCGGGGGTTGTATGGACATTAAGTCCTCCACAAATGCGTCCTCCACCTGACCAGCGTCCAACATACTTAAACCAAACACCCAGTGCAACCATTTTCCGGCTTCCGATGTCTCATTTTTGTATTCCTGGCTCAATCCAAGCTGTTGAATTTTTCTACACCAGGCCTGGGACATGTGGAACCTGCAGCCTCTCACATGTACTGAAGGCCAAGATGATCGGACAGCATTTTGAAGCGCTATCTCAAAGTCAACTGTTATGTGTTTTGGATTGAAGTGCAACTCATACTCCTCGCACTTTGATTTCAGATGATTAAATAGGCTTTTGTACGTTTCTTCTGTCTTGTTGGGCAATAAACAAAAAACAAGCGGAACATAGTTGCCATTATCTACGCCGTGAATAGTAAAAAATTGATAAAAGTACTTTGTTGCATAGGTAAAAGTACCATCCATGAAAATATTACCAATTTTTGCAAGATATTCCGAGTTGCTTTTGAGGCAAAAACAACAATGTTTTCCTCTCTTAAGTTTGACAGCAACATTTCCTCACCTTGAGTAGTCGTGATCGGAATGCTGGCCAAAGCGTCGTGGACGTCACTGATGCATTTAGGAAGAGGAGGAAGCTTACTTCTTTTTGCGTGGTTGTGGTTTCTTCGCATTCGATCCATGTCATCACGTGTCATTTGGTTGCTAATATCTTCAGGCGCAGACACAATTTCTTGTTTTATCACTTTTGCGGGCGGTTCGGATAAAGTTTCGGTCGCCTTGCGCTTCGCACTGTTGGAAATGTACTGCCTGTGTAAGTTCGGGCACGGTTCATGGTTATGCTCACCAACGGCTTTGAGCAAAACATCACCATCATCATCTGTAAATAAATGCGCGGAACAACTTTTTTTAACACAACGCCACTTTTGACCGCACTGTGTTCTTCTATTTTTCGAAAACTTAAAACCCTCCAAAACTACTAATTTGAAACCTTTCTCACTTAGCATAGAAAACATGTTTGCACTGCTCTCACTCATGGTAACAGACTGAATGTGAAGAAATGTGCAAGTGGTTGAAGGGAGTGTGGGGGCGGCAGTACTGGGAATTCCAACGGAATGCCACTCGCCCGGTCAAAACAATGACAGCAAGTTACCCGTGACTCCCCCACCCCTGCATGGAGGCTTGAAATACGAAGTTTTGAGTACGGACTCTACACCGCATTTAAAACTTATTTTAACTGTATATTTTATCTGATTTCCAAAAGTTGTGATTACTAGGGGCAGTTCCATGGGGACAATTCGACCCTCACTCCGAGCTGACCATGGGTCCAACTCAACCGTCATTTTTATGGACATCACTGACCGTGGGCCCAACTCAACATCCCCCTTTGTGGGCACCCCCCTACTACCCTTACTTATTTCATGCCATTGTCCCGTACTAAATACTAATCCCTCTTAATAGCTGTGGCAACTACTAAAATTATATATCGTAAACAGAATAACTATTCATTCTTGTATGACGTATACTCAATAAAATTTAACTTTTGTTTCAATCAATAGTATGGATTCTTATTCAATATCTTGTATGTCTTTGATCACTGTATACAGATATTGATTGTCACACATGTCACTAGTAACCGATATAATTTTGTCATTTATTGAACTTACATGCGTCCTAAAAAAGTAAAAAATTTATTAAATTTAAATTCATGAAGACAGTGATTGTTTATATTAAATTTTATATTATACACTTTATTAATCAATCTCATATTTTTAAACGAACCAAAAATCTATTTCGCCTTTAAAATGTTTTATCATCTGCTTATAGCTTTATAATTTGCAAAACTTTTAGTATAGGACTAACACTAGGACTGGAATTAAAGGAAAATACTGT
Organism: Magicicada septendecula; assembly: GCA_034769895.1. Lineage (NCBI taxonomy): Eukaryota > Metazoa > Arthropoda > Insecta > Hemiptera > Cicadidae > Magicicada > Magicicada septendecula. The sequence goes on from CM068373.1 coordinate 355,163,697, forward strand.
TACGATGGTCTAACTGCTCGTCGTATGGTAGGCTACAGTGGAAAACATAATACAAGACACAAATGAGGTCACTAATCACCAGCTTTAATTTATCACAAATAACAGTTTGTAATCAACAAGTTATTCAACAAGGTTATACTCGAACAATAATTCAAGATAAATTTGTACACACGCAATAATAATGTCAACTATTAGAATTCCACACTAATTATAACACAATAACACTTCACTGCACTTGTGTAGATTCGATGCGCGCTAAGGAAAATCGCTCAACACAACTAACTGACAGGGCAGCCGGCTGGTTTGGCTTTTTTTAGGTAGCGCAAGTTTTCTATAAATGTTCCAGCCTTAATGTGGTGTGGTGCCAGCTACTGCGTATTTCAAGTGTTCTGCAGAGTACTCTGGAACGTACTTGTGCGCGGCCTTGACTGAGGCACATCTGCACTACTAGCGGACGGGACGGGTGGAGGACATTTCCGGCTGTTCCAGGTGGTTCCGTTCGTTTCAGTATTCTGATATAAAGCCATTTAATTTTTTTAAATATGATTTTTGTATTTCAAAACATTACTTGAAATGCAATTCTGAACTGGCATCGGTGCATTCCTAACTGGAATCACAGCTCTATTGTGCAGTTAATGAAATAACTTATACTCTCGAAATACGTCATTAGGTGCTGGTAGAGGTACAGTAAAAAAATAAGTATGTTTATTTTTAATGTTAAATACGAAGGCTATCTCAAAAGAAAGTTTCCCTGGAAAAATAAAAATATCGGTATGGAGAACAATACATGACTTCCATATTCTAAGATTTATATTTAAAATCATTTTCGAAATGAAATATTACCATAGAAACTACTTCTTTCTACTTACTGCTTCAGCCTTAACCACAGTACTGTGGTCACTAACGTATACCACCTCACGTTATCGCACTCGATTTTCACTGATGATGGAAGTCGATGGCATTGCCGAAATGTCTGGTTTTGTAGAAAACATTGGACTACGGCCAAATATCCCGGGAAGGAATTTTAACAAAAACTACTTCTTTGTTGCCGATAACGTTGTACACATATATATCAGTGGCGAAGTTACATGGAGGCAATTGAGGCAATGCCTACCCTAAAAAATTCTGTAGAATAAAAATTATAAATACGTATGAACTACATAACGTAAAGATTATACATTGTTACTGCGACTGCCAAATTTATTAAACCGAAACGTGCTTTATTGAGCGACCGCTAAATGGTGACAGGTGAGATTCGGCATAGTTCGTTTAAAGCGAATGAGGCAACCTGAACTTGCCTCAGCGTTTTTACTTCCATATTCCTTAAGGAATGGAAGTATGGTGATGGCAAAAAAAATCGTGTTCGAGATTATTGCAGATTCTGATTCTACTACACTCAAAACATGAAAAAAAGTCGTTTTCCGAAAGGTGTCTGTGTGTGTGTCTGTCTGTCTGTCTGTGTGTCTGTCTGTGTGTCTGTCTGTCTGTCTGTCTGTAGATTTTTTTTCTATGGCAAACGATAACTGCCGCAAATTCAAACAGAATCAAATAATTTTTTGCATGCAGGCCTGATTTGCAGCGTACTCGCGAACTATTGTTTTTGGTGAAGATCGGTTGAGGGAAAGGGGTAGTTTACCTGCAACGGTTTTTTTTTAGCAAGGGTAATTTTGTTTGTTTGGCAAACGATAACAGCCGCAAATTCAAATAGAATCAAATAATGTTTCGCATACAGCCCTGAATTGTAGAGTTCTCAAGATCTGTTGATTTTGGTGAAGATCGGTTAAGGGAAAGGGGTAGTTTACCTGTAACGTTTTATGTTTTAACAAGGGTATTTCCTATGGCAAACGATAACAGCCGCAAATTCAAACAGAATCAAAAGATTATTTGCATACAGCCCTAAATTGTAGAGTTCTCAAGACCTATTGTTTTTGTGAAGATCAGTTGAGGGAAAGGGGTAGTTTACCTGCAACGTTTTTTTAACAAGGGTATTTTCTATGGCAAACGATAACAGCCGCAAATTCAAACAGAATCAAATAATGTTTTGCATACAGCCCTGATTTGTAGAGTACTCAACACCTATTGTTTTTGGTGAAGATCGGTTAAGGGGAAGGGGTAGTTTACCTGCAACGTTTTTTTATCAAGCGTATTTTCTATGGAAAACAATAACAGCCGCAAATTCAAACAGAATCAAACAATTGTTTGCATACGTCCCTGAATTGTAGAGGTCTCGATGACTTTCGATTTTGGTGAAGATCGGTTAAGGGGAAGGGGTAGTTTACCTGCAACCTTTTACGTTTTAACAAGAGTAAAGTACTTGAAAATTTATTTAAACTTTTTGAAACAATGGTAATTGTTAAAAATAAAATAATTTTGTTGCCAGGCAATAAAATTATAATTTTTTCATTTTAATGTAATATAATATTTTTCATTTAATACAGCAATAAAAAGGCAGGTAAGACACAGCCTGGCTGTTTGGCTGAAAATGATTTTAAATATAAATCTTAGAATATGGAAGTCATGTATGGTTCTCCATACCGATATTTTGTATACATCGTATGTAAGCAATGTAGTGGTGTGATAGGGAAGTGTAGGGAGGGGGGATTGTCCCGCGCTGTACACATAGAGCGTTGAGGCATGCCTCACTTCTGTGGTCCAAACAGTTAAGTTAAAGCGCCTGTGTTGTTTCTAAGTGTTTATTTTATGCGGTTATTAAAAGTGTCACTGTTATTCCGCAGAACTAACAGATGAGCAAGATTGTTATTTCAATTATTTTTAACATTAAACATATATATAGAAACTCATCAAGTTTAAAAATTTGAAGTTCAATCAGTTGTATTATTGTGTATGACTAACACAAGGATTGTTCAATAGAAAAAAAGTATAGAGCCGTAAAGCATTTTTTATTCAACGATTTTGAAAGAAGTCTCCAATAACATTAAGACATGAGTTCCACTGTTGCGCTAACCTGTAGATTCCCTGCTAGTAAAATTCTTACGGCTGTTTGTGGAACCATTCGGTTACAGCAAACTCTACCTCAGCGTCCGATTTGAACCACCGTCCTTTTAGTGATTCCTTAAAAAAAATTTACGTTAAGATTTTTGCCTACCCATTCATTAACTACTAGCTTCGCCAGTAAGCAAATTGATGTCCATTTTTTCGGCTTGCACGCGTTATGTTGGTGTGGGTTTCGGCACTTTCCATTTAAAAAGCGTGCAAATGTAAGAAAATAAACATGAGTGAGGCCAGAAATAACGTGAATTGTGTGTGTGTGTGTGTGTGTGTGTGTGTGTGTGTGTGTGTGTGTGTGTGTGTGTGTGTGTGTGTGTGTGTGTGTGTGTGTGTGTGTGTGTGTGTGTCTTACCTGCCTTTTTTTTTGCTGTACTAAATGAAAAATATTATATTACATTAAAATGAAAAAATTATAATTTTATTGCCTGGCAACAAAATTATTTTATTTTTAACAATTACCATTGTTTCAAAAAGTTTAAATAAATTTTCAAGTACTTTTCTCTTGTTAAAACGTAAAACGTTGCAGGTAAACTACCCCTTCCCCTCAACCGATCTTCACCAAAATCGAAATTCCTTGAGACCTCTACACTTCAGAGACGTATGCTAAATATTATTTGATTCTGTTTGAATTTGCGGCTGTTATCGTTTGCCACAGAAAATACCCTTGTTAAAATAATGTTGCTGGTAAACTACCCCTTTCCCTCAACCGATCTTCACCAAAAACAATAGGTCTTGAGAACTCTACAATTTAGGGATGTATGCAAATAATCTTTTGATTCTATTTGAATTTGCGGCTGTTATCGTTTGTCATAGGAAATACCCTTGTTAAAACATAAAACGTTACAGGTAAACTACCCCCTCCCCTTAACCGATCTTCACAAACAACAATAGGTCTTGAGAACTCTACAATTCAGGGCTGTATACGAAACATTATTTAATTCTGTTTGAATTTGCGGCTGTTATCGTTTGTCAAAAAAAAAAATTTCCCTTGATAAAAAAAAACCGGTGCGGGTAAACTACCCCTTTCCCTCAACCGATCTTCACCAAAAACAATAGGTCGTGAGTACTCTACAAATCAGGGCTGTATGCAAAAAATTATTTGATTCTGTTTGAATTTGCGGCAGTTATCGTTTGCCATAGAAAAAATATCGGTATGGAGAACCATACATGACTTCCATATTCTAAGATTTATATTTAAAATCATTTTCAGCCAAACAGCCAGGCTGTGTCTTACCTGCCTTTTTATTGCTGTATTAAATGAAAAATATTATATTACATTAAAATGAAAAAATTATAATTTTATTGCCTGGCAACAAAATTATTTTATTTTTAACAATTACCATTGTTTCAAAAAGTTTAAATAAATTTTCAAGTACTTTACTCTTGTTAAAACGTAAAAGGTTGCAGGTAAACTACCCCTTCCCCTTAACCGATCTTCACCAAAATAGAAAGTCATTGAGACCTCTACAATTCAGGGATGTATGCAAAAAATTATTTGATTCTGTTTGAATTTGCGGCTGTTATCGTTTGCCATAGAAAATACGCTTGATAAAAAAACGTTGCAGGTAAACTACCCCTTCCCCTTAACCGATCTTCACCAAAAACAACAGGTCTTGAGTACTCTACAAATCAGGGCTGTATGCAAAACATTATTTGATTCTGTTTGAATTTGCGGCTGTTATCGTTTGCCATAGAAAATACCCTTGTTAAAAAAACGTTGCAGGTAAACTACCCCTTTCCCTCAACCGATCTTCACCAAAAACAACAGGTCTTGAAACCTCTAAAATTTAGGGCTGTATGCAAATAATCTTTTGATTCTGTTTGAATTTGCGGCTGTTATCGTTTGCCATAGGAAATACCCTTGTTAAAACATAAAACGTTACAGGTAAACTACCCCTTTCCCTTAACCGATCTTCACCAAAAACAATAGGTCTTGAGTACTCTACAAATCAGGGCTGTATGCAAAACATTATTTGATTCTGTTTGAATTTGCGGCTGTTATCGTTTGCCATAGAAAATACCCTTGTTAAAAAAACGTTACAGGTAAACTACCCCTTTCCCTCAACCGATCTTCACCAAAAACAAAAGGTCTTTAGAACTCTATAATTTAGGGCTGTATGCAAATAATCTTTTGATTCTGTTTGAATTTGCGGCTGTTATCGTTTGCCATAGGAAATACCCTTGTTAAAACATAAAACGTTACAGGTAAACTACCCCTTTCCCTTAACCGATCTTCACCAAAAACAATAGGTCTTGAGTACTCTACAAATCAGGGCTGTATGCAAAACATTATTTGATTCTGTTTGAATTTGCGGCTGTTATCGTTTGCCATAGAAAATACCCTTGTTAAAAAAACGTTGCAGGTAAACTACCCCTTTCCCTCAACCGATCTTCACCAAAAACAATAGGTCTTTAGAACTCTACAATTTAGGGCTGTATGCAAATAATCTTTTGATTCTGTTTGAATTTGCGGCTGTTATCGTTTGCCATAGGAAATACCCTTGTTAAAACATAAAACGTTACAGGTAAACTACCCCTTGTCCTTAACCGATCTTCACCAAAAACAATAGGTCTTGAGTACGCTACAAATCAGGGCTGTATGCAAAACATTATTTGATTCTGTTTGAATTTGCGGCTGTTATCGTTTGCCATAGAAAATACCCTTGTTAAAAAAACTTTGCTGGTAAACTACCCCTTTCCCGCAACCGAACTTCACCAAAAACAATAGGTCTTGAGAACTCTACAATTTAGGGCTGTATGCAAATAATCTTTTGATTCTGTTTGAATTTGCGGCTGTTATCGTTTGCCATAGGAAATACCCTTGTTAAAACATAAAACGTTACAGGTAAACTACCCCTTTCCCTTAACCGATCTTCACCAAAATCAACAGATCTTGAGAACTCTACAATTCAGGGCTGTATGCGAAACGTTATTTGATTCTGTTTGAATTTGCGGCTGTTATCGTTTGCCAAACAAACAAAATTACCCTTGCTAAAAAAAAACCGTTGCAGGTAAACTACCCCTTTCCCTCAACCGATCTTCACCAAAAACAATAGGTCGCGAGTACTCTGCAAATCAGGGCTGCATGCAAGAAATTATTTGATTCTATTTGAATTTTCGGCAGTTATCGTTTGCCATAGAAAAAAAATCTATAGATAGACAGATAGACAGACAGACACACACACAGACACTTTTCGGAAAACGACTTTTTTTCATGTTTTGAGTGTAGTAGAATCAGAATCTGCAATAATCTCGAACACGATTTTTTTTGCCATCACCATACTTCCATTCCTTAAGGAATATGGAAGTAAAAAACTACAGACACACAAACACACAGATAGACAGACAGACACACACACAGACACTTTTCGGAAAACGACTTTTTTTTATGTCTTGAGTGTGGTAGAATCAGAATCTGCAATAATCTCGAACACGATTTTTTTTGCCATCACCATACTTCCATTCCTTAAGGAATATGGAAGTAAATATCGGTATGGAGAACCATACATGAATTCCATATTCTAAGATTTATATTTAAAATCATTTTCAGCCAAACAGCCAGGGAAGGAATTTTAACAAAAAAATACTTCTTTGTTGCCAATAACGTAGTACACATATAAAAAAAAATTATCCCCTCCCCCTTCAACTATAATTTTGATTTATAGAAAATTACACCCAACCCGTTCAACTAGCCTCTTCATTTATAGATATTTCATCTACGTTTCTACAGTGGATTAATAAGATCTTATCAGGATACTTTATCAAAATTAAGTACTTTACTCATGTTACAACAAAAAATGTTTCAGGTAAACTGCCCTTTCCCCGTAACCGATCTTCACCAAAATCAACAGACATTGAGTTCTCTATAGCTCAGGCACATATGTAAAAAAATTATTTGATTCTGTTTGAATTTACGGCAGTTATGGTTCGTCATATAAAAAATTACCCATGTTAAAACATAAAACATGAGATTTATAAAACATATCTAAGATTTATATTTAAAATCATTTTTGAAATAAAATATTTTCATAGAACCTACTAACGCTGGGGAAATCTGAGGAGCCAATCAGAGTTGGGCCTACCTGTCACTCTGCTGAATTTGGTGGAAAGCCCTGTCACTGTCGTCAAAGTATCAGCCTTGACAGGGTCCTCTTTTTCTGCAAAATGGGAGAGGCTTGAGATGGAGTGAGTTACATGTTCCCCACCTCAATGAAGAACGCATTGTTTTATAAAAATATATTTAAATTTTGAGAACTGAAAATTCTTTTCTTGTTGTAAATATTTATATTTTATAATCAAAATGACTTTATTTTTGTTACCTGGCAACAAAATTATTTTATTTTCAACAATTACCATTGTTTCAAAAAGTTTAAATAAATTTTCAAGTACTTTACTCTTGTTAAAACGTAAAAGGTTGCAGGTAAACTACCCCTTCCCCTTAACTGATCTTCACCAAAATCGAAAGTCGTTGAGTACTCTACAGATCAGGGCTGTATTCAAAACATTATTTGATTCTGTTTGAATTTGCGGCTGTTATCGTTTGCCATAGAAAATACCCTTGTTAAAAAAACGTTGCAGGTAAACTACCCCTTTCCCTCAACCGATCTTCACCAAAAACAACCGATCTTGAGAACTCTACAATTTAGGGCTGTATGCAAATAATCTTTTGATTCTGTTTGAATTTGCGGCTGTTATCGTTTGCCATAGGAAATACCCTTGTTAAAACATAAAACGTTACAGGTAAACTACCCCTTTCCCTTAACCGATCTTCACCAAAAACAACAGATCTTGAGACCTCTACAATTCAGGGCTGTATGTGAAACATTATTTGATTCTGTTTGATTTTGCGGCTGCTATCGTTTGCCAAAAAAAAAATTTCCCTTGATAAAAAAAACCGTTGCAGGTAAACTACCCCTTTCCCTCAACCGATCTTCACCAAAAACAATAGGTCGTGAGTACTCTACAAATCAGGACTGTATGCAAAAAATTATTTGATTCTATTTGAATTTGCGGCAGTTATCGTTTGCCATAGAAAAAATATCGGTATGGAGAACCATACATGACTTCCATATTCTAAGATTTATATTTAAAATCATTTTCAGCCAAACAGCCAGGCTGTGTCTTACCTGCCTTTTTATTGCTGTATTAAATGTAAAATATTATATTACATTAAAATGAAAAAATTATAATTTTGTTGCCAGGCAATAATTTTATTTTTAACAATTACCATTGTTTCAAAAAGTTTAAATAAATTTTCAAGTACTTTACTCTTGTTAAAACGTAAAAGGTTGCAGGTAAACTACCCCTTCCCCTTAACCGATCTTCACCAGAATCGAAAGTCGTTGAGACCTCTACAATTCAGGGATGTATGCAAAAAATTATTTGATTCTGTTTGAATTTGCGGCTTTTATCGTTTGCCATAGAAAATACGCTTGATAAAAAAACGTTGCAGGTAAACTACCCCTTCCCCTTAACCGATCTTCACCAAAAACAATAGGTCTTGAGTACTCTACAAATTAGGGCTGTATGCAAAACATTATTTGATTCTGTTTGAATTTGCGGCTGTTATCGTTTGCCATAGAAAATACACTTGTTAAAAAAACGTTGCAGGTAAACTACCCCTTTCCCTCAACCGGACTTCACCAAAAACAATAGGTCTTGAGAACTCTACAATTTAGGGCTGTATGCAAATAATCTTTTGATTCTGTTTGAATTTGCGGCTGTTATCGTTTGCCATAGGAAATACCCTAGTTAAAACATAAAACGTTACAGGTAAACTACCCCTTTCCCTTAACCGATCTTCACCAAAATCAACAGATCTTGAGAACTCTACAATTCAGGGCTGTATGCGAAACATTATTTGATTCTGTTTGAATTTGCGGCTGTTATCGTTTGCCAAACAAACAAAATTACCCTTGCTAAAAAAAAACCGTTGCAGGTAAACTACCCCTTTCCCTCAACCGATCTTCACCAAAAACAATAGGTCGCGAGTACTCTGCAAATCAGGGCTGCATGCAAAAAATTATTTGATTCTGTTTGAATTTGCGGCAGTTATCGTTTGCCATAGAAAAAAATCTACAGATAGACAGACAGACACACACACAGACACTTTTCGGAAAACGACCTTTTTTCATGTTTTGAGTGTAGTAGAATCAGAATCTGCAATAATCTCGAACACGATTTTTTTTGCCATCACCATACTTCCATTCCTTAAGGAATATGGAAGTAAAAATCTAGACAGACACACACACAGACACTTTTCGGAAAACGACTTTTTTTCATGTTTTGAGTGTAGTAGAATCAGAATCTGCAATAATCTCGAACACGATTTTTTTTGCCATTACCATACTCCATTCCTTAAGGAATATGGAACTAAAAATTATAATTTTATTGCCTGGCAACAAAATTATTTTATTTTTAACAATTACCATTGTTTCAAAAAGTTTAAATAAATTTTCAAGTACTTTACTCTTGTTAAAACGTAAAATGTTGCAGGTAAACTACCCCTTCCGCTTAACCGATCTTCACCAAAATCGAAAGTCCTTGAGACCTCGACAATTCAGGGACGTATGCAAAATATTATTTGATTCTGTTTGCATTGCGGCTGTTATCGTTTGCCATAAAAAATACGTTGATAAAAAAACGTGGCCGGTAAACTACCCCTTCCCCTTAACCGATCTTCACCAAAAACTATAGGTCTTGAGTACTCTACAAGACAGGACTATATGCAAAACATTATTTGATTCTGTTTGAATTTGCGGCTGTTATCGTTTGCCATAGAAAATACCCTTGTTAAAAAAACGTTGCTGGCAAACTACCCCTTTCCCTCAACCGATCTTCACCAAAAACTATAGGTCTTGAGAACTCTACAATTTAGGGATGTATGCAAATAATCTTTTGATTCTGTTTGAATTTGCGGCTGTTATCGTTTGCCATAGGAAATACCCTTGTTAAAACATAAAACGTTACAGGTAAACTACCCCCTTCCCTTAACCGATCTTCACAAAAAACAATAGGTCTTGAGAACTCTACAATTCAGGGCTGTATACGAAACATTATTTAATTCTGTTTGATTTTGCGGCTGTTATCGTTTGCAAAAAAAAAAAATTCCCTTGATAAAAAAAACCGTTGCTAGTAAACTACCCCTTTCCCTCAACCGATCTTCACCAAAAACAATAGGTCGTGAGTACTCTACAAATCAGAGCTGTATGCAAAAAATTATTTGATTTTGTTTGAATTTGCGGCAGTTATCGTTTGCCATAGAAAAAAAATCTATAGACACAGACACACAGACAGACAGACAGACACACACACAGACACTTTTCGGAAAACGACATTTTTTCATGTTTTGAGCGTAGTACAATCAGAATCTGCAATAATCTCGAACACGATTTTTTTTGCCATCACCATACTTCCATTCCTTAAGGAATATGGAAGTAAAACACGTCTAAAAATTAAAATATCGGTATGGAGAACCATACATGACTTCCATATTCTAAGATTTATATTTAAAATCATTTTCAGCCAAACAGCCAGGGAAGGAATTTTAACAAAAAAATACTTCTTTGTTGCCAATAACGTAGTACACATATAAAAAAAAATTATCCCCTCCCCCTTCAACTATAATTTTGATTTATAGAAAATTACCCCCAGCCCGTTCAACTAGCCTCTTCATTTATAGATATTTCATCTACGTTTCTACAGTGGATTATTAAGATCTTATCAGGATACTTTATCAAAATTAAGTACTTTACTCATGTTACAACAAAAAATGTTTAAGGTAAACTGCCCTTTCCCCGTAACCGATCTTCACCAAAATCAACAGACATTGAGCTCTCTATAGCTCAGGCACATATGTAAAAAATTATTTGATTCTGTTTGAATTTACGGCAGTTATGGTTCGTCATATAAAAAATTACCCATGTTAAAACATAAAACATGAGATTTATAAAACATATCTAAGATTTATATTTAAAATCATTTTTGAAATAAAATATTTTCATAGAACCTACTAACGCTGGGGAAATCTGAGGAGCCAATCAGAGTTGGGCCTACCTGTCACTCTGCTGAATTTGGTGGAAACCCCTGTCACTGTCGTCAAAGTATCAGCCTTGACAGGGTCCTCTTTTTCTGCAAAATGGGAGAGGCTTGAGATGGAGTGAGTTACATGTTCCCCACCTCAATGAAGAACGCATTGTTTTATAAAAATATATTTAAATTTTGAGAACTGAAAATTCTTTTCTTGTTGTAAATATTTATATTTTATAATCAAAATGACTTTATTTTTGTTACCTGGCAACAAAATTATTTTATTTTCAACAATTACCATTGTTTCAAAAAGTTTATATAAATTTTCAAGTACTTTACTCTTGTTAAAACGTAAAAGGTTGCAGGTAAACTACCCCTTCCCCTTAACCGATCTTCACCAAAATCGAAAGTCGTTGAGACCTCTACAATTCAGGGATGTATGCAAAATGTATTTGATTCTGTTTGAATTTGCGGCTGTTATCGTTTGCCATAGAAAATACGCTTGATAAAAAAACGTTGCCGGTAAACTACCCCTTACCCTTAACCGATCTTCACCAAAAACAATAGGTCTTGAGTACTCTACAGATCAGGGCTGTATGCAAAACATTATTTGATTCTGTTTGAATTTGCGGCTGTTATCGTTTGCCATAGAAAATACCCTTGTTAAAAAAACGTTGCAGGTAAACTACCCCTTTCCCTCAACCGAACTTCACCAAAAACAATAGGTCTTGAGAACTCTACAATTTAGGGCTGTATGCAAATAATCTTTTGATTCTGTTTGAATTTGCGGCTGTTATCGTTTGCCATAGGAAATACCCTTGTTAAAACATAAAACGTTACAGGTAAACTACCCCTTTCCCTTAACCGATCTTCACCAAAATCAACAGATCTTGAGAACTCTGCAATTCAGGGCTGTATGCGAAACGTTATTTGATTCTGTTTGAATTTGCGGCTGTTATCGTTTGCCAAACAAACAAAATTACCCTTGCTAAAAAAAAACCGTTGCAGGTAAACTACCCCTTTCCCTCAACCGATCTTCACCAAAAACAATAGGTCGCGAGTACTCTACAAATCAGGGCTGCATGCAAGAAATTATTTGATTCTATTTGAATTTTCGGCAGTTATCGTTTGCCATAGAAAAAAAATCTATAGATAGACAGATAGACAGACAGACACACACACAGACACTTTTCGGAAAACGACTTTTTTTCATGTTTTGAGTGTAGTAGAATCAGAATCTGCAATAATCTCGAACACGATTTTTTTTGCCATCACCATACTTCCATTCCTTAAGGAATATGGAAGTAAAAAACTACAGACACACAAACACACAGATAGACAGACAGACACACACACAGACACTTTTCGGAAAACGACTTTTTTTTATGTCTTGAGTGTGGTAGAATCAGAATCTGCAATAATCTCGAACACGATTTTTTTTGCCATCACCATACTTCCATTCCTTAAGGAATATGGAAGTAAATATCGGTATGGAGAACCATACATGAATTCCATATTCTAAGATTTATATTTAAAATCATTTTCAGCCAAACAGCCAGGGAAGGAATTTTAACAAAAAAATACTTCTTTGTTGCCAATAACGTAGTACACATATAAAAAAAAATTATCCCCTCCCCCTTCAACTATAATTTTGATTTATAGAAAATTACACCCAACCCGTTCAACTAGCCTCTTCATTTATAGATATTTCATCTACGTTTCTACAGTGGATTATTAAGATCTTATCAGGATACTTTATCAAAATTAAGTACTTTACTCATGTTACAACAAAAAATGTTTCAGGTAAACTGCCCTTTCCCCGTAACCGATCTTCACCAAAATCAACAGACATTGAGTTCTCTATAGCTCAGGCACATATGTAAAAAAATTATTTGATTCTGTTTGAATTTACGGCAGTTATGGTTCGTCATATAAAAAATTACCCATGTTAAAACATAAAACATGAGATTTATAAAACATATCTAAGATTTATATTTAAAATCATTTTTGAAATAAAATATTTTCATAGAACCTACTAACGCTGGGGAAATCTGAGGAGCCAATCAGAGTTGGGCCTACCTGTCACTCTGCTGAATTTGGTGGAAAGCCCTGTCACTGTCGTCAAAGTATCAGCCTTGACAGGGTCCTCTTTTTCTGCAAAATGGGAGAGGCTTGAGATGGAGTGAGTTACATGGTCCCCACCTCAATGAAGAACGCATTGTTTTATAAAAATATATTTAAATTTTGAGAACTGAAAATTCTTTTCTTGTTGTAAATATTTATATTTTATAAACAAAATGACTTTATTTTTGTTACCTGGCAACAAAATTATTTTATTTTCAACAATTACCATTGTTTCAAAAAGTTTAAATAAATTTTCAAGTACTTTACTCTTGTTAAAACGTAAAAGGTTGCAGGTAAACTACCCCTTCCCCTTAACCGATCTTCACCAAAATCGAAAGTCGTTGAGTACTCTACAGATCAGGGCTGTATGCAAAACATTATTTGATTCTGTTTGAATTTGCGGCTGTTATCGTTTGCCATAGAAAATACCCTTGTTAAAAAAACGTTGCAGGTAAACTACCCCTTTCCCTCAACCGATCTTCACCAAAAACAACCGATCTTGAGAACTCTACAATTTAGGGCTGTATGCAAATAATCTTTTGATTCTGTTTGAATTTGCGGCTGTTATCGTTTGCCATAGGAAATACCCTTGTTAAAACATAAAACGTTACAGGTAAACTACCCCTTTCCCTTAACCGATCTTCACCAAAAACAACAGATCTTGAGACCTCTACAATTCAGGGCTGTATGTGAAACATTATTTGATTCTGTTTGATTTTGCGGCTGCTATCGTTTGCCAAAAAAAAAATTTCCCTTGATAAAAAAAACCGTTGCAGGTAAACTACCCCTTTCCCTCAACCGATCTTCACCAAAAACAATAGGTCGTGAGTACTCTACAAATCAGGACTGTATGCAAAAAATTATTTGATTCTATTTGAATTTGCGGCAGTTATCGTTTGCCATAGAAAAAATATCGGTATGGAGAACCATACATGACTTCCATATTCTAAGATTTATATTTAAAATCATTTTCAGCCAAACAGCCAGGCTGTGTCTTACCTGCCTTTTTATTGCTGTATTAAATGTAAAATATTATATTACATTAAAATGAAAAAATTATAATTTTGTTGCCAGGCAATAATTTTATTTTTAACAATTACCATTGTTTCAAAAAGTTTAAATAAATTTTCAAGTACTTTACTATTGTTAAAACGTAAAAGGTTGCAGGTAAACTACCCCTTCCCCTTAACCGATCTTCACCAGAATCGAAAGTCGTTGAGACCTCTACAATTCAGGGATGTATGCAAAAAATTATTTGATTCTGTTTGAATTTGCGGCTGTTATCGTTTGCCATAGAAAATACGCTTGATAAAAAAACGTTGCAGGTAAACTACCCCTTCCCCTTAACCGATCTTCACCAAAAACAATAGGTCTTGAGTACTCTACAAATTAGGGCTGTATGCAAAACATTATTTGATTCTGTTTGAATTTGCGGCTGTTATCGTTTGCCATAGAAAATACACTTGTTAAAAAAATGTTGCAGGTAAACTACCCCTTTCCCTCAACCGGACTTCACCAAAAACAATAGGTCTTGAGAACTCTACAATTTAGGGCTGTATGCAAATAATCTTTTGATTCTGTTTGAATTTGCGGCTGTTATCGTTTGCCATAGGAAATACCCTAGTTAAAACATAAAACGTTACAGGTAAACTACCCCTTTCCCTTAACCGATCTTCACCAAAATCAACAGATCTTGAGAACTCTACAATTCAGGGCTGTATGCGAAACATTATTTGATTCTGTTTGAATTTGCGGCTGTTATCGTTTGCCAAACAAACAAAATTACCCTTGCTAAAAAAAAACCGTTGCAGGTAAACTACCCCTTTCCCTCAACCGATCTTCACCAAAAACAATAGGTCGCGAGTACTCTGCAAATCAGGGCTGCATGCAAAAAATTATTTGATTCTGTTTGAATTTGCGGCAGTTATCGTTTGCCATAGAAAAAAATCTACAGATAGACAGACAGACACACACACAGACACTTTTCGGAAAACGACCTTTTTTCATGTTTTGAGTGTAGTAGAATCAGAATCTGCAATAATCTCGAACACGATTTTTTTTGCCATCACCATACTTCCATTCCTTAAGGAATATGGAAGTAAAAATCTAGACAGACACACACACAGACACTTTTCGGAAAACGACTTTTTTTCATGTTTTGAGTGTAGTAGAATCAGAATCTGCAATAATCTCGAACACGATTTTTTTTGCCATTACCATACTCCATTCCTTAAGGAATATGGAAGTAAAAATTATAATTTTATTGCCTGGCAACAAAATTATTTTATTTTTAACAATTACCATTGTTTCAAAAAGTTTAAATAAATTTTCAAGTACTTTACTCTTGTTAAAACGTAAAATGTTGCAGGTAAACTACCCCTTCCGCTTAACCGATCTTCACCAAAATCGAAAGTCCTTGAGACCTCGACAATTCAGGGACGTATGCAAAATATTATTTGATTCTGTTTGCATTGCGGCTGTTATCGTTTGCCATAAAAAATACGTTGATAAAAAAACGTGGCCGGTAAACTACCCCTTCCCCTTAACCGATCTTCACCAAAAACTATAGGTCTTGAGTACTCTACAAGACAGGACTGTATGCAAAACATTATTTGATTCTGTTTGAATTTGCGGCTGTTATCGTTTGCCATAGAAAATACCCTTGTTAAAAAAACGTTGCTGGCAAACTACCCCTTTCCCTCAACCGATCTTCACCAAAAACTATAGGTCTTGAGAACTCTACAATTTAGGGATGTATGCAAATAATCTTTTGATTCTGTTTGAATTTGCGGCTGTTATCGTTTGCCATAGGAAATACCCTTGTTAAAACATAAAACGTTACAGGTAAACTACCCCCTTCCCTTAACCGATCTTCACAAAAAACAATAGGTCTTGAGAACTCTACAATTCAGGGCTGTATACGAAACATTATTTAATTCTGTTTGATTTTGCGGCTGTTATCGTTTGCAAAAAAAAAAAATTCCCTTGATAAAAAAAAACCGTTGCTAGTAAACTACCCCTTTCCCTCAACCGATCTTCACCAAAAACAATAGGTCGTGAGTACTCTACAAATCAGAGCTGTATGCAAAAAATTATTTGATTTTGTTTGAATTTGCGGCAGTTATCGTTTGCCATAGAAAAAAAATCTATAGACACAGACACACAGACAGACAGACAGACACACACACAGACACTTTTCGGAAAACGACATTTTTTCATGTTTTGAGCGTAGTACAATCAGAATCTGCAATAATCTCGAACACGATTTTTTTTGCCATCACCATACTTCCATTCCTTAAGGAATATGGAAGTAAAACACGTCTAAAAATTAAAATATCGGTATGGAGAACCATACATGACTTCCATATTCTAAGATTTATATTTAAAATCATTTTCAGCCAAACAGCCAGGGAAGGAATTTTAACAAAAAAATACTTCTTTGTTGCCAATAACGTAGTACACATATAAAAAAAAATTATCCCCTCCCCCTTCAACTATAATTTTGATTTATAGAAAATTACCCCCAGCCCGTTCAACTAGCCTCTTCATTTATAGATATTTCATCTACGTTTCTACAGTGGATTATTAAGATCTTATCAGGATACTTTATCAAAATTAAGTACTTTACTCATGTTACAACAAAAAATGTTTCAGGTAAACTGCCCTTTCCCCGTAACCGATCTTCACCAAAATCAACAGACATTGAGCTCTCTATAGCTCAGGCACATATGTAAAAAATTATTTGATTCTGTTTGAATTTACGGCAGTTATGGTTCGTCATATAAAAAATTACCCATGTTAAAACATAAAACATGAGATTTATAAAACATATCTAAGATTTATATTTAAAATCATTTTTGAAATAAAATATTTTCATAGAACCTACTAACGCTGGGGAAATCTGAGGAGCCAATCAGAGTTGGGCCTACCTGTCACTCTGCTGAATTTGGTGGAAACCCCTGTCACTGTCGTCAAAGTATCAGCCTTGACAGGGTCCTCTTTTTCTGCAAAATGGGAGAGGCTTGAGATGGAGTGAGTTACATGTTCCCCACCTCAATGAAGAACGCATTGTTTTATAAAAATATATTTAAATTTTGAGAACTGAAAATTCTTTTCTTGTTGTAAATATTTATATTTTATAATCAAAATGACTTTATTTTTGTTACCTGGCAACAAAATTATTTTATTTTCAACAATTACCATTGTTTCAAAAAGTTTATATAAATTTTCAAGTACTTTACTCTTGTTAAAACGTAAAAGGTTGCAGGTAAACTACCCCTTCCCCTTAACCGATCTTCACCAAAATCGAAAGTCGTTGAGACCTCTACAATTCAGGGATGTATGCAAAATGTATTTGATTCTGTTTGAATTTGCGGCTGTTATCGTTTGCCATAGAAAATACGCTTGATAAAAAAACGTTGCCGGTAAACTACCCCTTACCCTTAACCGATCTTCACCAAAAACAATAGGTCTTGAGTACTCTACAGATCAGGGCTGTATGCAAAACATTATTTGATTCTGTTTGAATTTGCGGCTGTTATCGTTTGCCATAGAAAATACCCTTGTTAAAAAAACGTTGCAGGTAAACTACCCCTTTCCCTCAACCGAACTTCACCAAAAACAATAGGTCTTGAGAACTCTACAATTTAGGGCTGTATGCAAATAATCTTTTGATTCTGTTTGAATTTGCGGCTGTTATCGTTTGCCATAGGAAATACCCTTGTTAAAACATAAAACGTTACAGGTAAACTACCCCTTTCCCTTAACCGATCTTCACCAAAATCAACAGATCTTGAGAACTCTGCAATTCAGGGCTGTATGCGAAACGTTATTTGATTCTGTTTGAATTTGCGGCTGTTATCGTTTGCCAAACAAACAAAATTACCCTTGCTAAAAAAAAACCGTTGCAGGTAAACTACCCCTTTCCCTCAACCGATCTTCACCAAAAACAATAGGTCGCGAGTACTCTGCAAATCAGGGCTGCATGCAAGAAATTATTTGATTCTATTTGAATTTTCGGCAGTTATCGTTTGCCATAGAAAAAAAATCTATAGATAGACAGATAGACAGACAGACACACACACAGACACTTTTCGGAAAACGACTTTTTTTCATGTTTTGAGTGTAGTAGAATCAGAATCTGCAATAATCTCGAACACGATTTTTTTTGCCATCACCATACTTCCATTCCTTAAGGAATATGGAAGTAAAAAACTACAGACACACAAACACACAGATAGACAGACAGACACACACACAGACACTTTTCGGAAAACGACTTTTTTTTATGTCTTGAGTGTGGTAGAATCAGAATCTGCAATAATCTCGAACACGATTTTTTTTGCCATCACCATACTTCCATTCCTTAAGGAATATGGAAGTAAATATCGGTATGGAGAACCATACATGAATTCCATATTCTAAGATTTATATTTAAAATCATTTTCAGCCAAACAGCCAGGGAAGGAATTTTAACAAAAAAATACTTCTTTGTTGCCAATAACGTAGTACACATATAAAAAAAAATTATCCCCTCCCCCTTCAACTATAATTTTGATTTATAGAAAATTACACCCAACCCGTTCAACTAGCCTCTTCATTTATAGATATTTCATCTACGTTTCTACAGTGGATTATTAAGATCTTATCAGGATACTTTATCAAAATTAAGTACTTTACTCATGTTACAACAAAAAATGTTTCAGGTAAACTGCCCTTTCCCCGTAACCGATCTTCACCAAAATCAACAGACATTGAGTTCTCTATAGCTCAGGCACATATGTAAAAAAATTATTTGATTCTGTTTGAATTTACGGCAGTTATGGTTCGTCATATAAAAAATTACCCATGTTAAAACATAAAACATGAGATTTATAAAACATATCTAAGATTTATATTTAAAATCATTTTTGAAATAAAATATTTTCATAGAACCTACTAACGCTGGGGAAATCTGAGGAGCCAATCAGAGTTGGGCCTACCTGTCACTCTGCTGAATTTGGTGGAAAGCCCTGTCACTGTCGTCAAAGTATCAGCCTTGACAGGGTCCTCTTTTTCTGCAAAATGGGAGAGGCTTGAGATGGAGTGAGTTACATGGTCCCCACCTCAATGAAGAACGCATTGTTTTATAAAAATATATTTAAATTTTGAGAACTGAAAATTCTTTTCTTGTTGTAAATATTTATATTTTATAAACAAAATGACTTTATTTTTGTTACCTGGCAACAAAATTATTTTATTTTCAACAATTACCATTGTTTCAAAAAGTTTAAATAAATTTTCAAGTACTTTACTCTTGTTAAAACGTAAAAGGTTGCAGGTAAACTACCCCTTCCCCTTAACCGATCTTCACCAAAATCGAAAGTCGTTGAGTACTCTACAGATCAGGGCTGTATGCAAAACATTATTTGATTCTGTTTGAATTTGCGGCTGTTATCGTTTGCCATAGAAAATACCCTTGTTAAAAAAACGTTGCAGGTAAACTACCCCTTTCCCTCAACCGATCTTCACCAAAAACAACCGATCTTGAGAACTCTACAATTTAGGGCTGTATGCAAATAATCTTTTGATTCTGTTTGAATTTGCGGCTGTTATCGTTTGCCATAGGAAATACCCTTGTTAAAACATAAAACGTTACAGGTAAACTACCCCTTTCCCTTAACCGATCTTCACCAAAAACAACAGATCTTGAGACCTCTACAATTCAGGGCTGTATGTGAAACATTATTTGATTCTGTTTGATTTTGCGGCTGCTATCGTTTGCCAAAAAAAAAATTTCCCTTGATAAAAAAAACCGTTGCAGGTAAACTACCCCTTTCCCTCAACCGATCTTCACCAAAAACAATAGGTCGTGAGTACTCTACAAATCAGGACTGTATGCAAAAAATTATTTGATTCTATTTGAATTTGCGGCAGTTATCGTTTGCCATAGAAAAAATATCGGTATGGAGAACCATACATGACTTCCATATTCTAAGATTTATATTTAAAATCATTTTCAGCCAAACAGCCAGGCTGTGTCTTACCTGCCTTTTTATTGCTGTATTAAATGTAAAATATTATATTACATTAAAATGAAAAAATTATAATTTTGTTGCCAGGCAATAATTTTATTTTTAACAATTACCATTGTTTCAAAAAGTTTAAATAAATTTTCAAGTACTTTACTATTGTTAAAACGTAAAAGGTTGCAGGTAAACTACCCCTTCCCCTTAACCGATCTTCACCAGAATCGAAAGTCGTTGAGACCTCTACAATTCAGGGATGTATGCAAAAAATTATTTGATTCTGTTTGAATTTGCGGCTGTTATCGTTTGCCATAGAAAATACGCTTGATAAAAAAACGTTGCAGGTAAACTACCCCTTCCCCTTAACCGATCTTCACCAAAAACAATAGGTCTTGAGTACTCTACAAATTAGGGCTGTATGCAAAACATTATTTGATTCTGTTTGAATTTGCGGCTGTTATCGTTTGCCATAGAAAATACACTTGTTAAAAAAATGTTGCAGGTAAACTACCCCTTTCCCTCAACCGGACTTCACCAAAAACAATAGGTCTTGAGAACTCTACAATTTAGGGCTGTATGCAAATAATCTTTTGATTCTGTTTGAATTTGCGGCTGTTATCGTTTGCCATAGGAAATACCCTAGTTAAAACATAAAACGTTACAGGTAAACTACCCCTTTCCCTTAACCGATCTTCACCAAAATCAACAGATCTTGAGAACTCTACAATTCAGGGCTGTATGCGAAACATTATTTGATTCTGTTTGAATTTGCGGCTGTTATCGTTTGCCAAACAAACAAAATTACCCTTGCTAAAAAAAAACCGTTGCAGGTAAACTACCCCTTTCCCTCAACCGATCTTCACCAAAAACAATAGGTCGCGAGTACTCTGCAAATCAGGGCTGCATGCAAAAAATTATTTGATTCTGTTTGAATTTGCGGCAGTTATCGTTTGCCATAGAAAAAAATCTACAGATAGACAGACAGACACACACACAGACACTTTTCGGAAAACGACCTTTTTTCATGTTTTGAGTGTAGTAGAATCAGAATCTGCAATAATCTCGAACACGATTTTTTTTGCCATCACCATACTTCCATTCCTTAAGGAATATGGAAGTAAAAATCTAGACAGACACACACACAGACACTTTTCGGAAAACGACTTTTTTTCATGTTTTGAGTGTAGTAGAATCAGAATCTGCAATAATCTCGAACACGATTTTTTTTGCCATTACCATACTCCATTCCTTAAGGAATATGGAAGTAAAAATTATAATTTTATTGCCTGGCAACAAAATTATTTTATTTTTAACAATTACCATTGTTTCAAAAAGTTTAAATAAATTTTCAAGTACTTTACTCTTGTTAAAACGTAAAATGTTGCAGGTAAACTACCCCTTCCGCTTAACCGATCTTCACCAAAATCGAAAGTCCTTGAGACCTCGACAATTCAGGGACGTATGCAAAATATTATTTGATTCTGTTTGCATTGCGGCTGTTATCGTTTGCCATAAAAAATACGTTGATAAAAAAACGTGGCCGGTAAACTACCCCTTCCCCTTAACCGATCTTCACCAAAAACTATAGGTCTTGAGTACTCTACAAGACAGGACTGTATGCAAAACATTATTTGATTCTGTTTGAATTTGCGGCTGTTATCGTTTGCCATAGAAAATACCCTTGTTAAAAAAACGTTGCTGGCAAACTACCCCTTTCCCTCAACCGATCTTCACCAAAAACTATAGGTCTTGAGAACTCTACAATTTAGGGATGTATGCAAATAATCTTTTGATTCTGTTTGAATTTGCGGCTGTTATCGTTTGCCATAGGAAATACCCTTGTTAAAACATAAAACGTTACAGGTAAACTACCCCCTTCCCTTAACCGATCTTCACAAAAAACAATAGGTCTTGAGAACTCTACAATTCAGGGCTGTATACGAAACATTATTTAATTCTGTTTGATTTTGCGGCTGTTATCGTTTGCAAAAAAAAAAAATTCCCTTGATAAAAAAAAACCGTTGCTAGTAAACTACCCCTTTCCCTCAACCGATCTTCACCAAAAACAATAGGTCGTGAGTACTCTACAAATCAGAGCTGTATGCAAAAAATTATTTGATTTTGTTTGAATTTGCGGCAGTTATCGTTTGCCATAGAAAAAAAATCTATAGACACAGACACACAGACAGACAGACAGACACACACACAGACACTTTTCGGAAAACGACATTTTTTCATGTTTTGAGCGTAGTACAATCAGAATCTGCAATAATCTCGAACACGATTTTTTTTGCCATCACCATACTTCCATTCCTTAAGGAATATGGAAGTAAAACACGTCTAAAAATTAAAATATCGGTATGGAGAACCATACATGACTTCCATATTCTAAGATTTATATTTAAAATCATTTTCAGCCAAACAGCCAGGGAAGGAATTTTAACAAAAAAATACTTCTTTGTTGCCAATAACGTAGTACACATATAAAAAAAAATTATCCCCTCCCCCTTCAACTATAATTTTGATTTATAGAAAATTACCCCCAGCCCGTTCAACTAGCCTCTTCATTTATAGATATTTCATCTACGTTTCTACAGTGGATTATTAAGATCTTATCAGGATACTTTATCAAAATTAAGTACTTTACTCATGTTACAACAAAAAATGTTTCAGGTAAACTGCCCTTTCCCCGTAACCGATCTTCACCAAAATCAACAGACATTGAGCTCATATGAGACAGGCACATATGTAAAAAATTATTTGATTCTGTTTGAATTTACGGCAGTTATGGTTCGTCATATAAAAAATTACCCATGTTAAAACATAAAACATGAGATTTATAAAACATATCTAAGATTTATATTTAAAATCATTTTTGAAATAAAATATTTTCATAGAACCTACTAACGCTGGGGAAATCTGAGGAGCCAATCAGAGTTGGGCCTACCTGTCACTCTGCTGAATTTGGTGGAAACCCCTGTCACTGTCGTCAAAGTATCAGCCTTGACAGGGTCCTCTTTTTCTGCAAAATGGGAGAGGCTTGAGATGGAGTGAGTTACATGTTCCCCACCTCAATGAAGAACGCATTGTTTTATAAAAATATATTTAAATTTTGAGAACTGAAAATTCTTTTCTTGTTGTAAATATTTATATTTTATAATCAAAATGACTTTATTTTTGTTACCTGGCAACAAAATTATTTTATTTTCAACAATTACCATTGTTTCAAAAAGTTTATATAAATTTTCAAGTACTTTACTCTTGTTAAAACGTAAAAGGTTGCAGGTAAACTACCCCTTCCCCTTAACCGATCTTCACCAAAATCGAAAGTCGTTGAGACCTCTACAATTCAGGGATGTATGCAAAATGTATTTGATTCTGTTTGAATTTGCGGCTGTTATCGTTTGCCATAGAAAATACGCTTGATAAAAAAACGTTGCCGGTAAACTACCCCTTACCCTTAACCGATCTTCACCAAAAACAATAGGTCTTGAGTACTCTACAGATCAGGGCTGTATGCAAAACATTATTTGATTCTGTTTGAATTTGCGGCTGTTATCGTTTGCCATAGAAAATACCCTTGTTAAAAAAACGTTGCAGGTAAACTACCCCTTTCCCTCAACCGAACTTCACCAAAAACAATAGGTCTTGAGAACTCTACAATTTAGGGCTGTATGCAAATAATCTTTTGATTCTGTTTGAATTTGCGGCTGTTATCGTTTGCCATAGGAAATACCCTTGTTAAAACATAAAACGTTACAGGTAAACTACCCCTTTCCCTTAACCGATCTTCACCAAAATCAACAGATCTTGAGAACTCTGCAATTCAGGGCTGTATGCGAAACGTTATTTGATTCTGTTTGAATTTGCGGCTGTTATCGTTTGCCAAACAAACAAAATTACCCTTGCTAAAAAAAAACCGTTGCAGGTAAACTACCCCTTTCCCTCAACCGATCTTCACCAAAAACAATAGGTCGCGAGTACTCTGCAAATCAGGGCTGCATGCAAGAAATTATTTGATTCTATTTGAATTTTCGGCAGTTATCGTTTGCCATAGAAAAAAAATCTATAGATAGACAGATAGACAGACAGACACACACACAGACACTTTTCGGAAAACGACTTTTTTTCATGTTTTGAGTGTAGTAGAATCAGAATCTGCAATAATCTCGAACACGATTTTTTTTGCCATCACCATACTTCCATTCCTTAAGGAATATGGAAGTAAAAAACTACAGACACACAAACACACAGATAGACAGACAGACACACACACAGACACTTTTCGGAAAACGACTTTTTTTTATGTCTTGAGTGTGGTAGAATCAGAATCTGCAATAATCTCGAACACGATTTTTTTTGCCATCACCATACTTCCATTCCTTAAGGAATATGGAAGTAAATATCGGTATGGAGAACCATACATGAATTCCATATTCTAAGATTTATATTTAAAATCATTTTCAGCCAAACAGCCAGGGAAGGAATTTTAACAAAAAAATACTTCTTTGTTGCCAATAACGTAGTACACATATAAAAAAAAATTATCCCCTCCCCCTTCAACTATAATTTTGATTTATAGAAAATTACACCCAACCCGTTCAACTAGCCTCTTCATTTATAGATATTTCATCTACGTTTCTACAGTGGATTATTAAGATCTTATCAGGATACTTTATCAAAATTAAGTACTTTACTCATGTTACAACAAAAAATGTTTCAGGTAAACTGCCCTTTCCCCGTAACCGATCTTCACCAAAATCAACAGACATTGAGTTCTCTATAGCTCAGGCACATATGTAAAAAAATTATTTGATTCTGTTTGAATTTACGGCAGTTATGGTTCGTCATATAAAAAATTACCCATGTTAAAACATAAAACATGAGATTTATAAAACATATCTAAGATTTATATTTAAAATCATTTTTGAAATAAAATATTTTCATAGAACCTACTAACGCTGGGGAAATCTGAGGAGCCAATCAGAGTTGGGCCTACCTGTCACTCTGCTGAATTTGGTGGAAAGCCCTGTCACTGTCGTCAAAGTATCAGCCTTGACAGGGTCCTCTTTTTCTGCAAAATGGGAGAGGCTTGAGATGGAGTGAGTTACATGGTCCCCACCTCAATGAAGAACGCATTGTTTTATAAAAATATATTTAAATTTTGAGAACTGAAAATTCTTTTCTTGTTGTAAATATTTATATTTTATAAACAAAATGACTTTATTTTTGTTACCTGGCAACAAAATTATTTTATTTTCAACAATTACCATTGTTTCAAAAAGTTTAAATAAATTTTCAAGTACTTTACTCTTGTTAAAACGTAAAAGGTTGCAGGTAAACTACCCCTTCCCCTTAACCGATCTTCACCAAAATCGAAAGTCGTTGAGTACTCTACAGATCAGGGCTGTATGCAAAACATTATTTGATTCTGTTTGAATTTGCGGCTGTTATCGTTTGCCATAGAAAATACCCTTGTTAAAAAAACGTTGCAGGTAAACTACCCCTTTCCCTCAACCGATCTTCACCAAAAACAACCGATCTTGAGAACTCTACAATTTAGGGCTGTATGCAAATAATCTTTTGATTCTGTTTGAATTTGCGGCTGTTATCGTTTGCCATAGGAAATACCCTTGTTAAAACATAAAACGTTACAGGTAAACTACCCCTTTCCCTTAACCGATCTTCACCAAAAACAACAGATCTTGAGACCTCTACAATTCAGGGCTGTATGTGAAACATTATTTGATTCTGTTTGATTTTGCGGCTGCTATCGTTTGCCAAAAAAAAAATTTCCCTTGATAAAAAAAACCGTTGCAGGTAAACTACCCCTTTCCCTCAACCGATCTTCACCAAAAACAATAGGTCGTGAGTACTCTACAAATCAGGACTGTATGCAAAAAATTATTTGATTCTATTTGAATTTGCGGCAGTTATCGTTTGCCATAGAAAAAATATCGGTATGGAGAACCATACATGACTTCCATATTCTAAGATTTATATTTAAAATCATTTTCAGCCAAACAGCCAGGCTGTGTCTTACCTGCCTTTTTATTGCTGTATTAAATGTAAAATATTATATTACATTAAAATGAAAAAATTATAATTTTGTTGCCAGGCAATAATTTTATTTTTAACAATTACCATTGTTTCAAAAAGTTTAAATAAATTTTCAAGTACTTTACTATTGTTAAAACGTAAAAGGTTGCAGGTAAACTACCCCTTCCCCTTAACCGATCTTCACCAGAATCGAAAGTCGTTGAGACCTCTACAATTCAGGGATGTATGCAAAAAATTATTTGATTCTGTTTGAATTTGCGGCTGTTATCGTTTGCCATAGAAAATACGCTTGATAAAAAAACGTTGCAGGTAAACTACCCCTTCCCCTTAACCGATCTTCACCAAAAACAATAGGTCTTGAGTACTCTACAAATTAGGGCTGTATGCAAAACATTATTTGATTCTGTTTGAATTTGCGGCTGTTATCGTTTGCCATAGAAAATACACTTGTTAAAAAAATGTTGCTGGTAAACTACCCCTTTCCCTCAACCGGACTTCACCAAAAACAATAGGTCTTGAGAACTCTACAATTTAGGGCTGTATGCAAATAATCTTTTGATTCTGTTTGAATTTGCGGCTGTTATCGTTTGCCATAGGAAATACCCTAGTTAAAACATAAAACGTTACAGGTAAACTACCCCTTTCCCTTAACCGATCTTCACCAAAATCAACAGATCTTGAGAACTCTACAATTCAGGGCTGTATGCGAAACATTATTTGATTCTGTTTGAATTTGCGGCTGTTATCGTTTGCCAAACAAACAAAATTACCCTTGCTAAAAAAAAACCGTTGCAGGTAAACTACCCCTTTCCCTCAACCGATCTTCACCAAAAACAATAGGTCGCGAGTACTCTGCAAATCAGGGCTGCATGCAAAAAATTATTTGATTCTGTTTGAATTTGCGGCAGTTATCGTTTGCCATAGAAAAAAATCTACAGATAGACAGACAGACACACACACAGACACTTTTCGGAAAACGACCTTTTTTCATGTTTTGAGTGTAGTAGAATCAGAATCTGCAATAATCTCGAACACGATTTTTTTTGCCATCACCATACTTCCATTCCTTAAGGAATATGGAAGTAAAAATCTAGACAGACACACACACAGACACTTTTCGGAAAACGACTTTTTTTCATGTTTTGAGTGTAGTAGAATCAGAATCTGCAATAATCTCGAACACGATTTTTTTTGCCATTACCATACTCCATTCCTTAAGGAATATGGAAGTAAAAATTATAATTTTATTGCCTGGCAACAAAATTATTTTATTTTTAACAATTACCATTGTTTCAAAAAGTTTAAATAAATTTTCAAGTACTTTACTCTTGTTAAAACGTAAAATGTTGCAGGTAAACTACCCCTTCCGCTTAACCGATCTTCACCAAAATCGAAAGTCCTTGAGACCTCGACAATTCAGGGACGTATGCAAAATATTATTTGATTCTGTTTGCATTGCGGCTGTTATCGTTTGCCATAAAAAATACGTTGATAAAAAAACGTGGCCGGTAAACTACCCCTTCCCCTTAACCGATCTTCACCAAAAACTATAGGTCTTGAGTACTCTACAAGACAGGACTGTATGCAAAAGATTATTTGATTCTGTTTGAATTTGCGGCTGTTATCGTTTGCCATAGAAAATACCCTTGTTAAAAAAACGTTGCTGGCAAACTACCCCTTTCCCTCAACCGATCTTCACCAAAAACTATAGGTCTTGAGAACTCTACAATTTAGGGATGTATGCAAATAATCTTTTGATTCTGTTTGAATTTGCGGCTGTTATCGTTTGCCATAGGAAATACCCTTGTTAAAACATAAAACGTTACAGGTAAACTACCCCCTTCCCTTAACCGATCTTCACAAAAAACAATAGGTCTTGAGAACTCTACAATTCAGGGCTGTATACGAAACATTATTTAATTCTGTTTGATTTTGCGGCTGTTATCGTTTGCAAAAAAAAAAAATTCCCTTGATAAAAAAAAACCGTTGCTAGTAAACTACCCCTTTCCCTCAACCGATCTTCACCAAAAACAATAGGTCGTGAGTACTCTACAAATCAGAGCTGTATGCAAAAAATTATTTGATTTTGTTTGAATTTGCGGCAGTTATCGTTTGCCATAGAAAAAAAATCTATAGACACAGACACACAGACAGACAGACAGACACACACACAGACACTTTTCGGAAAACGACATTTTTTCATGTTTTGAGCGTAGTACAATCAGAATCTGCAATAATCTCGAACACGATTTTTTTTGCCATCACCATACTTCCATTCCTTAAGGAATATGGAAGTAAAACACGTCTAAAAATTAAAATATCGGTATGGAGAACCATACATGACTTCCATATTCTAAGATTTATATTTAAAATCATTTTCAGCCAAACAGCCAGGGAAGGAATTTTAACAAAAAAATACTTCTTTGTTGCCAATAACGTAGTACACATATAAAAAAAAATTATCCCCTCCCCCTTCAACTATAATTTTGATTTATAGAAAATTACCCCCAGCCCGTTCAACTAGCCTCTTCATTTATAGATATTTCATCTACGTTTCTACAGTGGATTATTAAGATCTTATCAGGATACTTTATCAAAATTAAGTACTTTACTCATGTTACAACAAAAAATGTTTCAGGTAAACTGCCCTTTCCCCGTAACCGATCTTCACCAAAATCAACAGACATTGAGCTCTCTATAGCTCAGGCACATATGTAAAAAATTATTTGATTCTGTTTGAATTTACGGCAGTTATGGTTCGTCATATAAAAAATTACCCATGTTAAAACATAAAACATGAGATTTATAAAACATATCTAAGATTTATATTTAAAATCATTTTTGAAATAAAATATTTTCATAGAACCTACTAACGCTGGGGAAATCTGAGGAGCCAATCAGAGTTGGGCCTACCTGTCACTCTGCTGAATTTGGTGGAAACCCCTGTCACTGTCGTCAAAGTATCAGCCTTGACAGGGTCCTCTTTTTCTGCAAAATGGGAGAGGCTTGAGATGGAGTGAGTTACATGTTCCCCACCTCAATGAAGAACGCATTGTTTTATAAAAATATATTTAAATTTTGAGAACTGAAAATTCTTTTCTTGTTGTAAATATTTATATTTTATAATCAAAATGACTTTATTTTTGTTACCTGGCAACAAAATTATTTTATTTTCAACAATTACCATTGTTTCAAAAAGTTTATATAAATTTTCAAGTACTTTACTCTTGTTAAAACGTAAAAGGTAGTTGTTAAAACTACCCCTTCCCCTTAACCGATCTTCACCAAAATCGAAAGTCGTTGAGACCTCTACAATTCAGGGATGTATGCAAAATGTATTTGATTCTGTTTGAATTTGCGGCTGTTATCGTTTGCCATAGAAAATACGCTTGATAAAAAAACGTTGCCGGTAAACTACCCCTTACCCTTAACCGATCTTCACCAAAAACAATAGGTCTTGAGTACTCTACAGATCAGGGCTGTATGCAAAACATTATTTGATTCTGTTTGAATTTGCGGCTGTTATCGTTTGCCATAGAAAATACCCTTGTTAAAAAAACGTTGCTGGTAAACTACCCCTTTCCCTCAACCGAACTTCACCAAAAACAATAGGTCTTGAGAACTCTACAATTTAGGGCTGTATGCAAATAATCTTTTGATTCTGTTTGAATTTGCGGCTGTTATCGTTTGCCATAGGAAATACCCTTGTTAAAACATAAAACGTTACAGGTAAACTACCCCTTTCCCTTAACCGATCTTCACCAAAATCAACAGATCTTGAGAACTCTGCAATTCAGGGCTGTATGCGAAACGTTATTTGATTCTGTTTGAATTTGCGGCTGTTATCGTTTGCCAAACAAACAAAATTACCCTTGCTAAAAAAAAACCGTTGCAGGTAAACTACCCCTTTCCCTCAACCGATCTTCACCAAAAACAATAGGTCGCGAGTACTCTGCAAATCAGGGCTGCATGCAAGAAATTATTTGATTCTATTTGAATTTTCGGCAGTTATCGTTTGCCATAGAAAAAAAATCTATAGATAGACAGATAGACAGACAGACACACACACAGACACTTTTCGGAAAACGACTTTTTTTCATGTTTTGAGTGTAGTAGAATCAGAATCTGCAATAATCTCGAACACGATTTTTTTTGCCATCACCATACTTCCATTCCTTAAGGAATATGGAAGTAAAAAACTACAGACACACAAACACACAGATAGACAGACAGACACACACACAGACACTTTTCGGAAAACGACTTTTTTTTATGTCTTGAGTGTGGTAGAATCAGAATCTGCAATAATCTCGAACACGATTTTTTTTGCCATCACCATACTTCCATTCCTTAAGGAATATGGAAGTAAATATCGGTATGGAGAACCATACATGAATTATTCCATATTCTAAGATTTATATTTAAAATCATTTTCAGCCAAACAGCCAGGGAAGGAATTTTAACAAAAAAATACTTCTTTGTTGCCAATAACGTAGTACACATATAAAAAAAAATTATCCCCTCCCCCTTCAACTATAATTTTGATTTATAGAAAATTACACCCAACCCGTTCAACTAGCCTCTTCATTTATAGATATTTCATCTACGTTTCTACAGTGGATTATTAAGATCTTATCAGGATACTTTATCAAAATTAAGTACTTTACTCATGTTACAACAAAAAATGTTTCAGGTAAACTGCCCTTTCCCCGTAACCGATCTTCACCAAAATCAACAGACATTGAGTTCTCTATAGCTCAGGCACATATGTAAAAAAATTATTTGATTCTGTTTGAATTTACGGCAGTTATGGTTCGTCATATAAAAAATTACCCATGTTAAAACATAAAACATGAGATTTATAAAACATATCTAAGATTTATATTTAAAATCATTTTTGAAATAAAATATTTTCATAGAACCTACTAACGCTGGGGAAATCTGAGGAGCCAATCAGAGTTGGGCCTACCTGTCACTCTGCTGAATTTGGTGGAAAGCCCTGTCACTGTCGTCAAAGTATCAGCCTTGACAGGGTCCTCTTTTTCTGCAAAATGGGAGAGGCTTGAGATGGAGTGAGTTACATGGTCCCCACCTCAATGAAGAACGCATTGTTTTATAAAAATATATTTAAATTTTGAGAACTGAAAATTCTTTTCTTGTTGTAAATATTTATATTTTATAAACCAAATGACTTTATTTTTGTTACCTGGCAACAAAATTATTTTATTTTCAACAATTACCATTGTTTCAAAAAGTTTAAATAAATTTTCAAGTACTTTACTCTTGTTAAAACGTAAAAGGTTGCAGGTAAACTACCCCTTCCCCTTAACCGATCTTCACCAAAATCGAAAGTCGTTGAGTACTCTACAGATCAGGGCTGTATGCAAAACATTATTTGATTCTGTTTGAATTTGCGGCTGTTATCGTTTGCCATAGAAAATACCCTTGTTAAAAAAACGTTGCAGGTAAACTACCCCTTTCCCTCAACCGATCTTCACCAAAAACAACCGATCTTGAGAACTCTACAATTTAGGGCTGTATGCAAATAATCTTTTGATTCTGTTTGAATTTGCGGCTGTTATCGTTTGCCATAGGAAATACCCTTGTTAAAACATAAAACGTTACAGGTAAACTACCCCTTTCCCTTAACCGATCTTCACCAAAAACAACAGATCTTGAGACCTCTACAATTCAGGGCTGTATGTGAAACATTATTTGATTCTGTTTGATTTTGCGGCTGCTATCGTTTGCCAAAAAAAAAATTTCCCTTGATAAAAAAAACCGTTGCAGGTAAACTACCCCTTTCCCTCAACCGATCTTCACCAAAAACAATAGGTCGTGAGTACTCTACAAATCAGGACTGTATGCAAAAAATTATTTGATTCTATTTGAATTTGCGGCAGTTATCGTTTGCCATAGAAAAAATATCGGTATGGAGAACCATACATGACTTCCATATTCTAAGATTTATATTTAAAATCATTTTCAGCCAAACAGCCAGGCTGTGTCTTACCTGCCTTTTTATTGCTGTATTAAATGTAAAATATTATATTACATTAAATTGAAAAAATTATAATTTTGTTGCCAGGCAATAATTTTATTTTTAACAATTACCATTGTTTCAAAAAGTTTAAATAAATTTTCAAGTACTTTACTATTGTTAAAACGTAAAAGGTTGCAGGTAAACTACCCCTTCCCCTTAACCGATCTTCACCAGAATCGAAAGTCGTTGAGACCTCTACAATTCAGGGATGTATGCAAAAAATTATTTGATTCTGTTTGAATTTGCGGCTGTTATCGTTTGCCATAGAAAATACGCTTGATAAAAAAACGTTGCAGGTAAACTACCCCTTCCCCTTAACCGATCTTCACCAAAAACAATAGGTCTTGAGTACTCTACAAATTAGGGCTGTATGCAAAACATTATTTGATTCTGTTTGAATTTGCGGCTGTT